>JAJJMB010010320.1:2257002-2330670 GCA_023531105.1 Papaver atlanticum
ATACTATGACACTGTGTAACAATGATTGAGAGCTTTTGTTTTCTCATTGTTATGGCTACGGATTTTCAACAACGATGATGCTGAATTTACAACCTTTGGAATCATTGGAGTACTTGGAAGTGACGAAGATTTCGAGTAATGTTGAATAACCAAGGAGATCATGCATGTGGAGGAGAAGCTGCAAAGTTTATTTATTTTGTATTCCATATGTATTGATAGTTTTGTCACTAAAATTGACAAAGGGGGAGATTGTTAGAGCAATGCTCGGTCGAACTCGCAAGCGTTGCTATCTCAAGCTTGTTTGTCAAGTTTAGTTGCCAAAACTATAAATCTTGATTTCTAGTCTACTTATAGCTAAGTCTCGGACTAGGATAGAATGTGTAGTTGAGCTCTAGACTCCATGGCGTTCATCATACAAAGACGAAGAACTACTCAAGGAACTAGTGGAACTTCATCGACTAAAAGGTATGTGGAGACTTGAACTTATCTATCACTCAGAAAGTCAATCTACTCTATCTCCTATCTTAGGACAAAAGTCGTAATGCTATATAGACTTCGATTATACACATTTGCTATTTCGAGCCGAAATATGTGTTGGTAATCTTTCGCTTTGTCCAAGTTCATCTTTACAAGTGACGAAAGTCATGTTGATTATTTCAATATCTTAAAAATTGCTTTGATGAAAAATAGTGTGTGAATAACCTCTATTTAACATCCTCTAAGAATGTTTCAATGATTGAAATGAGAGTTTAGAATATATAACCTTAAATGGATATAAACATTTTATGCGAAATAATACTTTTGTAAGTCCAAAATCCTTGAACCAAAGTATGCGTACTTTGCTGCTCAGATTAACCGGAACTAAAGTCCGCGTACTGTCGGAAGTTCACGTCCCGTGAATTTATGATGGAGTTTGTGAATTGAAAACAAACTCAATTCGGGTACTTAAGTATGCGTACCGGTATGCGTACTTGAGTGGGCTATTTTCCAAAAACGGTTTATTCGTGAACTTAAACTTATATAAACTAAGGAATGCATATTTGCAAACCGTGGCTATAAAGTTCATGAATCGATTCGAGTGAATCAAAATAGTTTTTACTTCAATTGTGTCTTGTATACTTCTATGAGATCTAAGCAATTTTACAACTCTCTAACTAGTTCTTTTGAGTCATTTGAACTAGTTATGGTGAAGATGAATAAGGTTGATATGAAAGTGCTCATATGGCTAACCATTTGGTTAACTACTGTTGAACCAACTAGGTGTACACGTTTAGGTACAGTTACACAAACCTAAATGAACGTGCATTTCATTTGTGTTTAACAAGCTAAGTTCGATCTAACGGTTGAAAGATATTAGCTTGAATCTAATCATGTTTTTATCTAACGATGAATATTGAATGCTTTGTTACCAAGGTAACTTAGATTGCAAACCCTGATTTGGAGACTATATAAAGGACAACTCTAGCAACTGGGAAACCTAATCCCCACACCTCCTGTGTGATACTAGTTGTATAAGCTAGAGTCGATTCTCCTTTAACCTTAGGTTTCTATCGAGACCCTGTAGGTTAATGACTTAAAGACTTCATTGGGATTGTGAAGCCAGACCCAACTATTCTCTTTGTAGTTGCGTGATCTGATCTTGCTGTTTCTATCGTATTTGAGTACAATCGTAAGATTGGCTTGAGATTAATTTCTCCGATAGGCAAGATAGAAAAGTAGTCACAAACATCTTTGTCTCATCGGTTTTGATTCCGCAATATCTTGTTTCGCTAGTCGATTAAGATTATTGTGAGGTGATTGATAATTCTAGGCTGTTCTTCGGGAATATAAGTCCGGGTTATCGATTGGTCCCGTTTCACCTTGATTTATCAAAAGACGGAACAAAACTTGTAGGTATTTCTGTGGGAGACATATTTATCTATTCATGTAGACTTTTCTGTATGAGAAAGATTTGTTTATTAAAGTCTTCGACTTTGGGTCGTAGCAACTCTTAGTTGTGGGTGAGATCAGCTAAGGGAATCAAGTGCGTAGTGTCCTGCTGGGATCAGAGACATAAGGAGCGCAATTGTACCTTGGATCAGTGTGAGATTGATTGGGGTTCAACTACAGTCCAGACCGAAGTTAGTTTGTAGTATGCTAGTGTCTGTAGCGTCTTAATACAGTGTGTGTTCAATCTGGACTAGGTCCGGGGTTTTTCTGCATTTGTGGTTTCCTCGTTAACAAAACTTCTGGTGTTTGTGTTATTTCTTTTCCGCATTATATTTTTTTATATAATTGAAATATCACAGGTTGTGCGTTAAATCGATCAATTGGTAAATCCAACCTTTGGTTGTTGATTGAAATTGACTGATACTTGAACATTGGTCTTTGGTACCGTTCAAGTTAATTTCTCTTGTATTCAATTAGACTCGCAGATTTCTATTTGCTTGAGTAAGTATTGAATCAAGAAATTGAGATATAACTCCTTGATATACTTTTTACTAAGATTAAGTCTGACTGTCTAGTTGATTCTCTTAAAAGTATATTGGAGTTAGTCCATACAGATTGCTAAACGAATTATTGGGTGAGGTTGTTGTACCCCCACTTTTTCAGGTATGTCTGCCAGATGGGTCATCACCATTATTACTCTTGGCAGTTTATACCATCATTCCTATGTCTATCTAAAAAAAGACAAACCCATTTATGATTCACCAATTCTTAACCTCATCATGCTTACGTATCATCCACATGTATCCCAGAAAAGGTTACAATGGATCATTGGTTTTGTCTATGCTTGGTTTAATACCACCAAAGTTAACACAAGAATTCAACTATAACAAAGTTTAATACCACCAACATTTGCAACTGAATTCCAACAAAAGTGCAGCGTTTTATGACCATGATAATATCTATAACTTGTAAATTACCTAGAGAATTAGACATATAATCTAAATTATCTCCTTTTCAATTAAAAAAATTCATCCAACTCACGTGAATCTAAATCCCCAATCTCTGTCACTACATATAAAAAATGGGAAAGACAGGGACAACTCGTATGATAAGCTCTGCCTCCAAAGAAGAAATAACTGCATAATAAAAACTACCTTACACCAATTTCTACCTCAGAATTTGTCAAACCTTACTTCACAGATTTCTTATTCCCTTTATAAGTTTCTGTTGATGGTGGTTTTTAGTTCAAGGGCTAAAATCGTAAACCTTGTATTTAATGCGTTGTCATCCTGCAAAGGAATAGAAGCCATTTAAAAGCAATGAGTGTTTAAGCCTCTTCGCTCACATATGTATTGAGCAATTCAATATATCTGTATATATGAAATTTACTCAGAATGGTGCATGCAACAGCAATCCCAAAATATTCTGTGAATTTTATCTTCCACCGGTATTATTAACTAATGCATTGCCTTCCTAGTATTTTCCTATGCAATGTTCCCAGCCGAACTCTCAATATTGGCATGACATTACGATTAATGTTCGCTCGCAGCGGAGTAGCATGAATCTCTCGAAGTGTCAGTATTGAGACATGCATGAAAACACTCACGTAGGCCACACCACTCTCTATAAAGAGATCAGCGTGTTTACACACTTTTTAATTAAAAGTTAGCGCGATCGAACGCGTTTAAATTCCTTAAGGAAAATCTAGACTGTCCATATCAGTCTTACAAAACGATCACGACCACACGATTTGGCCACACAATTTAACAGGCCTAGCCTACTCCTAGCAAAACTAGGTGATCATCATGATGAACACCGACGGGCCCACTAACATCCCGACTGAACGGATTCCATCTAGTACACCCGCAAGCACTTCGAACGTTAACCCTAATATGGGTGTTCGCGCTATTTGAAAAATAAGCTCAAACGAGCTAAGACCGGAAAAAACGGTCTCAAATACATCATGACCGTCCAACTTAGACAGCCTAGGTTGACGGCAAAGATCTTCCTTGGAATGATCAAAGAGGCGCCAGCATACCCATTGGCGTCCCAACTTCTCCATTGGTCGATTGACCTGCCTGCGGTAAGTCCAGAGGGCGTCAAATCGTTTGCCCAAACTATGGCGAACGCGTTATTCAAAAGCCCTAATTTGGGTTGTGACAACATACAACTATCGCATCACATCCATCCAACTTATCCAGCCAAGTTGGACGGCCTAAATCGTATCCCACACGATTAAAAAGATGCCAATGCGTTCACCGCCGACCCAATTTCATTCCCGGTCGATCGACTTTCTCATGGGAAGTCAATGACGCATCAAACTGTTCGATCGAACTAAAGTAGACGCGGCCGTTTTAAAACCCTAATTTATATTTGCGGCAGTATGCTACTGTCGCAAATTGATCATGACCTCCAATCTTCACCGGCCGAATCGAGTGGCTTAGATCTAATTTTAGAGTGCGTAGGAGATGTCAGCGTGCTCACAAGCGGCCCGTCTTTGCACATGGTCGATCGGCCTGTTCAAATCAGCTCCCAGCGTTTTGATTCGATGAGCCAAACTAGGGTTGGTCGCACGTCTTCCAAACCCTAAATCAACGACAGCAAGCATCTTCCGCAAAATCATCCTGTCCGTCCAACTTCGCGAGCTTGGTCGGACGGCTTAGATCGGATACTAGATGATCAATGGGGTGTCGCTATGATCACCGTCCACCCCCCTCTCGTAAGGAGCGTTCGACCGAGCTACAGCTCCCCCGTGAGATCCTAAACGATCGCCCAAAGATGGCCCTTCGCGGTGCTTCAACAGCAGTCATTAACTGCCGCAAATCGTCTCGGCCACTCAACTTGGCTAGCCGATTTGAGCGATCCAGATCTAATTTAGATCAACCGGTAGGATTTTAGAATGGATACCATCCGCCACTCGCCTACAGGGAGCGATCGACCAAGCAGTAGCTCACCCCTAGAGTTACCAAACGATCGCCCAAAGTTGTCCGGTCATGCTCTTCTTATTAAAACGATCGACTCGCGACTAATTTAGACAAGCTCTAAAACAATGATGCTCCATGCACATCGATTATTTTGAGCTGCTTGCTTAAAAGCGATGCTTTACATGCATCGAATACATACGATATTTTATGAATATCGGCTTCACAAATAACTTAGTTATTTAACCTAATAGCGCCGCGTGCTATTCTGTGCGGCAAGTCCCACGAATTGACCCATTTACTCGAGACATCAAACGTGTCACAAACTGGGGGATGCTCATTGGGGTATTGGTCTGGCGGTTTACAGCATGCAGCGTCCAACGTGCAACGTGCCCACTATGAGAAAGTGTTAGGAAAGGACGGACGGTTAAGCAATGAGGTAGTAGTGGGTGAAAGGGTGACCGGTCTTCCCACATAATAGAAACGTGATGGTCACCACCTTTTGCACAACCCCACTTCTCTATTACTTGACTGCCTTCACTTCCTACGGGATAAGGGGTGCGCTCAATGATTTGTATAAATAGGTTTTCAACCTATTTTCAAAACAACACAAGTGTTATCAACACAAGTATCCAGAAACCATATTATGATACAAGTCATAAAATAGCCACACCTTCATAATTCAACATTCTGATCTCAAACACCTTCTTCGCTTCCCTCCCTAATATCAACCCTTCTCCTTCACTTTGTGACCGAATCGAATCTGGAACGGCCATTTCTGGGTTTAGGCCAGAGTCTTACAAATTGATCTTTTGAATCTAAAAGTACTCCCGTGCAGTGCATTTGTTTAGGGTTTGAATTCGTTTCTCATCAACACACCCAAATTTACCAAAAACAGCTGAACCAGTTTTTACCCTCAAACAACTGGCGACCACAGTGGGAGATTGATCTCTCGGTTGCAAAATTAGTTTCTCAATATTCATTCCAGTTTTCTCAATTTCAAAAGGGTGGATCTTATATCCAATTCAATCATTAAATTCAATTTAGGTTCAACAACCAAGTTCAATTCTGGTGTTCCATTCGCTAAGAAGCTTCACAAAAATGCTTTTTCAAGCAATGCTACTAGAAATGCCTTGGATAGATGAGCACCAGTAAATCTCCCAGATGAAAGGACCAGAAAGCTGCGTGGAGACAAAAGAAGACGTGACTACTACTTATAAGAACGCAACGGCTTCTCTAGAGATCCGGATGGAGCAACCACCTTTTCTGCAACACCACAAGTGTTGTATGGAGCAAGCCGGAAATTCCTCAAAGGGTCTACACCCAGAAAGACAAAGTGAAGATTCGCGTAGCTGTTGTTCCAGTATGGAGATAGTCGACAACAAATCTCAACACCAGTGGAGTCCTAGGAAGACACCTGCAGAGATCACAAAAGAAAAGGTCTATCTCTATTCCACCACTGCTACCAATTTAAAGTCAGGAGTATCCTCTATCACTTCATCAACAAAACGTGTAGATCTAGAACATGGCGTAATTCCGAGAATTCGTACATCTACAATAACAAAGGAGGCTTGACACATCTTCAAATCATCATAAAGGGTTCGCCTATTATGTCAACCCGGACAAGAGCGAGCCTGAGACATTTTCAGATCTACTAGAGCCGAAACCTCAAGAGAGCAGCCTCAAGAAGATAATGATGCCCGCGTTATCATGTCGAGAAAGAATCCACAACCGAGATAACCTCCCGCAGAGGAGATCTGAGAAATTGCTGTACCAAAAGGACTCGCGTCTCCTACATTTCCTTTGCCTAGGGAAATAGGATGGTACCCATCTATCGTACTATGCTGGAGAATCTGCGCTTTCAGGCATCCTCTGAACTTCGTGAAGCTGCTAAACGCTCAGCTACAATAGCACCTTCCCTGCTAGAAAGAACCAGGCCTGTCAGGAATGAAGAGCTTCATTATATTTGTGGAAGCATACATCTCACCAACAAGCAATACAACCTTCAGCCTTCTGTAAGCAGTTTCACTGAAGCAGCAAGAGGAAAACCACCGAGATACAACATCATGCGCGTCCAAAACTGCCAACTCCAACTCCAGTACTACATGCACGACTGTCACAATGATAAAACAACGTCCAAGATATACCATATCTGGCTTGACGGCAACAACATCGGTGAGAGACGCTTTCAGAATTTCGTCTCCCATAGAAGAAGAAGTTGCATTACCGAAGGAGGTTGCACCTGTGACTTAAGAGGTACATACGGACTCTCCATGTTAAGAGCTTCATCATATTTGCACAACCTGTTAGTTAAGTCATTCGCATGAGGGAACTTCCCTACTCCTCAAAGACACGATCCAAAGATGATAAAGGCAAAGGAGTGTGGTTGGGGACTGCTCAGCACTACCCATCTCAAAGATGCTGAATTTAGAGACATGCAAGCACACTATCATTATGAATCCAAGATGTCCAAAGATGAGGACGTACTCAAGAGAGCATGCGTATTGTCAAAGAACAGCGATATGCCTGGACGTCTATGAAACGCAACGTAGATGGCCTCATGATCAGTAACTCGTACAATCCTCATCAACATAGGGTTCAATTCCATCTCTCATCCAAATTATTTCCTCAGAAACCCAGCATGACAACATCTATCAAGTCGAAAGCTCAGTGGATACTCGTGGGCAGGGGACTGTCTCCCTCTTTTCCATTCCATGAGGCAACATCAAGGAAGCTATTGGCTCCATCATTAGCTCCTCCCTCTGATAACGAGACAAGCTCTACCACTATATGAAGACTTCCAAGTTCGTGCCCATAGCTATCACGCCTCTCTCTGCCAGTCTCTTCTGATCACAGCTGCTGCCAAGAACCGTTGTTGCTCGTTTGTTGATACCAGCCCGATCTTCACCATAGCAACAACCACTACGGACAAAGGTAATCCGAACTTCTGCATATTTTATTTTCCCATGGAGAAGTAATAGAGTCCCGGAGGCGAGATGGCGATATCTTTATTATGGTAAACCCACCGACCATACAAGATAGAACCATGTAAATCACGCTTGGGGACTTAAACTCAACACAGAATCCCTTCACTGTCAAGGACCTTTTCAACCCAGAAGAGACGGTCAACCAAGAAGTCATAACGGTGACAAGGTTACCACTTTTCAAAGATGCAGCGTAAGAGTATCATCACCTCCCTGTTTGGGAGGCGCCTGACCGACCAGCAGTATTTGGTTCAACCATACATAAGCATTGTTATCAATGAAGAATCAAAGAGGAAAGTCGTGCCTCAGCAAGCCAGACCGACCGAATCATGCCTTCCACAGAACTCAGTGACACCTACCCAAGGCCTGCACGAAGATGCGCATCAACAACCACATCGCCGACAAAGTAAGATTCGATGTTTCTAGATTTCCAATTTCCTATGGGAGGGGTACATGGGCTTACAAAAGTTTGGATACAATACAGATCTATCAAGAGCGACTCCCGCCCATTGATCAACAAATGACGAATCCAAAAGATTGCCCCCTTCATCAATTCGTCAACCACCTTATCGGCAAATACAGTGGAAGTACGTCTTTCAAGAGAAAATAAGCTCGGGATAATTACACCTGGGGACTGCCAGCACATGATGCCTTCACTTCCCTCAACCGGTTTATTTCTAATATCAGCATCATCACTGTTAAAGCTTTACGAGCCACAGAAATTTCTCAACATGAAGACGTACATGTGCATCAAAGACTCCAAAAGTACAAGTCGGAGATATTTTCACATATCCAGCCACGCCATCAAATCTGAAGTGTAACTGGGGAATGCTCATTGCATCCCATTCCATATAACCATCCAAGATTAAGAAGACGGTTCAAAAGATGTCGCTTGGAACGAAGTCCTTGAAGATTTGCGGCACAGCGTCCATCCTTCTACATACATAGCCGGCACGCCACAAATTTTTAAGAAGCGTGTAGTCTGCAAGGGGAATTTCAAACAAAATAATTGGAGAGCTCAGATTGCAAAATCATGTACACAAGATCTACTCTAACCTTACCGAAGAGCGATACGTCTAAAGTTTCAAGATATTGCGAGATCTTTCTAAGAATTTGGATTTCTTAGTCGGGAGATTTCATTCATTCATCCAACTGGAAACATAAAATCATAAAAGCAGCATGAATGAGGGATTATTCGATCAAGCCCTGGCTCCAGCCGCATGAAACAAAGACTACTAAACATCAAAGAAGTGTCATCAATGCCTGGGCCAATGGCGCCTTCACTAGAGTCCTCTCCAGGAGCTGCTTCAACATCCTCTCCGGAAGCCGTTCAACATCCTCTCGAGCCGCTTCAACACCCTTTTCGGAAGCTATATCAACGTTCTCTTTGGGAGCTGCTTCAACATCTTTTTCAGAAATTGCTTCAGCAGCCTTTTAAGGATATTCCTCATGATAGGGCTCGTCCACATCAGAGTCTAGGATTATGAAGTCGTCATGAATAGGGTATTCATGTTTATCCAGGAGTTCATGTTATGCTCCACCCTCATTCACTTTAGTCGGGAAGAAAACCATTCAAACCTATCACTTGTTTGCTGAGATGCTTCATCACGCCTCCACTTTTCCTCCATGCTAACCGAAGCCAGGAAAGCTTGGACACGCTCTCGAACGATACTAAGATGTACAAGGGATTCAGAATGCAGTTTGAGATCCCAACCAACCGTATGCCTAATCTACCTGGGGCCAACCGACATCATGCTAGGGGAACGATTACCTGGACGCCTCTTGAACGTGACATGTTCCAAGGACAGACCGACCTATCTCTCCTGGTAACATCTAACTTTGTCTCATAAATTTTATCTTTATTTGTCACCATCTAGTGCTTACCCCGGAGCAATGTCACTGTTACGTACTAAGTAAGGGACTTAGTGTTAATGGTGGTTTTTAGTTCAAGGGCTAAAATCGTAAACCCTGTATTTAATGCGCTGTCATCCTGCAAAGGAATAGAAGCCATTTAAAAGCAATGAGTGTTTAAGCCTCTTCGCTCACATATGTATTGAGCAATTCAATATATCTGTATATATAAAATTTACTCAGAATGGTGCGTGCAACAGCAATCCCAAAATATTCTGTGAATTTTATCTTCCACCGGCATTATTCACTAATGCATTGCCTGCCTAGTATTTTTCTATGCAATGTTCCCAGCCGAACTCTCAATATTGGCATGACATGACGATTAATGTTCGATCGCAGCGTAGTAGCATGAATCTCCCGAAGTGTCAGTGTTGAGACATGCATGAAAACACTCACGTAGGCCACACCACTCTCTACAAAGAGATCAGCGTGTTTACACACTTTTTAATTAAAAGTTAGCGCGATCGAACGCGTTTAAATTCCTTAAGGAAAATCTAGACTGTCCATATAAGTGTTAAAAAACGATCACGGCCACACGATTTGGCCACACAATTTAACAGGCCTAGCCTCCTCCTAGAGAAACTAGGTGATCATCATGTTGACCACCGGCGGGCCCACTAACATCCCGACCGAACGGATTACATCTAGTACACCCGCAAGCACTTCGAACGTTAACCCTAATATGGGTGTTCGCGCTATTTGAAAAATAAGCTCAAACGAGTTAAGACCGGAAAAAACGGTCTCAAATACATCATGACCGTCTAACTTAGCCAGCCTAGTTGGACGGCTGAGATCTTCATTGAAATGATCAAATAGGCGCCATCATACCCATTGGCGTCCCAATTTCTCCCTTGGTCGATCGACCTGCCTGCGGCAAGTCTAGAGGGCGTCAGATCGTTTGCCCAAACTATGGCGAACGCGCTATTCAAAAGCCCTAATTTGGGTTGCGACAGCATACAACTATCGCAAATCATCACATCCATCTAACTTATCCAGCCAAGTTGGATGGCCTAGATCGTATCCCACACGATTAAAGAGATGCAAATGCGTTCACCGCCGGCCCAATTTCATTCCCGGTCGATCGACTTTCTCATGGGAAGTCAATGACGCATCAAACTGTTCGATCGAACTAAAGTAGACGCGGCCGTTTTAAAACCCTAATTTATATTTGCGGCAGTATGCTACTGTCGCAAATTGATCATGACCATCCATCTTCACCGGCCGAATCGAGTGGCTTAGATCTAATTTTAGAGTGTGTAGGAGATGTCAGCGTGCTCACAAGCGGCCCGTCTTTGCACATGGTCGATCGGCCTGTTCAAATCAGATCCCAACGCTTTGATTCGATGAGCCAAACTAGGGTTGGTCGCACGTCTTCCAAACCCTAAATCAACGATAGCAAGCAGCTGCCGCAAAACCATCCCGTCCGTCCAACTTCGCTAGCTTGGTCGGACGGCTTAGATCGGATACTAGATGATCAATGGGGTGTCGCTATGATCATCGTCCACCCCCCTATCGTAAGGAGCGTTCGACCGAGCTACAGCTCCCCCGTGAGATCCCAAACGATCGCCCAAAGATGGCCCTTCGCGGTGCTTCAACAGCAGTCATTAACTGCCGCAAATCGTCTCGGCCACTCAACTTGGCTAGCCGATTTGAGCGATCCAGATCTAATTTATATCAACCAGTAGGATTTTAGAATGTCTACCATCCTCCACTCGCCTACAGGGAGCGATCGACCAAGCAGTAGCTCACCCCTAGAGCTACCAAACGATCGCCCAAAGTTATTCGGTCACGCTCTTCTTTTTAAGACGATCGACTCGTGACTAATTTAGATAAGCTCTAAAACAACGATGCTCCATGCACATCTATTATTTTGAGCTGCTTGCTTAAAAGCGATGCTTTATGTGCATCGAATACATACGATATTTTATGAATATCGGCTTCACAAATAACTTAGTTATTTAACCTAATAGAGCCGCGTGATATTCTGTGCGGTAAGTCCCGCGACTTGACCCATTTACTCGAGATATCAAACGTGTTACAAACTGGGGGATGCTCACTGTGGTATTGGTCTGGCGTTTTACAGCGTGCGGCGTGCAACGCGCCCACTACGAGAAAGTGTCAGGAAAGGACGGACGGTTAAACAATAAGGGAGTAGTGGGTGAAAGGGTGACCAGTCTTCCCACATAATAGAACCATGATGGTCACCACCTTTTGCACAACCCCACTTCTCCATTACTTGACTTCCTCCACTTCCTACGGGATCATGGGTGCGCTCAATGACTTGTATAAATAGGGTTTCAACCTATTTTCAAAACAACACAAGTGTTATCAACACAAGTATCCAGAAACCATATTATGATACAAGTCATAAAACAGCCACACCTTCATAATTCAACATTCTGATCTCAAACACCTTCTTCGCTTCCCTCCCTAAGATCAACCCATCTCCTTCACTTTGTGACCGAATTGAATCTGGAATGGCCATTTCTTGGTTTAGGCTAGAGTCTTACAGATTGATCTCTCGAATCTAAAAGTACTCTCGTGCAGTGCATTTGTTTAGGGTTTGAATTCATTTCTCATCAACACACCCAAATTTACCAAAAACAGCTGAACCAGTTTTTACCCTCAAACAGTTTAAAAATCATAAAAAAATAAAAACCTATTGTCATCTCTTAATCCATATAGTCTGTGAACTCTATCAAGACAGTACTAAGAATAGATTCTTTTCTATCCACCTTCATATATTCTTTACATGTGCTTCTCACCCCAATCAATCTCTTTTCATACATATCCAGTCTATATATCAAATGGATCTCTCTAATTTGCCAGATAACCCTCAAACGATAAATTAAGAAATTCAAAACCTTACTGCTCAAATTGCTGAGAATCTAACTTTACCCTCTACTCTTTCTGAACCAGTCTTCATCGATAAAACTGTTATTCTAGCTGATTCTGATAATAACTGGAAATGGTGTATGGTAGGTTACTTATGCTGTGAAACTCTTGTTCCTACTTCTTCTATTCGCTACTACATCTGCAACAATTGGCCTCTTGCTCAATCTCCTACCGTTAAAACCTTCAGTGGATTATGCAACAAAGTTCTTATTCTGTTCTTAGTTGAAGATGATTTTAACAGAATTAATGCTCAGAGGCCTTGGTTCGTGTGTGGGTATCTAATGGTACTTAAGATTGTTCCACCAACTGGTTGGCCAGCAAATTACCAACTTTCTTTCACTGAAGAACTCATGTGGTTCATACTATGCAACATTCCAAAAGAATGCACTGAATTTGAGGATTTTCAGAAACTTACCTTCAACATGGGAGAACTCATTGAAGCTCAAGAACCTTATGGAAACCATCCTTTAAATAGGAATATTAAAGTTTGTGTCAGAGTCCCAGTTCAGAAAGCTTTACCATTAGGCATTCCCTTGTTTACTAGTGAGAGAACTCAACCTTTCCTTATATAATGTAGATACATCAAAGTTCCTAGATACTACTGCTCCTCATGTCGTGTTCTAGATCATAAAGATACCAACTGCCCTGCTTGGAAATTGAAACAGAAAGCTCACAAGTAAGCTTCTTCTTCTAACAACAAATATTCTCTTCCGGCTGTCTCAAGGCTCATGATGCCACCACCACCAGTAAACAATCCACCTATTCCTACATCAAATGTAGTTTCTGATACCATTATGCAACAAACTGAGATCGTTCCAGACACTCAAGTCGATTCTACCATTGCCCCTATATGCAACACAGGAAAAGCCAAGGTTAATGTCAAAAACATTGAGAATACTGCTCAAAAGGGTTTATCAAACATGTTTCATATGGGTCCTTTTACCAACAGATCCATAGCTTTGAAGATTTTCGATGTTGGTCCGGTTCAGCAAAACTTGACTCAGCAGAACAACGGGTTACCTATTACTTCAAACAGATCACCACTCAGAATGTTACTGTTGAAGCCTCTATCCCTGGCCCTGAACCGGTTAAGAGTGGTCCGATTCGTACTTCTAATTCTGTAAGAAGGTTCAAAACTACTGCTGTCCCAAGTCAGACACCAATTACTACTACCGGAAATCTCATTTCTGCTGAGCATGATGCTCTATCTAATCTCAAAAGGAAGATCAACCCTAGAGCTGATCTGAGAAAACGTACAAGAGCAAGTTCTTCTACTCTAGCTAGCATAGTTGTTATCCCAGAAGAACATGATACTACTAAACCTGACTATGCCCAACTTTGCCCTCCAATTACCAAATTGGGGGATTTACCTGCCATCAATCTCTCGAACCCAGCATTTGATTGATTCTTATGGGAGTTATATTGTACCTGCTGATACTTCCCCAAACAACAATGGTGTCCGCAATAATTCTAATCACAATGCTGCTACTTCTAATCTTAATTCCTCCCAAGATACTTATCAAGGTGATGGTGCTACCAGTGCTTCTATTGGTGGTGGGTTTGATTCCACCACTCAGATAAACTCAACTCCCTCTTCACCCTTAAATGACACTATTAATCTTGCTATCCCCATAAATCATTTTCCTGTCAATAATATCAATATGCTAGCTTGAAACATTAGAGGTTTGGGCAAGAAAACAGCTACTAAGGAACTTAGTTTGCTATGTAGAAATGTCAATTTAATCCTGATATCATCTTTCTATCGGAAACCAAAATGAACAAAGACCTGGCGGCTAGGAAACTAAAAAATATGGGTTTTACTTGTACCTTTAATGTTTCTAGTATTGGAAGAAGTGGTGGTCTAGTCTTGTCCTGGAAGAATGAAATTCAACTCAACATTATATCCTCAAGCATGAGGGGCATCTATGTCACTTCTACAGACATTATTCATTCTAAAACCTGTCACATCCATTTTATGTATGGTGAACTTAATAGTAGTTTGAGACAAGCTTTCTGGGAACAACAATGTCAACTGACCAATGCTCCTTTAGATGAACCAGTTTTCTTTGTAGGTGATTTTAATGCTTTATTAGGAACTGATGACAAGAATGGTGGTCTAGAGGTTGATGATTCTGATTTTTCAAATATTAGGAACTATTGTTCTGTGTTTAATTTACATGATCCTGGTTTTTATGGTCCCAGATTTACTTGGTCTAATATGCAACAGGGTCCTGACCTTATTCTTGAAAGATTAGATAGATGCCTTATAAACCAGTCTGCTAAGGATTTATGCCCTAAACTTTGTGTAAATAATCTACCTAGAGATTCTTCTGATCACTACCCCATGCATATAGGTTTCAATTATGAGGATGTTTGTATGCCTAGATCTTTCCATTTTATGGCCATGTGGATTGAAGATCCTACTTGTAGAGATATCATTGCCAATTCTTGGTCTGTTAATGTAGTGGGCTCTCCTGCTTACAAACTAAAAGCTAAGCTTTTAAGTACCAAGAGAGGGATTAGGGATTGGAATAAATCTTCTTTTGGTAATATTCAAACTAATATATCTACCATCAAAAAAGATTTGGCTGATGTTCAGATCTCAAATCCTACTGACTCTAGCACTACCTCTAGACTCAAAGATAGATTGGAATATCTCTACAATTTAGAGGAACTTTATTGGAAGGATAAATCTAGAGAGGTTTGGCTTATGGAAGGTGACATAAATTCACCCTATTTCCATAGAGTTACCCTCTTTAGGAGGAAAAGAAATGTCATTGGTTGGATTAAGGATTCCTCAAATACTATTCTAACTGATAGAGATAATATTGGAATTTCCTTTATTAATTACTTTAAAAACCTATATTCCTCTCATCCTCAGCAATTTCAGGATGAAATCCTTCTTGATCTCCCTAGTAAATTCTCAACTGAGAATAATTCCCTTCTAAACTTGCCTCTTACTTCTGAGGAAATCAAGAATGCTGTGTTCCAAATGGGAAAAAAAAAGCTCCTGGCCCTGATGGTTTTACAGGTCTATTCTATCAGAAACACTGGGACATTGTAGGGGAGGCTGTCATTGACATGACCCAAACCTTCTTTAGAATAGGGAATATTGCTAAGGTCTTTAATCATACCAATATTGCTCTTATTTCTAAAGTTCCTCTTGCAGAACTTGTGTCTCAGTATAGACCTATAGGGCTCTGCAATTTCATTTAAAAAATTCTTTCAAAAACTCTTGCTAATAGACTCAAACCTTTTATGAATAACATAATTTCCCAAAACCAAAGTGCCTTCATTCCTAAGAGGAGTATTTCTGATAATATTCTGCTAGCTAATGAGGCCATATTTGCTGTCAATCATAATGACAAAGTTGAAGGCATTGCTGCCATTAAACTTGATATGTCCAAAGCTTATGATAAATTAGAATGGTCCTTTCTTGAAAGTGTCTTGACTAGAATGGGACTCTCTGTTAGAGCATTGCTCGGTCGAACTCGCAAACGTTGCTATCTCAAGCTTGTTTGTCAAGCTTAGTTGCCAAAACTATAAGTCTTGATTTCTAGTATACTTATAGCTAAGTCTCGGATTAGGATAGTAAGTGTAGTCGAGCTTTAGACTCCACGACGTTCATCGAATGAATACGAAGAACTACTCAAGGGAACTTGTGGAACTTCATCAACAAAAGGTATGTGGAGACTTGAACTTATCTATCACTCAAAAGTCTATCTATATTATCTCCTATTTTGAGACAAAAGTCGTATTGCTATATAGACTTCAATTATACACATTTGCTATTTCGAGCCGAGTTTATCTCGCTTATCTATTTCTCGAAATATGTGTTGGCAAGCTTTCGCTTTAGCCAAGTTCATCTTTACTCGTGACGAAAGTCATATTGATTATTTCAATAACTTGAAAATCGCTTTGATGAAAATAGTTTATGGATAACAACTATTTTAACAACCTCTAAGAAAGTTTCAATGATTGAAATGAGAGTTTAGAACAAGTAACCATGTTTGGATATAAAAAAAAGTGTGTTCTCACATTTGTGTAAAAGTCCAAAACCGGGAACCTAAAGTATGCGTACCCATACGCGTACTGGCGGTTGTTGGAAATCCAGGTAAGTATGCGTACCCGTATGCATACTGGCAGAAGTTTCACGTCCGTGAATTTCTGCTGGAGTTTGGAAGTAAAAAAAAAACTCAATCCGGGTACTTAAGTATGCGTACCCGTTTGCATACTTAAGGAGGTTACTTTCTAAAATCGGTTTGTTCATGAACTAAAACATTTATATAATAAGGAATGCAATCTTTGCAAACCGTGGCTATAATGTTCATGAATTGAGAGTGAATCAAAATCGATTTTGCTTCGATTGTGTCTTGTATACTTCTATGAGATCTAAGCAATTGAACAACTCTTTAACTAGTTTATTTGAGTCATTTGAACTAGTTATGGTAAAGATGAATAAGGTTGATATGAAAGTGCTCATATGGCTAACCATTGGTTAACTAATGTTGAACTGACTAAGTGTACATGTTTAGGTATGGTTACTCAAACCTAAATGAAGGTACATTTCATTTGTGTATAACAAGCTAAGTTCGATCTAACGGTTGAAAGATATTAGCTTGAATCTAATCAGGTTTTCATCTAACGGTGGATATTGAATGCTTTGTTACCAAGGTAACTTAGATTGCAAACCCTGATTTGAAATCTATATAAAGGAGAACTCTAGCAACTGGGAAACCTAATCCCCATACCTCCTGTGTGATACTAGTTGTATAAGCTAGAGTCAATTCTCCTTTAAATTTAGGTTTTTCACGAAACTCTGTAGGTTAACGACTTAAAGACTTCATTGGGATTGTGAATCCAGACCCAACTATTTTTTCTGCAGTTGCGTGATCTGATCTTGCTGTTTTCTATCGTGATTGAGTACAATCGTAAGATTGGCTTGAGATTTATATCTTCGATAGGAAATATTGAAAAGTAGTCACAAACACCTTCATCTCATCGTTTGTGATTCCATAATATCTTGTTTCGTTAATTGATTAAGATTATTGTGAGGTGATTGATAATACTAGGCTGTTCTTCGGGAATATAAGTCCGGGTTATCAATTGGTTCCTGTTCACCTTGATTTATCAAAAGACGGAACAAAAACTCATAGGTATTTCTGTGGGAGACATATTTATCTATTCCAATAGACTTTTCTGTGTGTAACAGATTTATTTATCAAGTCTTCGACTTTGGGTCGTAGCAACTCTTAGTTGTGGGTGAGATCAGCTAAGGGAATCAAGTGCGTAGTATCCTGCTGGGATCAGAGACGTAAGGAGCGCAATTGTACCTTGAATAAGTGTGAGATTGATTAGGGTTCGACTACAGTCTAGACCGAAGTTAGCTTTGTAGTAGGCTAGTGTCTGTAGCGGCTTAATATAGTGTGGTGTTCAAATTTGGACTAGGTCCCGGGGGTTTTCTTCATTTGCGGTTTCCTCGTTAACAAAACTTATGGTGTCTGTGTTATTTCTTTTCCGCATTATCTTTTGTTATATAATTGAAATATCACAGGTTGTGCGTTGAATCGATCAATTTGTAAATCCAACCTTTGGTTGTTGATTGAAATTGATTGATCCTTGAACATTGGTCTTTGGTACCGTTCAAGTTATTTCTCTTGTATTCAATCAGGATCGCAAATTCCTATTTGTTTGATTGTGGATTGAATCGAGAAATTGAGATATAACTCTTTGATATACTTTTTCTTAAGATTGAGTTTGACTGTCTAGTTGATTCTCTTGAAAGTATATTGGAATTAGTCCATATAGATTGCTAAGCGAAATATTGGGTGAGGTTGTTGTAACCCCGCTTTTTCAATTGGTATCAGTGCAGGCAAACACGTTTAAGACCTCATAAGTCTGTGTTTATAGCGATCTGACTCTATGGACAGAAGTGCTATCTCAATAAACGTACCACCAGTCTTTGATGGTTCGAATTACTTATGGTGGAAAATTGCGATGCGTGCCTTTCTTCAAGCGCTTGATTTTCAATCATGGGTTTACGTTGTTAATGGCTATAATCCTCCGGTTGTTACAATAGGCACTATAACTGTTCCAAAGGATATTGGTGATTATGATGCTGCCGAGATTCTTGCTGCAAAGCAAAATTTTGACGGATTGAATGCAATCATCCATGCCATTACCCCAGATCCTCAGCACCATGTGACTACGTGCACTCGGTCTAAAGATGCTTGGGATATCTTAGAAACTGTATTTGAAGGGAATACATGTGGGGAAAAAAAGCTAGGCTTCAAAACCTATGTTCTGATTGGGAAAACCTTCGTATGTAAGATGAAGATTCATTTGATGAGTTTAATCACAAAGTGTCTTAAATTGTTAATGCATCTTTTGCATTAGGTAAGACTATTCCTGAAAAGGACATTGTGATGAAGATTCTCAGATCTCTGCCTTCTAGATACGATTCTAAGAAACACGCCATCGTTGAAGGAAATAACCTTGATGTGCTTTCCAGAAATACTCTTGTGGGAAAACTAAAGATTTTTGATCTTGAACTAAAACAAAGAGAAATACGTCACATGTCGTGCAACCCTGTTGCTACATCTGATAAAAAATCTCGGTGTCCTAAGTTGATTGATACAAAGGATGAGAATTTCTTTAATTCAACCCTTTCACTGTTTGTATAACAATTAAAGAAAACTCTTAGACAGAGGAAAAGAAAGTCTCAAATGAAATTGTCTTCGATCAATGTAAAGGATAAAAAAGTTCAAAAAGACTATGATAAAAGAACTTGTTCCAAGTGCTATAAGTGTGTTCATGTTTTTTCTTATAATCCTGATAAAAAGGTTAGCGAGTTAACCAAAAATCGGGTACCTTCGATAAACTATTTTATTCAGCATATTACTCTTGAAAAGATGTCATTTCCTTGTAATGAGGATGACATAGTTGAATACAATGACACAACAAATTGTTTGTATGTCTTGTATAAAAAACAGGATGAACCAGAAACCATGCTCTCAAAGGTTCTTAAAAATTCTCTTCTGATTCACCTTGTCAAAAGAAGAAAAGAAAATCTCCTAAGAAAACCTTTCCAAAAGAGATTTTCAGAACCACTCATAGTCTACAAAAATCGATAAACAAGATTTTCAGAACTATACAGGAAAGGAAGAAATATACTCTAGATTTTCCATTCATAAAGAGAAATAAGAAGCAAGGGATTATGAAATTTTCATCCCCTCATAAGAAGCCACCCGGTCATGTACTGGATGTTGATTATTACAAATTGTAACATGATATAAGATTGTTCTTGTTTATCCCTTGAGCAAGAACCATGATCTTCAAGAGGGTTGTAAAGATTTTTTTTTTGAGTTATCTCCTATCTTGTTTCTGGTTTCTCTTCTTGTGTTCTATTTTTGATTTTAAGCTAAGAACCGTTCCTCTACTAAAACTGTTTTCCTAGTCTTTTTGGGATATCCAAAATTCTTTTAGGGTTTTGGTCAAAGGTCGTTTTGGAAATTTATCCCATATCTTCTTCCTTTTAGGTTAAAGATTTCTCTCCTTGGAGAAAGCATTTCATTTACCTCTGTTGTCATGTCCTCATCAAGTCTTTCTAGTAAAGAATATGATGTCTGGACTGTTCTCTTTCCTTATAAGAAAGTTCGTTTCGATTCTTATGATAATGAGATGAGTCATGACAAACGTGATTCCTCCTCTGATGTGAATCCTTCTGTCTCTCATTTTGAGAAACTCTCATTAACTATGAATCTTGTCTTGGAACAAGTACGTGCTTTGAAGGGTGAACTCGAATCTTCAACCAAAAGACTTGAAGACAAGATGGATAATCTCGAATCCAGGATTGATTTAATCGAAGATGAGCTTGATGATTACAGGGAGTACGAGAAGAGTCTTCAAAATAAGTGAAATGATAGTTTTTTTCATTTGTCTAGGTTACTTCTTATGAGAATTTATTCTTGTGTTTTAAGAAGGATAGCTAGGGTTTGGAATAGCAATTATTGTGAGTACACATAGCTATTTCCAACGATTATCATCTTGCAATGTTTTTAGATTTATTTATTTAAACTCTAAAGTTTATTTGGAAGATGATTTTTCAGTATTAATCTTTATGGTTTTATATATTGCAACTTGTTATGGGATATGTGTGTTTGCGTCCATGAACTATGATTGTCCTATAAGTGGTCAAAAGTTAAGTCTTTCATATGTCAATATGCAAGTATTGATAAAAGATTGAATGAACTTTTGACAAACAAAAGTTAAGCCTATTATGTCATTATGCAAATATTGATGGAAGATAGGATGAACTTTTGTTTACAAAGATTAAAGTCTTATATGTCATTGTGCAAATAGTGATGAAAAATATAATGAATCTTTGTTTATTCTGCAGTATTGATCTTCCCTGATCCATATCTTTATGTAAATACTGTGCGGCTCCGTAAGTTTTCTTATTTGAGCATTTCCGATTAATTTAATCATGGGTTCTCTTGTGGTTAACTTAATTGAGAATTTTGGACACAAATTCATGTTTCATGTGATTTGTTAATGTCCAAAGAAATCCTTATTTTCTTGTAAAAGTAAGGTCGCTATTGTTGTTCTTTCGGGAATGACATTTTATGGGGGAGAGTTCTTATTTGAACTTGTGCTTAATTGCCAAATCTTTGTAGGGAGTGCGGCTGTGGAATATTATAGGGGTTATCTTGTATCTTTATAAACTCCTTGATGAATGTATTTAGTTTCGGCTATATGATTGCATCTAAAAAAGTTTATATGTTCTTTTCTTTTGGTCATGAAGTATCTGTATGGAAATTTCATTAGGATCCCACTAATTTTCGTACCTTTGCCAATTTTATTGACAAAAAGGGGGAGAATTAATGTGTAGTTCACACTACAAATACATATGGTTTTCGGATCATTATGTAAGGGGGAGTGGTTTTCATGTGAGATAAAGTATTGACTAAGGGGGAGTGATACATATCACTATAGTATTGTTGTCGAAGTTGTGATACAATTGAACTTTGATGCTGTGTAATAATACTATGACACTGTGTAACAATGATTGAGAGCTTTTGTTTTCTCATTGTTATGGCTACGGATCTTCAACAACGGTGATGTTGATTTGAATATATTTGGAATAATTGGAGTACTTGGAAGTGACGAAGATTTCGAGTAATGTTGAACAACCAAGGAGATCATGCATGTGGAAGAGAAGCTGCAAAGTTTATTTATTTTGTATTCCACATATATTGATAGTTTTGTCACTAAAATTAACAAAGGGGTAGATTGTTAGACCACTGCTCGGTCGAACTCGCAAGCATTGCTATCTCAAGCTTGTTTGTCAAGTTTAGTTGCCAAAACTATAAGTCTTGATTTCTAGTCTACTTATAGCTAAGTCTCAGACTAGGATAGTAAGTGTAGTTGAACTCTAGACTCCATGGCGTTCATCATGCAAAGACGAAGAACTACTCAGGGAACTGGTGGATCTGCATCGACAAAAAGGTATGTGGAGACTTGAAATTATCTATCATTCAAAAGTCTATCTATTCTATCTCCTATCTTGAGACAAAAGTCGTATTGCTATATAGACTTCGATTATACACATTTTCTATTTCGAGTCGAGTTTATCTCGCTTATCTATTTCTTGAAATATGTGTTGGTAAGCTTTCGCTTTAACCAAGTTCATCTTCACTCGTGACGAAAGTCATGTTGATTGTTTCAATCTCTTGAAAATCGCTTTGATGAAATAGTGTGTGAATAACCTCTATATAACATCCTCTAAGAAAGTTTCAATGATTGAAATGAGTGTTTAGAACAAGTAACCAGGTTTGGATATAAACATAGTGTGTTCTCACATTTTTGTAAAAGTCCAAAACTGGGAACCTAAAGTATGCGTACCCGTACGCGTACTTTAGGTTGTTGGAAATCCGGGTAAGTATGCGTACCCCTACGCATACTGGCGGAAGTTTCACGTCCGTGAATTTCTGTTGGAGTTTGGAAGTAAAAAACAAACTCAATCTGGGTACTTAAGTATGCGTACCCGTTTGCATACTTAAGGTGGTTACTTTCTAAAATTAGTTTGTTCATGAACTAAAACATTTATATAATAAGGAATGCAATCTTTGCAAACCGTGGCTATAATATTAATAAAATTGAGAGTGAATCAAAATCGATTTTGCTTCGATTGTGTCTTGTATACTTCCATGAGATCTAAGCAATTGAACAACTCTCTAACTAGTTCATTTGAGTCATTTGAACTAGTTATGGTAAAGATGAATAAGGTTGATGTGAAAGTGCTCATATGGCTAACCATTGGTTAACTATTGTTGAATCGACTATGTGTACACGTTTAGGTACGGTTACTCAAACCTAAATGAAGGTACATTTCATTTGTGTATAACAAGCTAAGTTCGATCTAACGGTTGAAAGATGTTAGCTTGAATCTAATTAGGTTTTCATCTAACGGTGAATATTGAATGCTTTGTTACCAAGGTAACTTAGATTGCAAACCCTGATTTGAAATCTAGATAAAGGAGAACTCTAGGAACTGGGAAACCTAATCCCCACACCTCCTGTATGATACTAGTTGTATAAGCTAGAGTCGATTCTCCTTTAAATTTAGGTTTTTCACGAAACCCTGTAGGTTAACGACTTAAAGACTTCATTGGGATTGTGAAGCCAGACCCAACTATTTTCTCTGTAGTTGCGTGATCTGATCTTGTTGTTTTCTATCGTGATTGAGTACAATCGTAAGATTGGCTTGAGATTTATATCTCCGATAGGCAAGATAGAAAAGTAGTCACAAACACCTTCGTCTCATCGTTACTGATTCCACAATATCTTGTTTCGTTAATCGATTAAGATTATTGTGAGGTAATTGATAATACTACTGTCCTGATCGGAAGCACGATCTCTGGCCTACTGTCCTGATCGGAAGCTATAATCACATGCAAAGTCTCAGATGGGCCTACAAAAGCATAATTAGGGTCCAACTTATGAGGCTCTTCAGGCTCTTCTAAATAAGGGATTAAGGTAGATCCGGAATCTAGTAATGGTTCGAACCTAGCTTTCCATTTATCAGTATCTAACATAGGAATAGAATCCAACAGAGCATTTACTTGTTCAATGTTGCTATCATCGTCGAAATCCATGCTAAAATGGGCTAGACAACTCTCTAATGGATCTTTCGATTTGATGTTTGGTAATGACTCCTGAACTAAGGTTCCTATCATGTTCACCTCTTCAATGCACGTGTCATCTAGCTCATATGTAGCTTATTGACATTAAAAATATTCAACTCAATAGTCATATTACCAAAAGATAGATTCATAATACCATTTCGACAGTTTATGTTCGCATTAGACGTAGCTAAAAATGGGCGACCTAAAACCACAGGTATCTGGTTCTCTGGGTCAGGGACAGGTTAGGTGTCTAAGACCACGAAATCCACATGATAAATAAACTTGTCTACCTCAATTAGAACATCTTCTATCACACCACGAGGAATTTTAACAGACCTATCAGCTAACTGCAGTGTTATCTTGATAGGTTTCAATTCACCAAGTCCTAGCTATAAGTACACATGGTACGGAAGTAAGTTTACACTAGCTCCTAAGTCCAGTAAAGCTTTTTCTACCCGATGTTTTCCTATCGTGCAAGCAACGGCAGGTGCACCTAAAGATTGGATTTGGTGTCCCAAATAGATTTCAATCAACAAAGAAGTGTCAAAAGAGCCCCTCCATGTTTCAATTTCTCATTAAAACTACCGTAAATACAACACAAAATGAAGGTTAATCGTGTAATTTAGCAGACAGGAATAAAAATATTAGGTAGAGGCCGCGGGTTCGAATCCCGGCCACCTCTTCTTTTTTTTCTTTTTTCTTTTTCCCTCTTCTTCCTTCGTTGTTTTTTCTTCGTAGTCCCCAAACTCCAACAGAGAAACTTCGTTGTTCGATCTAGAGAGGAGATGATGAAAATTTAGAGAAAAGATTATGTAATGATTGTTGGTAGTGGTATTGATTGAAGGAATCGATTCAAGCTACGGGAAAGGATAAATCAGGTAATTGAAATTAGGGTTTCTTATTGTATTTTGAATGTATGTGAAATTAGTGATTATTCTGTAGAAGCTGTTTCCGGAATTGATGAAGTTAGGTGGAATTGATGTTACGACCATCAATCTAAGGAGAGTCTGAAATGGAATTGTGTGCAGTGATTTATGGAAGGGTTTTGATTAGAATTTGCAGATGGGGAAGGAACTGAGTCGATGTTGCTGTGTTGGGTTCAGTTTGATTATAGAGATGAAGAAGGAAGTGAGGAAAGATTGAGAAGTTATCTTCTGCCAAGAACAAGGATTAAGCTTAATGGGTTCTGATTGCAATTTGCAGGGAAGAACTAGTGGTGCCGTATGGAGTTGAGTTGTGGTTTTGGTACAAGTTAGTGATGGAAGACTTAGATGGTAAAGATTAATGGAGATTCAGGGTTTGATATTGAATCAGAGAATGGGTGTTTTACGAATTGAGTTCGGATGCCATTAATTGAAGATGGGGATGAATGTAACTGCAGATGGATTTGTGTAATGAGCTGAGAGGAGAAATTCAGAAATTTGAGTCTGGTGGTCGAAGAAATGGAGTCTGGGGTTTGATTTGTTGGTTGTCCATGGGGTTGAATTCTATTTCGGAGATAAAGAAGAGATGATAATGAGAACTCGAGTTGATTTTGGGTTTTGGAAGAATCTGTATGGTTCAGTCGAAAGATGGTTCTCATTTTAATGGAGTTTTGGTGTTTGAGATGTTGCTGTATGAGTCAAGATATGAAGTTGCAGCTGAAATGGAAATGGTGCAGTTTCGGTGGCTTGAGAATGCTGAGCTTGATGAGCAATTGCAGGTGTTGCCTGGAGTTGTATTTAGTGGAGAATGGTTTGCAGAAAGGATGGTTGCAGCTGTGGGTTCTAGTGGTGCTGAGGTGCAGGTGGTATGAACTATGAACTGAGTTTTTGGTGATGGATGGTGGATCTGAGCTGCTGCTACTGGTGACTGAGAAGAGAATGGTGAAATTGCAGTTGATATTCCTCAATCTACACAGAGAAAGAGAAAACTCGAGAAAAAGATTGAGCGGCAAGGGGACGAGGCTAATGATGTTGATATGGATGATGTTAATAATCCTGCGTCGGAGAACTGGTTAAAGAAGAATAGACAGAGTCCTTGGGCTGAGAAGAAACTAGGGTTAGAGGTTGAACTTACAGAGCAGCAAAAGAAGTACGCTGAAGAGTATGCTGTGAAAAAGGCTAAGAAGGAGAAGAGAAGTGGTGATAGTAAAGGGGAAGTTGTGGCTGAGAAGAGTACATTTCATGGGAAAAAAGAGAAATATTATCAGGGTAGGTCATGGATTGCGCCACCGAAAGATGCAAAAGCGAAAAACGATCAATGTTACATGCCAAAAAGATGGATTCATACTTGGAGTGGTCATACAAAGGGTGTTTCTGCCATTCGGTTCTTTCCGAAACAAGGGCATCTGCTACTTTCAGCTGGAATGGATTCAAAGGTTAAGATTTGGGATGTTCACAATTCTGGTAAGTGTATGAGAACATATATGGGGCATGGAAAGGCGGTTCGTGATATATCGTTTTCTAATGATGGGACTAAGTTTTCGAGTGCTGGGTATGATAAGAATATTAAGTATTGGGATACAGAAACTGGGCAGGTGATATCCACTTTTTCAACTGGGAAGGTACCATAGTTCAGTGGGATATGAATTCTGGGAAGATAACACAAGAGTATGATCAGCATTGGGGGGCAGTGAATATTATCACATTTGTTGATGATAACCGGAGATTTGTTACGTCAAGTGACGATAAATCTCTTCGAGTGTGGGAATTTGGAATCCCTGTTGTTATTAAGTACATTAGTGAACCTCATATGCACTCAATGCCTGCAATTTCCTTGCACCCTAATTCCAATTGGCTTGCAGCACAGAGCTTAGACAATAAGATTCTTATTTACAGTACAAGGGAGAGGTTTCAGCTTAACAAGAAAAAGATGTTTGCAGGGCACATTGTGGCTGGGTATGCTTGCCAGGTTAATTTCTCACCTGACGGACAGTATGTTATGTCTGGAGATGGTGAGTGGCAAGTGTTGGTTTTGGAATTGGAAGACTTGCAAAGTTTCACGAACTCTGAAGTGTCATGAAGGTGTCTGTATTGGAGTTGAGTGGCACCCGCTGGAACAAAGTAAAGTGGCTACTTGTGGCTGGGACGGCTTGATCAAATACTGCTAAGAATCACTTTACTATTTTTTTGTTTATGCATAATTTGAGAGCCTGAGGTTTAGGATAACATCAAACGTCCTCTTAACATCACATTGCCAATACTATGATAGTGCTGCATCGGTAGAAGTGTCTTATTTATTTTTTTATTACTAATTGCTGCTTCAAGTAGCTAGAACTTGTGTGTTGATTCCCTAAGTTCTTTAAGTAGAAGTCATGAACACGCGGTAACATACGATGTAAGTGCTAGACTGTATCGGAATATTTTGTTATTGCCCGAAGTTCCCGTTATGGGCATAATATAAATGCATCTTCCAAGATGTGGCGTCCACGTTGGGCGCGGTTATATTAGGGGTGTTTTGGGCGGGTGGGGGAATTATCACACTTGGTTAACTTGGTTTCATAACAAAGGAACCTAAGGCACAAAAAAGAAAATTAAGATCACTTCGAGAAAGCGGTGAATCATTCAAAACATTGTTCTGCCATGTTGATCTTCTAATCTGATGCGCGAGTTATCTCAGCGTGTACTGCTCACATCACCATTTCCAAGATGTCAGATTTCCCAGCGAACCATTGCACTCCCGATATTAGGAGACTATCTCTTATTCATCCAGTGTCCATTTTGTGAAATCTTTGCATGGTTGGAAATATCGCAATTAGGACATCCTTGTTACGTTTTTCATGAAATGTACCGTGTGAATGAGATATGATCTCCCACTGCCGGGATATGGGGAGTGGTTTGCAGTTGAAAGTCTGACTCTTGGTAATGGAATGGTTTGGTTGTTGCTGTGGCTAGAAATGAAGAATGGAAGTGGAGAATCGGGGTTGGCAGATGCAGGTTGTGAAGCTGGGAGATTGTGTAACTTCTGTAGGGATAGATGCTTGGTGTTGTATTAGAGCAGAAATTGAACCGGTAACATATAACAGACAATCTGACTACTCATCACATTTATTTTCCTTTTGCTAGATGAATTTTTGGCCTTAGAAATGGTTGCCCATATGGAGCACGTACTGATAAGTCTCACTGCTATTGTGGTTGTTGTTGTATGCCTGTAAGTTGGTTCCATCTCTTACAACTCAGTGTGTGGTTTTATGAAAACTTTTTAGGAGAATTGTGGAGTGCAAATGAAAGATTAGTCCCTGAGTTGGAAATTTGTAGCCCAAAATTTCTGTCAATATGGAAGAGGGCAATAGAGTCAAGCAAGGCATTATTACAGGATGAAATTGAGCTCGGGCCAAATGAGCTTTTTGAGAAGGTCGAGGCATTTGCAGTCACAATTCAGGCTGCAAAGCACTCTTATCCTGCATTAATAACGTCAAGTTCTTTGGTCGGCCCTCCCACCGTGGCAACGGTTGTACTAGTTATATCATTGTTATAAAAAGGTATGAGGTTTGTCTCCATGATAGCTAGGGCTATCATACGGACGTCGTTTAACGGGAACCCCGATCCGGCAGTGGGGAAGCTCTGGATGGAGAAATTTGGACCAACCCATGCGTTATACGCGTATATCACGCACCAAGCCTTGTGTCTACTCGAATTTGTTTTTGCAAGTTTTTCCTTTAAGAGTTTTATTTATGGGAGGATTCCTTTTACGCGTTTAATTGTTTTACAAGAAACAAAACTCGTTTTATAAGAAAACCTAAACCTAGCTTGATTTGCAAGTTAATTTTCCTATAAATACAACTCGAAAAATCTCTTTTAAACACACATAAGAAGCGGCTGATATTCTGTCTTTTTTTTCTTCATCTTCTCGTTTTGTTTGCGCGTTAGTTTTACATTCAATCCCTGTTGCTAAGTTCAAGAGTGGGTAACTTGTATTGTGCTAATACAAGTTATATTGGGCAGTCTTATCCTAAACACATCTTCGCACGTTGGGGTTTAGCATTACTTCAGAGTATACCCGCGAACTAAAGTGTTAAGGACAGCTTGTTGAACCTGTGATTCTGCCCTCATCAAGTTGTTTGTGGTAGAGTTGTTTGATACAGTTCTTTATATATATTATTTGATACATCTGACGTTTCTTCTATTGTTGCAAGCTTCCAACAAGTAGAGGTCTCCAAGTCCGACCTCTTCATAACCCGCCTACTTCCCCTGAAATTAATCAGTTTGGAAATGTCAATGATACACTAGGCCTTCTAGTGAAATTTTAAATTTTAAATGCCTACATAAATTGCAAAATAAACAACTTGGATCACCCATCATTAAAACAGCGGAAGGATTCAACACAATTCAATAACCATAGGAATGGGAAAACCCCCCAATGTGAGTACATACCATATTGAGCTTCCTGTATTAAACGTCGTTGGAGATCCCTTTGGAACGAAAACACATTTCTTTTTACCGCGTTGGTCCAGTAATTCAAATTCATAGAATGCCCTAACTTCTTGTCTAGGGATTACTAACTGAAGGTACACGGATATGTACTCCTTGCAACGGCTAAGAAAGTTCGGGCTGTGGGTGAGCGAAATATTGGGCAGGTGGGTGCGAATTTGTCATCTTAAATATCCCCTCGCTTTGAGCAATAGGAATCAGAGAAAAAATATCAGTATTCTTCCAATGGAGACGTGAAAGAATCTCAAGCTAGATTATCGAATTTCTCTTATGGTTTGGAAAAAAAGCTAAAGAAAATAAAGATTTTCTTCACCAAAAGTTTGAATCACCCGTTCAGGTACTAGATTGTTTAATTAATAGATCCAAATTAGGTTTTTTTTATTTAGTTTGGTTGATTATTCGTTGGTTATATTAATCAGGTGAGAGCTGAGTTATGAATAGGGTGTATGTGTTAAAAGTGATGAATCAAAAATTGGAGGAAAGAAAAATGGTGATGGGATGTTGTGCGTTTTAATATTTTGGGTGTTGATCATTGATTTACATCTCAGAATTTGTCGAATTGTTGGTTCATCGGTTCCTAGAATTGATGGTAATTTTTTGGCTTACTTGATATTTAAGAAGAATCTCACATGATGTGAGGTGTGACTTTGCGTTGGAGAGTAATTTTGTTGAGGGAACTTCATTAGTCATCATGATTTTGAGTTTCAGATGCATTTAGCACCTTCCCATTCTTTTGAATTTTCGGATTTGTATCTAATAATGTTGTGGCAGGATTGTCAAATTGTACTGGCGCTGAGAATTCACGTGGTCCTCCAATGCATACAGTTCAGCTAGCCATGGCAAGGAAGAATACAACTGCCAGTTTGACTGTAAAGGAAGCAATAATAAAAGAAACACCTTCTACTAAATTTGAGGAATTGGAGCTGGATCTAAGTTACAAGCCCCTTCTTCCCTGAAAGAGTCCACCGCCTGCACATCCTCGGTTGGTCAAAGGGGACAACAGAACTCGGCAACTCTAAGACTAGATGGAAATTGGTCCCGCAGGTCGCCCGAGATAGTCTTACTAATTACGCGCCTTTGTTTTCTGCTTCGCCAGCAGAATCACCAACTTTGACACTTTCAAGTGATGAGATCGGTCGAGTGGTCTCAGTTGGATAGTTGTTACACCGCTTACACATCCTCGGTTGGTCAAGGGGGACAGCGCATAGTCAAGTTCTTTCGTTTCGGAGTTCTTCGAAATCAGCTTTATTCTCAAACGACAATAGGTCTGAAAAAGTATCTAAAAGGGTTATACGCATCCTAAACTTTTTGCAAATGAGCATCCGTGCTGAACATCTTTATGTGAGTATTGAAGAATTCGAGAAGTTTATTTTGATTATACTTTTGCAGTTTCTCCTTTCTTATGGTGCTATTTTTGGACATGAGATGCAAACTGTGCCTATACATGTACATGTTAACAATATTGAACATAAAAAGGTCAGTATATATGTTCATGTTTTATGAACGGAGAAGACCAGTATAGGAAGTTAGTTGAATTGCAAATATACGTATTAACACTTCCTTAAGTAATCACTAAGCACCTTAACCATTTAACTTACAAGTGTGGTTTTTGTTCTATAATCATCATAGCGTACATAAAGGTTGGTTTTCCTAAAGCATTCGGGGAATTTGGAATTTAAGGGCATAGCCTTACTAGCAACTTGCTGAGGTTTTAATCTTTAGAAGCTGTTATTGTTACAACCACCAGTGCTATTGGAGGAGCTGCTATCACTGCTTTTCTTGGAACCTTTCCATCTGCTTTGTATGACTTAAAGTATTTTTGAGTTGATGATTTTAACTCAAATTAACATAACTTCTTAATGCTAATTGAAATTTTCAAAAAATGCCAATGACCTTGTTATTTTTCTGAGTTTGTTATAGATAATTAAGTAAAATCATGTACTAGATTAGCCATTTTGTCCTGTATGACATCACTTTGATTCCTGAATTAGCTTGCACCTGACCTGACTTAGGAAAGGTTTATTTCTAAGATTCTATGATTTTATCACATTCACCATATACTTTCATACTAACTCCAGTGAATATCGCCTCTCAAACAGGAATTTACTGTGGGGTTTTTTCCCCCACTCATAGTAAATCTATTAGTATGAATAACAACTTATAGAATCCTACCGAAAGCTGTTTCATAATCTAACACCTGATGGTGAAATCAACACAGCATCACTAATTCTGTGCTGCATTCTGTCTCAACAATAGTGAAGATCATCTTTGAATGTTTCCTAAAAAGCCTTGAAAACTTTATAAAACCCTGAAAACTCTTAAAAGACCTAAAAAATCTAAAGAGCCCTGAAAAAACTAAAGAGCTCTTAAAAGCTTTAATTTAATTATATCCCATAGCACTGGTATCTACAAGCTAGGGGATTTGTTAACGAATGATACTAACAAATTCTCAACAATAGTGAAGATCATCTTTGAATGTTTCCTAAAAAGCCTTGAAAACTTTATAAAACCCTGAAAACTCTAAAAAGGCCTAAAAAAATATAAAGAGCCCTTAAAAAACTAAAGAGCTCTGAAAAACTCTAAAAAACTGTAGCACTGGTATCTACCAGCTAGGGAATTCGTTAACGAATGATACTAACAAATTCTCAACAATAGTGAAGATCATCTTTGAATGTTTCCTAAAAAGCATTGAAAACTTTATAAAATCCTGAAAACTCTAAAAAGCCCTAAAAAAAAATCTAAGGAGCGCTGAAAAAACTAAAGAGCTCTTAAAAACTCTAAAAAGCTCTGAAAAGCTTTAATTTAATTGTATCCACTAGCACTGGGATCTACCAGCTAGAGGATTTGTTAAAGAATGATACTAACATATTACCTACAATAGTGAAGATCATCTTTGAATGTTTCCTTAAAAGCTTTGAAAACTCTAAAAAAACCCTGAAAACTCTAAGAGCCGTGAAAAGCTTTAATTTAATTATATCCCGTAGCACTGGGATCTACCAGCTAGGGGATTCGTTAACGAATGATAATGACAAATTCTCAACAATAGTGAAGATCATCTTTGAATGTTTCCTAAAAAGCCTTGAAAACTTTATAAAACCCTGAAAACTCTAAAAAGACCTAAAAAATCTAAAGAGCCTTGAAAAAACTAAAGAGCTCTTAAAAACTCTAAAAAGCTCTGAAAAGCTTTAATTTAATTATATCCCGTAGCACAAGTATCTACCAGCTAGGGGAATCGTTAACGAATGATACTAACAAATTCTCAACAATAGTGAAGATCATCTGTGAATGTTTCCTAAAAAGCCTTGAAAACTTTATAAAATCCTGAAAACTCTAAAAAGCCCTAAAAAAAATCTAAGGAGCGCTGAAAAAACTAAAGAGCTCTTAGAAACTCTAAAAAGCTCTGAAAAGCTTTAATTTAATTGTATCCACTAGCACTGGGATCTACCAGCTAGAGGATTTGTTAAAGAATGATACTAACATATTACCTACAATAGTGAAGATCATCTTTGAATGTTTCCTTAAAAGCCTTGAAAACTCTAAGTTTTATCGACTCTCAATTCACTGATAAATGTGGTCTCCATGTATCTCATACGGGTCAAATGCTGGTTACAGTAGCTAATGGGGATAGTACCATCAGTAGAGGTGTTTGTCAGGACCTCTCTTGGGAAATGCAGGGCCATCACTTTACTCATGATCTGCGTGCCTTGCCACTGGGTGGATGCGACATGGTCTTAGGCGCTGACTGGCTACGCCAATTGGGAGATGTTATATTCAACTTTGCTCAGCTTCGCATCTCATTCCAGCATCAGGGACGTCACATCACATTACAGGGAAGTTCTTCGAAACCCTTTATTAGCCTTCTTAGTGGTACTTCTATTAAGCAATTTCTTAAAAGAAAAACCCCCGCATTAATTGGGCAATTCTTTTCTCTTACTGCCACTCTTATCAATCCTAATCCTTCTCAGATTTGAACCTTATTAGAGTCATTTGCTGATGTTTTTGAGGAACCTACTAAATTGCCACCTTCTCGCTCCTTGGACCATAGAATACCTCTTAAACCAGATGTTGTTCCTACATCTCAACGGCCTTATAGATGCCCTTCTATTCAAGAGTATATTGTAGAAGATTTGGTTAAGGAGATGCTTACAGCTGGACTCATCCAAAATAGTCATAGTCCATTCGCTTCCCCCATTCTCCTAGTAAAGAAAAAAGATGGGAGTTGGCGCTTCTGTGTCGACTATCGTAAACTGAATGACATGACAATTAAGGATAAGTAGCCTATTCCACTGATCGAGGACTTACTTGATGAATTAAAAGGGGCAGTAATATTCTCTAAGATTGACTTACGTTCTGGCTATCATCAGATTTTTATTTATGCACCTGATATTCCTAAGACAGCTTTTCGTACGCATCATGGACATTTCGAGTTTCGATTAATGCCCTTTGGGCTTACTAATGCACCGGCCACTTTTCAGGCCCTGATGAACGAGATTTTCCAACCCTTTTTACGGAAGTTTGTATTGGTTTTTTTTGATGATATTTTGGTATACAGTTCTTTCCTTGCAGATCACATTGTACACCTGCAGCAAGTATTCTCACTTTTGCGCTAGCACTCACTATTTGCAAAGCGATCCAAATGTGCTTTTTCTCAGCCCACCTTGGAGTACTTAGGCCATCTGATATCTGCTGATGGAGTGGCTGCTGACCCAAGATAAAAATCGCAGCTATGCAGTCATGGCCACAACCTCAGACCTTGAAGCAGCTACGGGGTTTTCTCAGCTTAACTGGCTACTACCGGAGATTCATCAAGGGTTACGGTAATATATGCAAACCTCTTACGGACATGCTTAAAAAGGATGCCTTTTCATGGTCTCCTGATGCCCACTTAGCCTTCTCTTCCCTCAAGTATGCCATGACAACTACCCTAGTACTCGCTTTGCCGGATTTCACTAAACCCTTTGTCTTAGAGATGGATGCTTGCTCAAGAGGAGTTGGTGCTGTACTCATGCAGGATGGCAGGCCCATTGCATTTTTCAGCAAACCCTTGGGCCCTAAATCTCTTGGCCTCTCTACATACGAGAAGGAATTCCTTGCTATTGTGATGGCAGTGCAGAAATGGAAACACTATTTGAGCAGTAGTCAGTTCATTATTAACACAGACCATCAAATTTTAAAGTACCTTATGTGGCAAAGACTATATACCACCTTACAATAGCGTTGGTTACTTAAATTAATGGGATTCGATTATGTTATCAGGTACAAGAAAGGAATAGACAACATTGTTGCTGATGCGTTGTCCAGGTTACCTGCTTCTACTTCTACTTGTCATGCAATGGCTCTCTCTCCACCTCAGTGGACATAGGATATTATTTCTAGCTATGAATCAGATGAGTTAGCTCAACAATACATTGCTCAGCTTCTAGTTAATCCAGTTCACCCCTCTTATTCTTATCAGCATGGCATCTTGAGGTACAAAGGCATACTATACATAGGTTCAGGTAATGGCATTAAATCCTCTATACTTCATTCTCTGCATTCCTCTGCGGTAGGGGGTCATTCTGGCATTAGAGGCACTTATAACAGAGCTAAAACTCTTCTTTTTTTTGCCTCACATGAAGCAAGATATTATGGAGTTTGTATCTACTTGTGATACTTGTCAATGCAATAAGGGGGATCATTCTTTCCTTGGTGGTTTATTGCAGCCTCTTCCTATCCCTGAGTCAGCATGGCAGCATATCTCCATAGACTTTATCGAAGTCCTGCCCTTATCTAACCGAAGGAATGTTATATTAGTTGTGGTTGACAGGTTGACTAAGTATAGTCATTTAATTCCCTTGTGTCATCCATTTACTGTAATTACAGTTGCTAAGGAGTTTCTTACTCATGTCTTCAAGTTACATGGCTTGCAAAGTTCTATTGTTAGTGACAGGGATAAGATATTCATCAGCCAGTTCTGGCAAGCTCTATTCAAGACATTGGGTACTACACTGAAGCTGAGTACGGCCTACCACCCGCAAACAGATGGTCAAACGGAGCGAACAAATGCCTGTGTGGAGCAGTACCTCAGATGCATGACCAGTTCACATCCCAAGCAGTGGGCCAGTTGGTTTCCATTAGTGGAGTGGTGGTTTAACACCAATTTCCATTCCTCAACATGTCTCCATTCCAAGCCCTTTATGGATACCAACCCCCACATTTGGTATTTCCCATTCCTCCCTCTTCTACTTCAGTGGCACAAGTTGAAAATTATTTAAAGGAGAGAGACACTATGCTTCAACTGCTCAAGGATGAACTCTCTCAAGCTCAGAGTAGTATGAAAATGTTTGCTGATAGACACATGACAGACAGAGCTTTTGTAGTTGGGGATATGGTATTTTTGAAGCTCCAGCCTTACAGGCAGTCATCTGTAGCGATGAAACTTTAAACTTTTCCCCCAAGTATTTTGGGCCCTTTGAAGTTCTTCAGCGCATTGGTGCAGTGACCTACAAATTGAAGCTCCCAATTGGATCTCGTATTTATCCTGTATTTCACGTGTCGCAGTTGAAGTTGAAGATTGGTTCACATGTTGTTACTCTCCCTCAACTGCCCCTTGTGGACCATAATGGTCAGTTTGTACTTGAACCAGTAGCAGTACTCCAGACTAGAGTTACTATCAGGTCAGGCTTACCAATTTAGCAGGTTCTGATCTAGTGGTCTAATACACCGACTGAGGATGTTACATGGGAGAACAACGCACATTTGCAGGCCCAATTTCCAGATTTTATCCTTGAGGACAAGGATCTCCATATGGGAGGGGCAGTGTCATGAACCCAGAGTTCTGCCAAGGTTCATGGCTAGTCAGGTTATGTTAATTGGTTGTTTTGGCAAGGGTAATTTTGAGATAGTCTTGTTAGGTTATGGTAAATTTCCTCGAGTCCAGTATTGGGTCCAATGATGTAATTGTAACCGTAGATGTCCTCCTGTTCAGACATGGTTATTACCCAATCGTTGTAAGAGAAAAATCAATCAATGAAATTAAACCTTTCTTCGGAAAATTGAGGTTCCGCTTGCAGAGAGAAGGTAGCTTGCTACCATTATCGTTTCTTCAACTTGTAGTGTATTGAGGATTCACTACAGTTGATTCTAGGCGTCCATGTGCACATTACTGATATCCAACTACTTATGTTAGTTGTTTGCACGTATATTACTAATATTTAGAGTTTAAACACTGGGGTGGTGGTATGTTAATGGTCCATCCGAGTGATTTTGAGTGGTGAGCTAGGAATATCAACAAGTCAGGTTGGCCGAGTGGTCTAAGGCGCCAGACTCAAGTTCTGGTCTTCGAGAGAGGGCGTGGGTTCAAATCCCACATCTCACCAAAAAAATTTATTGGTTTTATTCCCTTTTTCGGGTCAGTTGGTCACCTTACAAGACGTTTTATTCCCTTTTTCGGGTCAGTTGGTCACCTTTAGAAGAAGCAATTACAAAACCTCTAAGAATATTAATATTAAAGAAACCCACATCTGATAATTTTTTTTTTGTTTTATTCCCTTTTTCGGGTCAGTTGGTCACCTTACAAAACCTTTTTTTTATTCCCTTTTCCGGGTCATTTGGTCACCTTTAGAAGAAGCAATTACAAAACCTCTAAGAATATGAATATTAAAGAATAACTTTATTATTAGCGTGGGTTCAAATCCCACATCTGACAAAAAAAAAATATTTGTTTTATTCCCTTTTTCGGGTCAGTTGGTCACCTTACAAAACCTTTTTTTTATTCCATTTTTCGGGTCAGTTGGTCACCTTTAGAAGAAGCAATTACAAAACCTCTAAGAATATGAATATTAAAGAATCCCACATCTGACAAAAAAAATTATTTGTTTTATTCCCTTTTTCGGTTCAGTTGGTCACCTTTAGAAGAAGCAATTATAAAACCTCTAAGAATACGAATATTAAAGAATAACTTTATTATTAGCGTGGGTTCAAATCCCACATCTGACAAAAAAAAATTTTGTTTTATTCCCTTTTTCAGGTCAGTTGGTCACCTTACAAAACCTTTTTTTTATTCCCTTTTTCGGGTCAGTTAGTCACCTTTAGAAGAAGCAATTACAAAACATCTAAGAATATGAATATTAAAGAATAACTTTATTATTATATGGATGGACAAAACTTAATACAATTGCAAGTAGACTAACTGAATGATCCTTGACAATATGTATATAGAGTTTATATCTCTAACCTCTACCCAATTAGTATAGATGCAGAGTCTGTGAACCGATTGTTAAGCAGAGTAACTGGACGATCTAAAAATTCAATCTAGTCGTTCCAAATAATATAATCGGAATTCTGCCAATTAATTAACCTTGTTATATCTTTCAAGATGCGAATTCTAGAAGAACTAGTCTCGTAATCGATTACAATTAAGCAGACGTAAAGGTAGTCGGACCTGGCTTCACGAATCCCCAAAGCGAAGTATTTTAGTTTTATACCTAATTATGTTTCTTGGAAGAAACATAGGTCTATAAAGGATGACTCCAGAATCAACTAGGACACAAAGTATCAGGGATTGATTTTCCCAGTTAAAAGAGCATCTCTATTTATAGATTTTCAATGACAAGGGGTTTCCTAGAATTCAAGCTAAGATAACTTGAGAATCAATCGAACACTTTTAGGTCTTGAAAATACAGTAGAAGAATATACACTAGGAACCGGTTATGGAACCCTATATAATGATTGTTCGGTTTGAAAGTATTCCAAAGAACTAAAACAATTTGATGTTCATTTAAACACTTAAGAATTTAATCATGATGCACACACATAAGTGTTTGAGTGATCAATGAAGTCTTAAAAGTGTTTGAGAGAGTTTTAGCAATGCTAAACATTTTTTTATTTATTTAAATAAGTCGTTGAGCATATACTAAAATCTTAAACTGGGACATTTGGTATAACGGTTCGTGAACAGTTTCCTTGTTCACGAGTCAGGGTGAAAAGGTTCGTGAATCGGGTTCGCCAACCCTACAAGACTACCGAACTCAGTTGACCATGGTTCGTGAACCGAGTTCGTCAACTACTAGCCTATAATACCAACTTTCAAAATTCATTTCACAACGATTCGTAAACTGTACCCAACTGAACTTGCGGTTTGCGAACTGGTTCGCCAATCCTTATGTATTTCTGAAACTCAAATATATATGGTTTGCGAACTGGTTTGCCAACCTACCCTGAGTATAAATATCAGATAGTTTAATATTTCTCTCTTATGATGTTTGAAACATTCCCGCGTAATGTGTGGGAAATTTTAAATTGATTCACAAATTAATTTACACAATTAATTGTTTAGAACTTATATTGTTAAAGGGTCGTTGAACATCTTTGCTTAGAATCATATTTCGATATTTTTAACAAGATTAGATTGACTCAAAACTTCTTATTTTTAAATATACTAGAAGTCATATGATATCTTCTCAAAAAGATAAAATGGTAAGATAGTGAGTAAAATAGAATGGTCCAGTCTTTACATACCTGATACAGAAGTTCACCAAATGTCTTCGTCGATCTTCAATCTTCAAGGGTGATGTATGATACTCAACTACCAAATTCTAACCTAGTCCGCGACGTGACTTAGTAGACTAGAAATCAAGATATAGTTTTGATCCTCTAACATTAACAACAAGCTTGAGATAGCAAAACTTGTGGGTTCAAACGATCATTGCTCTAACAATCTCCCCCTTTTTAAATTTTAGTGACAAAAATATTTAATACGTATGGATTCTGATAAATAAATTTTTCAACTCAACCCACCATGCTTGATTTCCTTGGTTCTTTAACAATCATCTTGAATTCTTCGTGCTTCAAGTTCTTATGTAGTTTTGCATGTGTTCGTTCAGCACCTTTGTGGTTGAAGATCCTTAGCGATAACAACTTATGAGAATAATCAAAAAGATATTTGTTTGAATGAAGTAACCACACTCCACTCATCGGTTGTTATACAGATTCATAGTATTGTTACCTTCCTCAGAGTTCAATTGCACCACAACTTCGAAGCAATACTACGGTGATATGTTCTCCCCCTTAGTCAATACTTACTCCTTTTGCAAAATAGGTAAAACATACAAATAATAATCCACTCTCTCTTACATGATGCTCCGAAAAGCCATATGTAATATAATAAGATACTATTTAATTATTCCCCTCCATTTTGTTAACAAAATTGGCAAAGGAGAAAAATCGGGATCAAGATAAATTAATCAAAATAGTACTCAAGACTAAAGAACACATATCAACATATAATTTAGACGATTTCACCAAGTAAACTCGGTCACGTCAAGGAGATGTAAAGGCACAAGAATCTGCTACAATTCTATCTGCTCTCCCCATAAAGATATTACCATTAAACACAATCTCAAAAGAACTCTCTCCCATTTGATGTCATTCTCGAAAGAACAACATGAGCACTTAACTCTAATCACAATAGAAGGATTTTCCTTGTACATACAAATTTACTCGCTTGTTACGAACAAAGTAAATTAGTATCCCACTATTTTCTCTCTTCTCGCCAGTTACAAATAAAGAGGTTAAAATAGCGATCTTAATGTTAGAGACACTAAGATACAAGATTTTCGTGAGAAAAATAATCATCGACAAAAGTTATTCTCTAAGCCAGTTACGAACAAGAGACAATTTTGTGATATGACTCAACATAAGAATTATAACTTCTCTAGTCATGTACGAACGTAGAGATTAAAGTTCACCACTTATTTCCTAGCGGTGGTGCAATCAAGAAAGTAAGTCGATCCTTAAAGAACATCTTACGGAACCCTGTAGCAGTTTATTCACAAAAGTGTAATCGTGGAGATACCAAAACTGCCATTCTCAAAATAGTTTACTCCTCTTTTCTAAGATTTAAGAGCTTAACCTATAATAAAATATGAGATATATGTCCTAATCACCAGAATATGATGGAAAAGAACATATCTCGTAATATAAGCAATATATAAATAAAATCCATGAAGATTAGGTATTGCAAGTCATCTTCCAAAATAAAATTTAGTTATATAAACTTTAAACATGCAGGATGATAGTATTTGGAATAGCTAATGTAACACATAAGGACTACTACAAAAGCTAGTGTTCCTCCTTAAACAATACTAGTAAAAGGGACAAAGAGAACAACTAATAAAAGTATAAAAATCCTAGCAATTGAACTCAGACTTCATCGATCTATTCATACCTTTCAAGCACGCCGTTATAAAACGAGTCGCTGAGATCCTTGATCCATTTAACAGTGAAGAGATCATGTTCGTGAGTTAGGATTCCAACCTTTCGGTTTACAAGCCGAACAAACTCCCGAGATTTCTTGCATTCAGTGATGATCTTCTTCTGGTTTCTGATCATGACCTTCTATTTCTCAAGTATCTTGGTTTGACCATCAATCAGGTGATTCAAATGCAATTGAAGATTTGTAATTTCAACCTTAGAATCATTGCAAGAATATGTTAGATCCTTTATAGATTATGTATATCAGGAATTTTGTTCTTTCATCATAGCCACCCTTTTAATTAAGGCACCTTGCAAGGAACTTTCCTCTTTGGTGTCTTCTTCATCAAGGATAATTATTTCATGAGGTCTCTTTGATCTTCCCATTCTTTTGATGAACGTAGTTGAAGATATCTAAAAACTATATATAATGTTCATGATTAAAAGTTAGAAGAAGATTAGGAAACCACTAACTTACTCAGCAAGGCATCATCTAGGGTTACTGTTCACGTAAACTGAAAAGTTCGGGAACCAAAAGTAGTACAATATGGCTTACGGGCTAGGCCTATTATAAGACAAACTTAATGAATTTTCATATATAAACCTGTATTCATTACTTGAGATATCTCATATCAGAATTGAATTACAATTCTGATGATTCATGCAATCCTCATAGCTCTCAAGATACTTTGAGGATGCATCTGTCAAAAACTAGGTAGTGACGGGTTGAGAAAGTAACTCACCATTTGTATTTACAATAGATACATTGAGATAGTTTATCTAATTTGAATTGTACCTATTACCTTTTGCATTCAATCCTTTATTGTTCCTTTTGAGAGGAGATTTGAACCTTTCCTTTTCTTCTAGGGAGGACTTGACAAGTCTTTCTTGTCTTTTGGGCCTACTAAGGTCAGATGCTTGTTTATCAGTCATTCTAGAAGAGGAAATTTGAGGTTCTTGTGAGATCCGTTTTAGAGAATAGAAGTTATTAAAACCTTGATTCTCAATTCCGGATTTCTCAGGTGAACCCTGTTTATCAGTACGAAGTCTGATATTGGACATATCCTTGTTACTGTATATGCTTCCATGAGAGTTTCTTAGCTTGTGACATATCTGAGACGAGTCTTGAATAATTTTATCACAAGTTTATTGACTAGCGATATGCCTAGGATCGATTGGAGATGTTGACATAGTTTTCACCTCCTTAATTGCAAAGGAAAGAAATTTTTGAAGACTACTAATATCTTTCTTTCTATAAAAACATTACAGTATGAGATGACCCATTTTGACCGCAATGAGAACAGAAATTCAAGGTATCAGATGATACACTTGGATTAAAAAATGTTCCATTAGAAGCTGCTTTTTCGATGAGAATTTCTCCTTCGTTTCTCAGCTATTGAATGCAAGTAACTTTCTCAACATTAGACATTGTTCTTGATACAAGTACATTGTCAGATGTTGTTAAAAAATTACACTTTAAATCGATAATCTCCTCTCTCAAGGATCTACGTCGCTTCTGAGATGAGAGAAGATTGGACACAACTTTATCTTTTAATAGGCGAATCTTGTCCATCTCAGAAGTATGAGACTCAAGAATACGTTTTTCTACAGGATTTACTTTTCTGACAGTATCCTCAAAGAGTGTCAACTTTCTCTTTTCTAAGTTTTAATTCTTGAACAAGATCATCGATATTGTCTGAAAAAGATTCAACAGCCTTACAAAGATCACATTCTCTGTTAAGATATTAATTGAGTTCATTAGCATAGTTAGAATATTTCTCCTGAAGATCTCTTATCATGAGGGATTGATGTTCGATGATCTTAGAAGAGTCATCATAGTTTTTGGTTGAATCCTTATCTGAATTTGAGTTTATGCCATCAAGAACTTTTGGAACTTCATCTTTAACTGAAGATAAATCTTTATGAAAAGACGAGAGTACCCAAATACACCACAATCTTTTATTTATCCACCTATAAGTCGTTTACCTAATGTGATCGTCCATGGACTGAGTCGAGACAATACAACAAATTCGGTTCACACTTCGTGTGATCGTCTATGGATATGAGATCGAGACAATACAACAACAAGGTCACTTTTGTGATTGACTATGGATACAAGATCGAGACGATATGACAACAAAGTGTGCACTTGCTAATAGGTTCGGTAATAACCGAAACTCTGTAGGATAAATATCAAGTGTTACGGAATTAACGTACGTGTGTAATTTACTTAATTAAAATAACAATTATAATGCGGAAAACAAAGTAAATGACACAGAAAATTTTTGTTAACGAGGAAACCGTAAATGCAGAAAAACCCAGGGACCTAGTCCAATTTATAATACTCTCAGAATCTAATACCAAATTCGTATAGTTGAGACCAAGCAGACTACCCCTAGCTACTTAGTTCCCTCAGTATCCTTGCACCTTCGACTTCTAGAGTCACGCATGTGAATAGCAAGTCCTTTGGATCGTATTTCAAACATTAAAGGAAGAATATGTTTGGTAACCACTCTAATCAATCTTGCTAAAGATATTTGATGAGTCGTTGACAAAGGCTCTTATGTTTAATGTAATAAACTCCTTTATCTGGTTAGATCAATCTAAATATTGATTATCGAAATAATCAAGTTCTAGATTCGAAATCAATCAATATAGATCTCAAAGAGAAACTATAAAGCGATGCCGATCTCACGCAACTAATCAATCAAGTCTATCAAAGATAAACCGATTCTAGTTAGATCCCAACCGATCAAGGTTTTTGCACTAAATCCACAAGATACGAAAACTAATAAGAAATTTTCTTCGTATTCAAATCTTCTATTGCCTTAAAATACATGCACAACAACACTTGAATCCTCTTGTGATCAATCACGCACAGAACGAAGTATGTTAACAATGGGATTATCACAAGATATCTTTAGATCCGAAGATGCTTCTAAAGATCCCGTCGATACTTTGATCTAGTCTGAGTGAATCTTATATCATAAGAAAATATTCCAAAGAATAAACAAACTAGGTACAATCAAAGTTTCAACAACCGTTAGTCAATCAAATCAATAATCGAAAAGTAATAACACTGATGTTGGAGCACTGCTCGGTCAAACTCGTAAGCGTTGCTATCCCAAGCTTGTTTGTCAAGTTTAGTTGATCAAAACTATAGTCTTGATTTCTAGTCTACTTATAGCTATGTCTCAGATTAGGATAGAATGTGTAGTTGAGCTTTAGACTTCACGTCGTTCATCGATTGAATACGAAGATCTACTGAGGAGATCTTGGAGGAACTTCATCAACAAAAGGTATGTGGAGACTAAAACTTATCTATTACTCAGAAGTCTATTCTATTATATCTCCTAATGAGACTAAGTCGTATAGCTATATAGACTTTTACATTATACACATTTGATATGTCGAGCTGAGTTTATCTCGCGTATCTATTTCTCGAAATATGTGTTCAAAGCTTTTTGCTTTAACTATGTTCATCTTTATTCTTGACGAGTTTAGTTGGAAAAAATTTATTTGTTTGAAACTAAATATTAAGTCAAAGATGATCATGTGGAAATTGCCTTGAAACATCTTACATGATTTGTGTGAGACAATGATTTGATGTCGACTTAGAAAGTTTCGTATTGATCATTCGATCACTTGAAAATTACTTGAAGCTAATAGTTTGTGTGAGACAGCTATTGTCATCTTCTAAGGATGTTTCAATGATTGAAATAGGAGTTTAGAACAATTAACCATGTCTGGAAACAACAAGATATGCATACCTAGTATGCAAACTCTATTGCTATGATTCAGGTCCATGAACAGTGTTTGCGTACCCAGTATGCGAACGGTTTTAACAGTTAAGGTCCGGGAACCTTGTTTGCATACCTAGTATGCAAACGGTTCTACCTGAGTTGGGTCCGGGACTGCTGGTTGCGTACCTAGTATGCGAACTCTGGACAAGGCCAAGGTCCGGAGCTGTTGTTGGCGTACCTGGTTTGCGAACACAGTGGTTAAATTCTAAAATCGGTTAAGTATGATTCTCATACTCATGAACAAATACATTTATGAATTAAGGAATACAATCTTTGCAAACCGTGGCTTAATGTTCATGAAATGATTCCTATATAAGTACTTTGTACGATTACAAATCAATCCGATTTTGTTTCAATTTGTTCATATATATTTCCATGAGATAGTGAACAATTGAACAACTCTATGTGGATAATATGATGATCAATCAATCATGAAAGATAATCAAATAAATCTAATTGTGTTCCACATAGATCTTCGTATTCAATCGATGAACGACGTGAAGTCTAAAGCTCAACTACACATTTTATCCTAATCCTAGACATAGCTCTAAGTAGACTAGAAATCAAGACTATAGTTTTGATCAACCAAACTTGACAAACAAGCTTGAGATAGCAACGCTTACGAGTTCGACCGAGTAGTGCTCTAACAATCTCCCCCTTTGTCCATTTTATTGGCAAAACTATCAATACATATGGATTACAAAATAAATAAACTTTGTAGCTTCTTATCCATTATGCTTGATTTCCCTTGCTCTTCAACATTCCTTGAATTCTTCGCTACTCCAAGTACTCCAGTGATTCTGAACGTGTTCAACTCAGCATCATTATTGTTGAAGATCCATAGACATAACAATAAAAAAATAGTTGTTCTCAATCATTGTTATACAATGTCATAATATTATTACACAGCATTAAACTCCAATTGCATCACAACTTTGACAATAATACTACGTTGATATGTATCATTCCCCATTAGTCAATACTTCCATCTCACAATGAAAACCACTCCCCCTTACATAATGATCCGTAAACCATATGTATGTAGTGTCAATTACCAAATAATTCTCCCCCCTTTTGTCAATATAAATTGGCAAAGGTACGAAAACTACGGGATCATAATGAAATTCTCAAAGAGATAATTCATGACTAAAAGAGAACATATCAACTTTGTTTCGATGATTTCACATAGTCGAAACTTAGTGTATTCATTAAGGAGTTTATAAAGATACAAGATAACTCCTACAATATTCCACAGACGCACTCCACCACAAAGATATGGCAACTAAGCACAAGTTCAATTAATAACTCTCCCCCATAAAATGTCATTCCCGAACGAACAACAAGAGAGATCTTACTTTTACAACAAAAAAACGATTTCTTCGGACATTAACTAACCACATGGATTTGTATCCAGTAAACTCGAATAAATTAATCATAAGAGGACCTTATAGATTAATATAATCAGAAATGCTCAACATAAGAGAACTTACGGAGACACACAGTACTTTCGCATAGGAGTGGATCAGGGAAAGATCAATACTGCGGAATTTTCAAAAGTTCATTATATATTTTATCAATATTTGCGTAAAGACATAATATACTTAACTTTTGAGCCTATATGAGATAATCATAGTTCACGGACATAAACACACATATCCCATAACATATTTTTGCAATATATAAAACCAATAAAGATTAATACTGCAAAATCATCTTCCAAATAACTTAGAATTTAAATAAATAAACCTAAAAATATTGCAAGATGAAAATCGTTGAAATAGCTATGTGTAATCACAATATTTTTTATTCCAAACCCTAGTTATCCTTCTTAAAACATAAGAATAAATTCTCATAAGAAGTTTCCTAGAAAAGATAAAAATCATACTTCTTTGATAACCTCATACCTCTCCATGAATCCATCATAAAAGGTATTATCGATATCCTTGATCACTCCATGTTCATGAGTTAGAACATTCACCTTTTGATCTACAATGCGAGCAAGTTGCATGGCCTTGATCCAATCAGAGATGAGCTTCTTCTGGTTCCATATCAAAACCTTTTGATTTTCAAGGATTTTGGTCTGACCATCAATGAGATGATTTATTTGCAGCTGGAGGTTTGCAAATTCGACCTTAGAGTTATTCTGAAAATGAATTAAATCCTTGACTGATTCAGCAATCCAAGAGATGTACTCTTTCCTTGTAATCATCTTCTTCAAAACAAGTTCTTGAACCGAACTGCATCCTTTGATGTCTTCTTCCATATCAAAATTCACCACTTCTTGAGATCTTGAAGAGTTCTCCATATATTTTTTATTTTTTTAAATGAGGATGGAAAGAAAACAATACAATATATATATATATATATATGTTTGACAAGAGAAGAAAACTCTTGTTATGGAAACCCTATAAAAATTCTTAAGAAGAAGAATACACAGATGTTTAGGACCGGTTATGGAAAGTTAATGGGTAAGCAAGGATCCAAAATAAGGAAACACACTCTGTTTTCAGATATCTCATATATTTTCATAGCTCGATAATTTTGAAGATTCACTTTAAATTAGAGCACATGAAACGATCAACAAGATACATCAGTTACTAGGAGTAAAGATATAACTCAACATTCACATATGAGGAAAACAATTTTATTTCAGACACAAGATCATACATATCAAACAACGAACTTGAGTATCCCACAAATATCATCCTTGCAACTCTCAAGGATTTTTGTTATAGGGAAAGCTAGTTTGTTTAGGGGGGAAGCTAAAAACATTTGACCGCGGTATATTTCTTTTGACTTTGGATCATTAAAGAGGAGGAGTAAAATATTGTCTTTCCCCTTAACAAAATACCAAAGTTTACCGTTTGGTCCTCCACTTAACCTAATTTTGTTATTGATCGTTCTTAACCTAATCTCCATTTTTTCCTTTTCACAAAAACTAGCATTAGCATAACTGAAGAAGATACTGGCCGGAGCTATCATACATCAACCACGGAACAAGAAAATCAAACTAAGACTATATAAGCTAAACTAGTAGTAGTTTTTCGGTGTGAAAACTTTTCACTGTCAAGACGAACGTACACATGACATTGGCAAAACAAACAAATGGAGAAGATAAAGATTGCATCCGAAATTATACTGGTTTGCAGACTTTAGGTGTAATTATTTGGGGAAGAAGTTGTACAGTTTGCTTATCGGCAAAAGTAAAATTATTAGTGTGAATTCAAACACAAACAAACTAGTGACTGTTTGATGGATTTGTATAATCTAAGGCCTTGCATCAGTCCCCACTGATTAAGGTGAGATTAATAATGAGTAGGTGATCTAATTCGCACAAGGTCAAAGAAACGCCTTTTATTTTAAGATAAAAACTGATTGTTGTATCACGCTTTACATGGGCAGGGGCGATTAAGGATCGAACTGCAATAGCCAGTACATGGGAATGAGGTTGTGGAAAGTAAGTGGTGTGCCTTGAAACTGATTAAAATATTAGAATGCAAAGCAAAAGAGCTAGAACATCAGACGATTCGTCGGTAACATAAAATAAAATTTAAGCCATGAAAGAACATGACAAGACTTTAAAAAAGAAGACCCATAAGAATACATGTGTTTTTTTCTCTTTTTGGTGAAATTTTTGGTGAAAAAATCTTTTGTCGACTGTTACATTGCTCATGCTATGGGTTTGGTTAGTGTTAGAGCACTGATCGGTCGAACTCGCAAGCGTTGCTATCTCAAGCTTGTTTGTCAAGTTTAGTTGCCAAAACTATAATTCTTGATTTCTAGTCTACTTATAGCTAAGTCTCGGACTAGGATAGAAAGTGTAGTTGAGCTCTAGACTCCACAGCGTTCATCATACAAAGATGAAGAACTACTCAAGGAACTGGTGGAACTTCATCGACAAAAAGGTATGTTGAGACTTGAACTTATCTATCACTCAAAAGTCTATCTACTCTATATCCTATCTTGAGACAAAAGTCGTATTGCTATATAGACTACGATCATAAACATTTGCTATTTAGAGCCGAGTTTATCTCTCTTATCTTTTTCTCGAAATATGTGTTGGTACGCTTTCGTTTTGGACGAGTTCATCTTTACTCGTGACGAAAGTCATGTTATTGTTTCAATCTCTTGAAAATCGCTTCGATGAAAAATAGTGTGTGAATAACCGCTATATATAACATCCTCTAAGAATGTTTCAATGATTGAAATGGGAGTTTAGAATATATAACCTTGAATGGATATAAACATTGTATGTGAACTCATACTTGTGTAAGTCCAAAATCCTTGAACCAAAGTATGCGTACTTTGCTGTTTAGGATAATCGAAGCTAAGTCCACGTACCTATACGCGTACTGTTGGAAGATCACATCCCGTGAATTTCTGCTGGAGTTTGTGAACTGAAAACAAGCTCAGCCCGGGTACTTAAGTATGCGTACTTAAGTGGGTTATTTTCTAAAAACGGTTTATTCGTGAACTAAGACATTTATAAATTAAGGAATGCATATTTGCAAACCGTGGCTATAATGTTCATGAATCGATTCGAGTGAATAAAAATCGTTTGTGCTTCGATTGTGTCTTGTATACTTCTATGAGATCTAAGCAATTGAACAACTCTCTAACTAGTTCATTTGAGTCACTTGAACTAGTTATGGTTAAGATGAATAAGGTTGATATGAAAGTGCTCATATGGCTAACCATTGGTTAACTACTGTTGAACCAACTAGGTGTACACGTTTAGGTACGGTTACACAAACCTAAATGAACGTGCATTTCATTTATGTATGACAAGATAAGTTCGATCTAACGGTTGAAAGATATTAGCTTGAATCTAATCAGGTTTTCATCTAACGGTGAATATTGAATGCTTTGTTACCAAGGTAACTTAGATTGCAAACCCTGATTTGTAGACTATATAAAGGAGAACTCTAGCAACTGGGAAACCAAATCCCAACATCTCCTGTATGATACTAGTTGTATAAGCTAGAGTCGATTCTCCTTTAACCTTTGGTTTCTATCGAGACCCTGTAGGTTAACGACTTGAAGACTTCATTTGGGATTCGTGAAGCCATACCCAACTATTTTCTCTGTAGTTGCGTGTTCTGATCTTACTTGTTCTATCGTATTGAGTATTATATTCTCTAAGATTTGTTTGATATTTATCTCCGATAGGTAAGATATAAAAAATAATCACAGAGTTCTTCGTCTCCTTCTTTATGATTCCACAATAACTTCTTCTACTACCATATAATTAAGTTATTGTGAGGTGATTGATATTTCTAGGCTGCTCTTCGGGAGTATAAGACCGGATTATCAATTGGTTCCTGTTCACCTTGATTTATCGTCTTATTACAGTGTGGTGTTCAATCTGGACTAGGTCCCGGGGTTTTTCTGCATTTGCGGTTTCCTCGTTAACAAAATTTCTAGTGTCTGTATTATTTCTTTTCCACGTTCTATTTTTATATAATTGAAATATCACATGTTGTGCGTAGTTCAATCAAGTGGTAAATCCGACCTTTGTATTTTGAATATAAATTGATTGACACTTGGGCATTGGTCTTTGGTACCGTCCAAGTATTTCTCATATCAATCAGGCTCATAGATTTCTATCTGTTTGATTTGCTGATTGATTTGAGAAAAATAGATAACTCTTTGATATCTTTATTGGTTGAGTTCGCTTTATAAGATGGTGCTCTTGGAATAATATTGTAGTTAGTCCTTACAGATTTCCGAACGAATTATTGGGTGTGGTTGTTATACCCCTTCTTTTTCAACTGCAATTATCTAGTTTCCCATCAACGGTACTCGTAGAGCTTCTTGATCCCACAGAAGTCTTTAAACGAGTGGTCATAAGATATTTCGCCTAATTAGGGTACTTTCCTCTACGAATAGACGGCTCCACCAGAAACTACAAGAAATGAAGTTTTTCTGGCTCTTAGGATAGTTTGCAAGAAATGAAAACTCAAGTATTAATAGACCAAGGTTGTTTGGACAACAAGGAAATTCCAAAACCGAAAATATTCTCAAGATATGCATTAAAGTACCTAAATTCGATTTTCCTATTTCCAATTAATGTTAACCAATATTTCCGAAAACTCTCAAAGAAAAACTTCTATTATTAGTCTAGGACATTAACTAATAATATTTTTCAGAGGATATGCTTTAATTGTTGGTAATTAAAACATATATGATGAAAATCATAATTAAATGATTTTCACTTTTTGGGGCCAGGGATCACCTTGAGTATCAAAAAATATCTTTGAATAATAAATGATAAGAGTTATGTACATGTTCAAATATGTCGACATCTTTAAGCTTCTCAACTTGACAAACCCAAAACCCTAATTCACACACACCATGAAGAAATATGTGAACCATGGTTATTGGTTTTGTACATGGAACCGATTAAACCATCACTCTAAAATATGTTGTGACCGGTTATAACATGATTCTCAAACAGGACGTATACGGTTACACCTTGCTCACAAAGTAGCTTGTGACCGGTTACACCTTGCTTCCCAAGTTAGCTTGTGATCGGTTACAACTTGATTCCAAAAGGTAGCTTGTAATCGATTACACTAACTTCCCAATTCATCTTGTGACTGGTTATACCTTGGTTCCCAAAGTAACTTATGACCGGTTACAACTTGCATTAATTCCAATATAGCTTGTGATCGATTACAACTAGATTTACAGTGAAGCTCATGACCGATTTCTACAAACTATACTATATACGCCATGACCGGTTATACCATAAATCTCAACAAGTTAAGATAGGTTCTGCCGTAGTCATCTTCCATTGGTCATCCAAAAGATATTCAAAGAATAGCAAGACCAATCATGATTTCCCTTTTGATTATGAAAACAAGTTCATACACCTACTTCCTTAAACTAATGTAAAGATACATAGTTTTCTATGATGAAATCATACCTATAATGCAAACATAATCAAATAAATATATACAATAGATTATGTCAATGTCGTTTTTACAAAGTTCCAAAAGATAAGTGTTTATACTTCGTAATATGCTTCCTTGACATTCTCATCATACTATTATGACCAAGTCTCACTACTAGAGTATTATATACAATATATACAGCTTTGCATGTTATGTTTTCAATATAGCACGACTTCAAAGATACGTTAGGAAAGGAAACAAGATCAAGTAAATATTACTAACCTTAAGTGGAAAGATGATGTCGTCGTTGAAGTCGTTACTTCTTCTCATTCTTCAGTTCTTCGGACTAATACTTGTATGTCTCAACATTCCTAGACTTTCTAGTCTAACCTAAACGAAGTTGACTCTAGTATTTAATCAAGCGACTCTAGATGAGTTTTGATACTAAAATATGACAACCAAACCTGACATACCAATGCTTGGTGGGTTCAACCTATCTATGCTCTAACACTTTACCTCTAAATTCAGAAGAATTAGCTAAGGAGTGATCCTTTGAGGTAATTCCTAAGCACTTGACAAAATCAAAACCATTTATTGCCATTGTATTGTACGTGGACACATGCGTGTTGGAACGTTTACAAACAAAAACTTGTTAGGTCTAACAGTGTTTGCTTGCTATAATACCAATTGAAAATGCAGGGGTACCAAGTACACACCCAACCTTTTCGTTCAGCAACCTATATGGACAAAACTTAATACAATTGCAAGTTGACAAACTGAATGATCCTTGAAAATATGTATATAGAGTTTATATCTCTAACCTATACCCAATCAGTATAGACACATAATCCGTGAACCTGATTGTTTAGCAGAGTACCTGGATGATCTAAAAAATCAATATCCAAGATCAACCTAATCGTTTCAAATAATCCAATCGGAATTCTGCCAAGTAATTAAAATTGTTATTTATCTTTCAAGATACGAATTCTACAAGAATTAGTCTTGTAATAGATTACAATTAAGCGAACGTATCTACAAGACACCAAAAGTTTTGTTAACAAGGAAACCACAATAGTAGAAAAACCCCGGGACCTCGTCCATATTTGAACACCAAAGTGTATTAAGCAGCTACAGACACTATCCTACTATCAGACTTCTGACTGGAAAGTAGTTGAGACCGAACCCACCTCCAAGCAATTCAGCTACATTCACGCTCTTTACGTTTTTTGAACATCGCAAGGCTCTATGCAATTGATTCCCTTAGATGACATCCTTTACAACCTAATAGTTGCGCTGTAACCTAAGTGAAGACTTTCGATACCAATCTGCCTCTAACAGATAAACCTATTTGATTTCCTTTTAGATTAAATATCAAGGTGAGGAAATCTGTTTGCAATAGACAAAGCTAGCAAACCTTACAAACCGAAACTTACAACTCCCAAAGAGCATCCTAGATTCTTAACCAGCTCTCAAGAACAATCTTCAAAAGATCAATTAAGATAAGTTTTCAGATATCTATCTTGAGAAATCACAAAGTCTGAGATGAAGAGAACTTTATGATTACTATCTATCTTCCCTGAAAGAGATCACGGAAACCTCAATAACATAAAAGCAAGATTAGGATATACAAACTATCAAGGTAAAGATAGTCGGACCTGGCTTCATGAATCCCCAAAGCGAAGTCTTCTAGTCGTAGACCTAATTATGTTTCTTAGAGGAAACCTAGGTCTATAGAGGATAACTCTAGAATCAATTGGGACACAAAGTTTCAGGGATTGATTTTTCCAGTTGAAAGAGCATCCCTATTTATGGGTTTTCAAGGACCAGGGGTTGCTTAGAATTCAATCTAAGATAACTTGAGAATAAAGCAAACAATTTTAGGTCTTGAAATACAATAGAAGAATATACACTAGGAACCGGTTCTGGAACAGTGTATAATGATTGTTCGGTTTGGCAAGTATGCCAAAGAAATAAAACAATTTGATGTTTATTTAAACACCTAAGAATCTAATCATGATGCACACACATAAGTGTTTGAGTGATCAATGAAGTCTTAGAAGTATTACTAAGAGAGTTCTAGTAATGCTAAACATATTTAAAAAAATAAGTCTTTGAGCATATATTAAAATCATAAACTGGGACAGTTGGTACAACGGTTCGTGAACCGTTAAGCTTGTTCACCAGTCAGGGTGCAACGGTTTGTGAACCGGGTTCGCCAACCCTACAAGACTACCGAACTCAGTTAACCACGGTTTGTGAACCAGGTTCGTCAATTGAGCCTATAATACCAACTTTCAAAATTCAGATCACAACGGTTCGTGAAGTGTACCCAACTGAACTTGCAGTTTTTGAACTGGTTCATCAACCCTCCTGTATTTCTGAAACTCATATATCTATGGTTTGCGAACTGGTTCGCCAACCTACTCTGAGTAGAAATATTAGACAGTTCAATATTTCTCTATTATGATGTTTGAAACATTCTTGCATAATGCATATGCAATTTTCAATTATTAATTCACACAATAAATTGTTTAGAACTAATATTGTTAAGGATCGTTGAACATCTTTGCTTAGAATCATATTTCGAGATTTTTAATAAGACAAGCTTGACTCGAAACTTCTTCTTTTTAAATCTAGTATAAGTCATACGACATCATCTCAAAAAGATAGAGTGGTAAGATTGTGAGTAAAGTAAAATGGTTCAGTCTCCACATACCTGATACAGAAGTTCTCCAAATGTCTTCGTCGATCTTCAGTCTTCAAGGGTGACGTCTGATACGCAACTACCAAATTCTAACCTAGTCCGAGACTTGACTTAGTAGACTAGAAATCAAGATATAATTTTGATCATCCAACATTGACAACAAGCTTGAGATACCAAAACTTGTGGGTTCAACCGAGCATTGGTCTAACATGATCAACATTAAAATCTACATCAGTGGAAGCAATAACTCCTACACATATTCATACTGATTCCAACTTCTCTGTCTCATTCAGACCGATCCCGCTAACCCTTGCTACTTTAGTTTAGCTAATCATTTTAGTCAATTAAGCATGGAAAACCTTGGGAAAAAAAAATGAATAATTTTCGACCATATAATGCTGCCTTGTGTAGTTTTGTTCAATTTCTTGTTTCATTTTTAACAATCCAACTATGGACATTAACCTGGCTAGCTTTATATGCTTGTTCTCGGTATAAAAAAAGTGAGGCTATTTTGGTTGTAATGGAAGGATCGCTTCTCCATGTGAAGAAAACCAAGTGTAAATTGCGTTGATGATTGTAGCTTAAATGATGATGTCAATCCGTACAACTGTGTAATAGATCCGATTTTATCTCGAAGATTTATTCTATGAGCCGCCTCTTATTCATAATAAAAATTAAATAAAAAAGACATCAAACTCATCAGTTATGACATTGCACTAAAGGCCAACGATAATTTTACCTATTAAGGATTATATCGGGCGACTTCCTGAGTGAAATAATTTTTTTTATCTAATAAGAATTATATCGGGTGACTTCCTGAGTGAAATAAAATGGTTGATTTTGTCGAAATCTTTACGGTTCCCTCCGGCTAAGTCTTATGAAGCTGGAGTTCAAGATTCAAGCTACCAAAACCGTGGCTTTTGATATATGTCTAAGTTATGAGTCAAGCAGACGCTTGAAAGAAAACTTGAATCAAGTTTGTGACCTTTTCATTTGTCGCAATTTTTTCTTCATTTTTACGCCATTTCATTAGGGGCATCGCAACTGACAGTTATGCGCTTTCTCCTTCAGTCTTGAGTTGTAAGAGTTAGGATCCGATTCAAGATAACGTGTCTTGAAGTTGAATGTTGAATTTTGATGCACCATAAGGATTAACTGTATAACAACTTGGAATTTGGTGGAATGTAGTAATAGGAAACCTAACAACTTTCAAAAAAATTAAACCACTTGGGAATTGATGCAAGGGGATATAACCTACAAAAAAATAAATAAAATAAATATATATATATATAGTAAGAGGTTAAGAGTAATTGGGTCCGGCCTGCTGACTTATGCTCTTGCTCCCTAGCTAACAAACTAAACACCCCTATAAAAAGTTTGATTGATATAAATACGCAGCGTTTAGGGAATATATCCATATGCACCATAAATAATGTCAATGAGTGGAACTTTTTACTTAGATTCATCCGGCATTATTATATTTTAAAAGCCCTTTCCACGTTTATTTGTTAAATTTTATAAAACAAGTTGTGAACGGAGGAAATGCTGGGGAAGCTTACAACTTTTTGTTCCTTCATTACTTAATTACTCAATAGAACAGTTTTTAGTAAGTTGATAAAAGTGCGATTAAGTGTTTATTAATCAAATTTCATCATGAAATCAGAAAAAGAGATATGAAAAGGGGAAAAAAAAGTCTTTAAAATTGTGGGGGAAAAGTCAAGACAGCGGAGGGAGAAGTTGAAAAAGCGAGGGTTTCACATCGACTACATGCCAAGCCAATCTGTTACAGATAAGCCAATCTGTTACATGTTTTGTGAAGAATCTGGTGACTACAAAATTTGAATTAGCAAAATGACTTATTAAGAAACTAGATGACCTATAAATGCTCCCTCCGTTCCCATATATATTACTAAATAAGGGGATGATTAAGGATGATTATAAAACTATATTTTTAATTGATTATTATTGTTAATTGGGCGACCGACCGGAGGGTCTGAAAGGAGGAAGTCCTTTTTATGACCATTTTTTTGTAAATTGAAACCTAACACAAACGTGCATTTTGATAAAAAAGATTGGATTTGGTGTCCATGGTTAGTCTTTTTCACTTGACACAATTATCACTCCCTTTTAGTTCAATTACTATAATTTTTTATGTATCTTATTCTTTTAAGGGTATAAATGGAAAGCAAACTTTAACATAACATATCTAAAAATCCGTACCTTGGAATTTTACAAATTTTATATCGCTGGAAAGCTTATAAAAAAATCTTCGCAATGAATAAAAACAACAATATCAAATTTTGAGTTTTTACGAAGAATTCAGAAATATTTATCATTTTAGGCACAATTTTAGAAAATTAAATGTATATTCATTATGCAAACCACCACAAATGGTATATATACTTTATGTAGCCATATTTTGGTTTATGCATCAACTAATTTTTCGTTGCAACTAATAAAACGATGTGCTCCCTCCGTTTCAAGAAAAGTGATACTTTAGGCACAATTCTCGAAAATTGAATGCATAGCCATTATGCAAACCACCACAAATGAATCAGCAACCAAATTTTTCATTTCTGGAAAAGTGATACTTTCACTCCGTTTCAATAAAAATGATACTTTCAATCCGTTTCAGAAAAAGTGATACTTTCGCTCAGAGCGAAAGTATCACTTTTTCTGAAACGGGGTGAAAGTAGTCGCAGACAAACCCCGTCTTTAGATTCTTCTTCGGTCGGCCCTCCCACCGTGGCAACGGTTGTACTAGTATAAAAAATATGTATAATTTGATAGTCATGTTTATATTCGTTACATAGGGGTTTTAATTTTTTTTTCTTCAATGGTATAAAGTTTACCAATATTCATGGTATAGTTTACGAGATAAATTATCCTGGCTAAATTGGGGCCTACTGTGATTAATTTGGCCTACGACTACAAGACAAAAAAGAATAATTTGAAGTAAAATGGATAACCCCTTATACAATTATTTTACTAATCCTGATTGATTAGTGCTAATTTGGGTGATTAAATGATGTTTAATCAAGTTAACCCTAAAATCAACTACCATTAATTCATCATCAAAAACTTGAAAAAAATTAATTATTTTTTTTTCCAAAAATCGATCCAGAATCGGTTGATGTTAGTGCAGTTGTAAACCGATTCTGAGTTGAGTTTTGGAAAAAAAAAAGTAAACCCATAATCGGGTTTTTTCAATACCAAAATAAACCGATTTTGGGAATCGGTGTTTATATATGCCCACATAATCCGATTATTCCTTACTTTCAGAAACAAAATATTCATTACATAGTTTAGGAAACATCTTCTCCGGGTTGGGCATGTGATCCCCTTTCTTCTTACCATCTTGAGAGTCTCCTCCTTGGACTTGTTCTTCAACTTCTCCTATCTCTCTATCACCTTCATCCTCACTTTCTTCTCCATCATCCTCATCCCCACTTTCTTCTTCATCACCTTCCTCACTTTCTTTTTCATCACCTTCCTTGCCACCAGTTTCTTCTTCATCACCTTCCTTGCCACCACTTTCTTATCCATCACCTTCCTCCTCACCACTTTCTTCTTTAGCAACTTCTCTATCACCACCTCCTTCTTCAGTAGGTGTATCAGAATCAGATTCTTCTTGTGCTGGTTGTTCCGCTTGAGGTGGTGGGTCATTGATGTGGATCGCTTTAGCTTTACTCCCCGAGCCCCTTCGGTGGGAAGCATTTAAAATTTGACCACCCTCTCGACGAGGTCTCAAACTCTGAGGAGAATCCAAATCATTTTTCCTCTTATATTTCTTTTCGACTTGACGTTGTTGCTTTCCCTTGTTTGGTCTGTAAAATACGGAGATAAGCGACAAACAACAATGGAATTCAATGTATATTTTTGAATTCAAGGTATACAATCGGTTTACTCGATATACATATAAAGACCGATTCCTAACATAACACATCTACAATCGGTTTATATAAGTGTTAATGTAATCCGATTCTAACAAGAAAAAGTTACAGAAACATTAAGCATTCTTTCTTACAACAATCGGTTTACTCGATACGGTTATAAAACCCGATTCTAACATTACACATCAACAATCGGTTTTTATATATGCAAATGAAATCCGATTATGGCTAAGTAGTGGCTACACAATCGGGCTATGTGAACACATATATAATCCGATTCTAACGAAAAAAAGTTACAGTAAAAACGGTTATCCCTACAGTTCTACAATCGGGCTATGTGGGTATTAACATTGACCGATTATGGTTCAAATTTCTCGAACCAGAAAACACATGCAGGGCAATCGGTCTTTGAGGGCATGAACAACAACCGATTCCTAATACAATCGGTTCACAAATACATGAACATAGTCCGATTCTGGTAAACCCAGAAAAATTTGATTTCAAAATTTCTCATTTTTGAGCGATTGCATGTTACTAAAACCTAGTTTAGAGGATTGGGTTGATAGAAAAGTACCTGATTCGACCCATTTCCTCTTCTTGTGCGATCAAAGATGGTTCAACTTCCTCAACCGTTTTCTTGGTTTTGTTTCGAATTGCTTCAACAATTCCGGGATTATTCTCACTAGGAAATTTCCTGTTAGTAGGATGCTTCACTCTTGTTTTTTTCTCCATTTTATAGAAGAAGAAAACGATTAATCGTTTTTGGATCGTCGATAATCTACGATGTTTTGGTTTCAAAAAAATGAAAAAAGAGGGAGAAGCAGAAGAGAAGAATCGGTTTATGAGGGGATGGAAATGAAAATCTGATCTTGTTTTTAAGTTTTATTATTAAGAGTTAATGGGGTAAATTGGTAGTATTAATATTTTTTAGGGGGTAAATTGGTAGTTTCAACAAATTTAGACACCCCTTATCATTTCCTATTAGATAGATGAAGTAATTTATAGGCCCAAATTAATCACAGTAGGCCCCAATTTAGTCAGGTAAATTATTTCAAAATTTTACTAGTTATTATTCTTATGGGTATAATTCTAAAAAATACTTAAAAATACTCTCATTTTTCCTTACCTTAAAAATTGTGCATCTATCGCATCTATTTAGGGAATAAGTTATTAAAAATGATTTGTTTATTGATTACATCAAACTCCAAAATAAATGCATTAGATTTGGTTCTGTACGCCTATTGGTGCGCAACAATTGGGTGGGTATATGATGTTTTGGAGATGGCAGTACAATCTTTTAATTTCCTTACTTTTTGCCTTTAAGTATATATTGTTACTAAGTTGGGTTCAAATGCACACGATTGATACAGGGGATATCATACCTTCCTGGGATACTCATATATCACAAAATAATCCGATTATTTGGATTTCTAAATTGGTATCTCCCGGAAAGTTTGATATCCTCTTTATAAAATGCATGTGTGAAATTATTTTATTTTTTCTTGATGAAGTCATAAATATATTAATCAATCTACATTGAAAAATAACTTAGAAAATAGATATACATTTAAGTATTCTTGTAGATGTGTCAACCTATATTGCAGACAAAGATATCCTGACCGCTTTTGTTGTAGTCTGTCCTTTATTATAAGATCGATTAAGATGTTGACAGGAAATATGTGGAAGATCAGCAAGGAGAGACTTGCATTGCCGATTGACGTTTTCCAAATGCTAAGAAGCTATGATATTTTAAGCGTTAATGATGTCTGAAAGCTACTTGTAGCCCGTAAGAAGTCAATTGGTTGTAAGAGGATTGTCGCGTAACCAATACACGATGTGAAGAAATTTCTGAGCTTGTGCATGGAGGAAAGAAGAGGCTCACCCCAATCTGTCCACAAGGTGAACAATACACAAAGAAAACGGAAACTTGATTAATATAGGGAAAACAGAAATGCGAGATAAAGAAGATAAGATATGATTCGAGAGTTTTATTGTTGCAGAGCAAAAAGAAATATAAGATAGAAGGCATATAAAAGGCTAACCTATTGGACATGGGTAAAACGTTGTTGGCCAGTTTCCAAATGAACCACCGAATCGTTGGAGTGGTGGAAATATACCAATTTTTACTCCAGGTGATATTACGATCATGAAATTACGCATGGTGGTCTAAGAAAGCAAATATACTTTTAACAAAACATGATCTAGAAGAGTGATGTTTCTAGCGCACTACATCACGTCTTGATGGATCGGGTGTGATATATAGCTAAACTTTTCGGTATGACCTTTAGAGAAAATTGATGTTTGCAAGTTCAATAGATCCCATCCACCCGAAGGTAGAATACCTAGAAATGTATTTAATTTTTTAGGCATTTAACCTCAATAGCTTCACAATTTATCAAATAGTTAGTGATTTTTTTTCTTTGACCTTCCTAATAACGGTATTCCAACTCTAAGTTACTATAGCTATCCTGCATATGGTACTGTTCATCTTGATTATTTGACTTAACCAAAACCAAAACCGTTCGAACTCGATTTTATTTATTTGAAGACTAGTGTTACTATTTAGATTTCATAATCACCACCAAAGTTGCTTTGATTATGTGCACATTCTCCAAACTAGTTTTCCCTAATTACCAAACTAGCTCGGAGAATGTGCACAAAATCAAAGCAACTTTGGGTGAAGAATATGAAATCTAAATACTCTCCGTGTAGTGATTTCATTCATCAGCAGGATAAACAATATGACTATTCCTGGATTCGGAAAGGTATAGAAAGGTTTAAAAAATGTTAGAAAATTTCATAGATTGGAAGTTAGATGTGGCACTAAAACTCTAGTTTAGTATGATAAATAGGTTAAAGGTCTTGATGAGCTCCCTGTTCCTAGTAATAACTATGCTGAACCAACCAGATAGTCTATGTGTCAACCTAGATGATAAAATGATCCTCTCGCTCAAGCTTTGTTTCATATACACACAACTGAACTAATTCTAAAAGGGTATTTAGTTCAGTATGGAGAAGATACAATGATCTGGGATCCCAAGAAATTTGGAGAATTTTCAGTTAAATCGGCTTACAGAGCTTTGAACTCTAATTCTTACTTACGGAACCAACAAAATCAAATAATCTGTAAAAGAATTTGGAAGCAATTTTGGAAGATAAAAGCCCTTCAAAAAGTTAAACTCCTAATTTGGAAATGTCTGAAAAAGATTGTTTCCACTAGAGAGAAGCTGAGTTACTATAAACAAGACATATAAAAATCTTGTCCTTAATGTCAGAAAGAAGATGAAACTCTCCAGCATCTAATTATCGACTGTGATCATTCCAGGTCCATTTGTAATGTAAAGTGTTACTTGTACTTGCAATAAAATGTATAAATTGAAACAAAACACCATAAAATAGAATTACCAACCTTTCAATTTAAGCTTCTTCTACCCTTGGAATAAGGAAGAAACAAAAATTAAAGTTCTTCTCTATAACACTTAAAACTTCTACCCAAAATTAATTAGAAGTTACAAGTTTATTGAGGTATCTCCTTGCATCAACTCAACTCAAAGAGAAAGATTGAAGGAAAGAGGAAAACAAGAATTCTAACCTAGTATTTCTTAAAACAAAGCTTGGGAGGAGTAGAACTAGGGTTTGAAAACATATAGTAGAGATGATGGATAGAACAAGAAATAAAACCAAAGAAAGGGGACAAAAGAGAGAAAGAGATTAACAAGGGTATAAGTGGTATTTAAGGAATACTACTATGCATCATCCTCCCCTACGTAAGAGAAATTCGCCCTCGAATTGTCAATATCAACTTCCATAACATTGTCACCCCAATATGGAACCAAATGCTTCACGTTAAACACATCGTGCGTGCGAATGGAGCTTGGTAAGTTGAGGCGATAAGAATTGTCGTTAATCTTTTCTTCAATTGGAAATGGTCCAATCTTCTTTGCCTTGAGCTTGTTGTATTCACCTACGGAAAAACGTTCTTTAGTAAGAACCGCATAAACAAGATCTCCTACTTCAAACTCAACCACATGCGCCTTTGATCAACCTTGTTCTTGTATTTCCTTGATGAAGCTTCTAAATGCTTTCGGGTGCTTTCATGTATAAGGTGGAGTTGGGAAACAAAGTCTTCCGCCTTAGCATTTGGCCTTTTAAAATTCGGTACTAAAGACAAGTCAACTGGTACTCTTGGATTGAACGCCTACACCACCATGAATGGTGAATACCCACTACTCCGGTTCACCGCATGGTTGTAAGCAAATTCCGCCTTACATAAAACTTGGTCTCATGTCTTCAAATTCTCCTCAACCAAGCAACGGAGAAGATTACCTAGGGAACGGTCTACCACTTCAGTTTTTCCATCCATTTGAGGGCGATAAGGGGTGCTAAAACTTAAATTGGTCTTGACCAACTTCCATAAGGTACGCCAAAAATGTCCCAAAAAACGACTATCTCTATCCAAGACGATGGAAGAAGAAATAACATGTAAACGACAAATCTCTCTAAAAAAGAGTTGAGCTACCATAACCGCATCTGTTGTCTTTTTACAAGCAATGAAATGAGACATTTTGGAAAAACAATCTACCACTACAAATATTGAATCCATCTTTGAGTACACGGTAACCCTAAGATGAAATCCATGCTCAAATCTTCCCATGGACGAGAAGGAATAGGAAGAGGCATGTATAATCCCGTATTAGTGGCCGTTCCTTTAGATACTCGACATATATGACATCGCTTCACATATCAATGAATCTCCTTCCACATTCCCGACCAAAAGTATGAGCTAGAAACCAAGTTCCAAGTACGAGTAGTCCCCATATGCCCCTTATCGTGAAGCTCCTTAATAATTTTCAATCTCAAGCTTGATTGCGGAATGCAAAGACAAATTTTCCGGTAAAGGTACCCGTCGAAAATATCATAATCACCATTTTGGAGTGACCTTTCATAAACCATAAGAGGACCAAAACAATTATGATTTTTTAAGAGCTCCCGAATATCATCGAATCCCAAAATACGAGCCCTCATTTGTGTAAGAAGAGAAGTACGTCGACTCAAGGCATCCGCTACCTTGTTTTGTACACCCGACTTGTGCTTGATGGAAAAAGTAAATTGTTGCACATAAGAAGCCCATTTACCATTCCTAGTAAAAAGCTTGTGTTGAGAATTGATGTGCTTCAATGCCATGTGGTCCAAAAATAAGATGAACTCATTGTGAATAAGATAGTGCCTCCAATGTTTGAGTGCTTGAACAATAGCATAAAACTCAACATCATAAGTGCTATATGCAAGTCTAGCCCCATTCAACTTTTCACTATAAAAGGCCACCGGTTTCCCTTCTTGACTAAAAACCGCCCCAATGCATAACTTAGAAGCATCACAATGAAGTTCAAATGGTTTTTCAAAATTTGGTAATATTAAAATTGGAGATGTACTTAACTTTATTTTCATCAATTCAAAGGCGTCATCCGCTTCTTGATTCCATGAATACTTGCCACCCTTCATGCATTCGGTTATTGGAGCCATTATTCCACTAAAATTTGCAATGAATCGATGATAGAAAGAAGCTAACCCATGAAAACTTTGAATATCAAACAAATTTTTTGTCTTGGGCCAATTTCTTATGCATTCCACTTTATCTTCATCTACCGAAATCCCATCCTTCCTAACCACATAACCGAGAAACAAAATTTTATCGGTCATGAATGCACACTTCTTCAAGGTAGCATAAAATTGTTGCATCCGCAAAATCATGAGAACTTCACGAAGGTGACGTATATGAGATTCCATATTGGTACTATAAACTAGTATGTCATCAAAGTAAACAACCACACACTTCCCAATCAACGGTCGAAGTGCTTGATTCATTACTCGCGTAAATGTACTTGGAGCATTTGAGAGCCCAAATGGCATAACCATCCATTCATACAAACCATCTCGAGTCTTGAAAGCGATCTTCCATTCATCTCCCACCTTGATACGAATTTGATGATATCCACTTTTAAAATCAAGTTTTCTAAAAACACATGCTCCACTTAATTGATCAAGTAAGTCATCCAAACGAGGAATTGGAAATCGGTACTTCGATGTGATTTTATTGATTGCCCTACTATCCACACACATATGTCATGAACCATGTTTCTTTGGTACTAACAAGGCCGGCACCGCACAAGGGCTAAGACTCGGTCTTATACAACCTTTGGCTAAGATCTCTTCAACTTTTCGACGTAATTGTTCATGTTCTTTGGGACTCATCCGATAATGGGCTTTGTTGGGAAGACTTGAACCGGGTACTAGATCAATTTGGTGTTGCGCTTTTCTTAATGGTGGTAATGCATCTGGTAAGTCGGTAGGAAAAACATCTTGAAATTCTTCAATAATTTGCTTGACTTGAGGTGACACAAAATCATATGATGGAGACTCTTTAGCAAGGAGTATATAGAACACCTCCAAATCATCCAACTCTTCTATGAACTTGTGATAAGTAAGTAGATTTTTACCATCAACATTTTGTGGCTTAAGCATAAGCTCACGATTTGGTACAAGAGTCAACTTCACATGAAATAATAGTTGTTAGATCTACCATCATGATTCACAAACCGATCATATTTCCAAGGCCCCCCAAGAAGTAAATGACATGCATCCATCAAAACAGCATCACACCAAACTTTGTCTACATATTTGTTACCAATAGAAAAATTAATAAGACAACGTTTAGTGAATTTTACCTCGCTTCCTTGGCTAATCCATGATAAATAATATGGAGAAGGGTGTTGTTCTTTGGTCTCTAACTTTAACTTTCGAACCACTTCTTCGGAAACGATATTTTCACAATTCCCCGAATCAATCATAATCTTGCAAACTTTCCCTCCAATTGTGGAAGTGGTTTGAAAAATATTGTGGCGTAGACATCGATCACCTTCATCGAGTTTTGGAGTAAAATAGTTACGTAATACAACCAAACATAGTCCTTGGTCACTGGCGATAAACTCCTCTTCCACTTCTTCGTCGGGTTCTTTATCAAATATTGGTGGCTCCATAAGATCCAAATATACATCACCTTCATCATCACCATGAATAAGTAAGTTCTTGCCCGGGCGATCACTCTTCCTACATTCATACGCTTTGTGGCCTCCTTCTCCACACTTGTTACATTTACCTTGAAAGACTTGTTCAGAAGTATTGGGTTATGATGGAATGTTAGTAATTGGAGCTCGATTAGTTGGCATTGGAGTAGTAGTAATTTTAACACCTCCTTGAATGTGAGTGGTATGAGGAACTCTCCTTGCATATTGCTTCTCTAAAGATAATGCCCTTTGATATGCTTCTGACACCGAATAAATATCAAATAAGTTTAAAGTATCTTGATATTGCATTCCCAAACCTCCTATATACCTTGCTACAAGTTATTCTTATGTTTCGTTAATATCGTTCCTTGCAATCAATTGATAGAACTCTTTGGTGTAGTCATTAATCGACTTGGACCCTTGCCTAAGATTTTGGAGTTGTTGATAGATAAGTCTTGTATAATTATGGGGTAGAAATGCAAGTCTCATATGTTTATTAAGCTTCTCCCCAGATTCAATTTTAGCTTGACCTCTCTTTAACCTCATTTGTTTAAGTTGTTTCCACCAAGCGTCGGATCTTCCTCGAAATCTAGTTGCAACCAACCCAACCTTCTTATTTTCGGGCACTTCATTGAAGTCCAATATTTCTTCAACCGTAGCCAACCAATCAACAAAGTCTTCCGGATCTAAAACCCTATGGAATTCCGGAATATCAACCTTAAGTCCACCTTCCCATCGATTTGAAGTAGTAACATTATGGTATCTCGATTTTTCTTCAAACATTTGTCGTCTCCCTTGTGGATGAACATGACCACCAAAAGAAGTGGTCTCCTCATCCGTCAATTTTTCTTCATAATTAGGATGTTGAGTTCTAGATTGATCTTGATGGATATTTAAGTTACCAAGTCTTAAAAAAATTCTTCAAAATTTGAATTCATTCTTTGATGCATTTCATCAAACACTTCATGCTTAAAGACTTCCAATTCTTCTTTCAAAGAAGTTTCACCTTGATTAACTCTTTTTCTTGGAGCCATAATGAACAAGGACAATGAACCCAATTTGACAATATTACATAAACCCCTAATTACTTGACAAATAAAGAAGTAATCTCCTCTAATAATTAAAATCTTCACCACAACCTTCCCCAAAAAAATCAAACCAAAGCTCTTGATACCAACTAATGTAAAGTGTTACTTCTACTTGGAATAATAATGTATAAATTGAAACAAAATACCATAAAATAGAATACTAACCTTTCAATTTAAGCTTCTTCTACCCTTAGAATAAAGAAGAAACAAAATTAAAGTTCTTCTCTATAACACTTAAAACTTCTACCCAAAATTAATTGGAAGTTATAAGTTTATTGAGGCATTTCCTTGCATCAACTCAACTCAAAGAGAAAGATTGAAGGAAAGAGGAAAACAAGGATTCTAACCTAGTATTTCTTAAAACAAAGCTTGAGAGGAGTAGAACTAAGGTTTGAAAACATATAATAGAGATGATGGATAGAACAAGAAATAAAACCAAAGAAAGGGGGCAAAGAGAGAACGTTAGAGCACTGCTCGGTCGAACTCGCAAGCATTGCTATCTCAAGCTTGTTGTCAAGTTTAGTTTTCAAAACTATAAGTCTTGATTTCTAGTCTACTTATAGCTAAGTCTCGGATTAGGATAGAAAGTGTAGTTGATCATTAGACTTCACGACGTTCATCAATTGAAGACGAAGAACTACTAAGGGGAGCTTGTGGAACTTCATCAACAAAAGGTATATGGAGACTTGAACTCATCTATCACTCAAAACTCTATCTACTCTATCTCCTATTTGAGACAAAAGTCGTATAGATATATAGACTTCAATTATACACATTTGATATTTCGAGCTGAGTTTAACTCGCTTACATATTTCTCGAAATATGTGTTGGTAAGCTTTCGCTTTAACCAAGTTCATCTTATATTCTTGACGAAAGTCAAAAGATGATCATGTGAAAATCACCCAGTAACATCTTACATGATTTGTGTGAGACAGTCATTTGATGTAGACACGGAATGTTTCATATTGATCATTCGATCACTTGAAAATTGCTTTGATGCTAATAGTTTGTGTGAGACAGCTATTGTCGTCTTCCGAGAATGTTTCAATGGTTGAAATGAGAGTTTAGAACAATTGGATTTAAGCACAGTATGCGTACTTGCATATGTGTAATCCAAGTCCGGGAACCATGGTATGCATACCCGTATGCGTACTGTTTGGTTTAGTCAAGGTATGGGAACCAAGTACGCATACCGGTACGCGTACTAGCGTGAGGTTCGAGTTCCGAGACTTTAACTGGGTTTGTGGTATGCGTACCAATTCGCGTACTGACGAATCCAAACTTAGTCCGGTTATTTATGTATGCGTACCCGTTTGCATACTTTAGTGGGTTATGTTCTAAAATCGGTTTGTTCATGAACTAATACATTTATATAATAAGGAATGAAATCTTTTGCAAACCGTGGCTATAATATTCATGAATCGATTCGAGTGAATCAAAATCGATTTTGCTTCAATTGTGTCTTGTATACTTCTATGAGAATATAAACAATTGAACAACTCTAGAACTAGTTTCATTTGAGTCATTTGAACTAGTTATGGTTAAGATGAATAATGTTGATATGAAAGTGTTCATATGGCTAACTTCGGTTAACTATTGTTGAGCCAACAAATGTGCACACGTTTAGGTACGGTTACTCATATCTAAATAAAGTCACTTTTCATTTGTGTGTAACAAGCTAAGTTCGATCTAACGGTTGAAAGATATTAGCTTGAATCTAATCAGGTTTTCATCTAACGGTGAATATTGAATGTTTTGTTACCAAGGTAACTTAGATTGCAAACCCTTATTTGAAGACTATATAAAGGAGAACTCTAGTAACTGGGAAACCTAATCCCCACACCTCCTCTGTGATACTAGTTACGACTAGAGTCGATTCTCCTTTCACCTTAGGTTTTTCACGAAACCCTATAGGTTAACGACTTGAAGACTTCATTGGGATTGTGAAGCCAGACCCAACTATTTTCTCTGTAGTTGTGTGTTCTGATCTTGCTGTTTTCTTTCGTGATTGAGTATTATCTTTTCTAAGATTTGCTCGAGATTTATTCTCCGATAGGCAAGATAAAAAGTAGTCACAAACATCTTAGTCTCATCGTTTGTGATTCCACAATATCTTGTTTCGCTACCATACGATTAAGATATTGTGAGATGATTGATATTTCTAGTCTGTTCTTTGGGAATATAAGTCTGGTATATATATTGGTTCATGTTCACCTTGATTTATCAAAAGACGGAACAAAACTCATAGGTTTATCTGTGGGAGACAGATTTATCTATACAATAGACTTTTTTGTGTGAGACAGATTGGTTTATCAAGTCTTCGACTTTGGGTCGTAGCAACTCTTAGTTGTGGGTGAGATCAGTTAAGGGTATCAAGTGTGTAGAGTCCTGCTGCGATTTAGAGACGTAAGGAGCGCAATTGTACCTTGATCAGTGTGAGATTGGTTAGGGCTCAACTACATTTCAGTCCGAAGTTAACTTGGAGTAGGCTAGTGTCTGTAGAGGCTTAATACAGTATGGTGTTTCAAATCTGGACTAGGTCCTGGGGTTTTCCTGCATTTGCGGTTTCCTCGTTACCAAAATTTCTGGTGTATGTGTTATTTCTTTTCCACATTATATTTGTTTATATAATTGAAATATCACAGGTTGTGCGTAAGTTCAATCAATCGTGAATCCAACCTTTGGTTGTTGATTAAATTGATTGACACTTGGATATTGTTTTTTTATACCGTCCAAGTCATTTCTTATATTCAATCGGGCTCGCAAATTCCTATTTGTTTGATTGCGTATTGAATTGAGAAATTGAGATATAACTCTTGGATATACTTTTCTTAAGATTGAGTCTAACTGTCTAGTTGATTCTCTTAAAAGTATATTGGAGTTTGTCCATACAGATTGCTAAGCGAAATATTGGGTGTGGTTGTTAGACCCCCGCTTTTTCAATTGGTATCAGAACAGGCAAACACGTTTTAGACCTTACAAGTCTGTCTTTGTAGTGATCTTACTCTATGGACAGACGTGCTATCTCAATAAATGCACCACCAGATCCAGGTATTTCAGAATTCTCTTCCATGACTGATTTAGTAAATTCTGTAGAAGAAATTCTATCTAAACCTCCACCAGGTTTAAAATCCCTAGGTTTTCAGGGCTTGAAAAAAGGCTTGAGAGCTTGTCTCTTAATGTTGAGTTATATCTCCAGAAAGAGCAAGAATCTCTTGATAAGCTAAATCAAGTTATGATGAATAATTTTCATGTTGAGGTTGATATTAATCTTCTTATCAGTAAGGGTAATTCCTCCGTCTCCTGTGTCTCAGACAAATATGATATAATACAAGAAGTATCTAAACCTCATATATCAATTAGTTCCATCTCTGAACTTGACTCTATTCATCAGTCAAATCCTGATACACTTTTTCAAGATAATGATACTACACCTTCTTATGAGAAAGTCAGGATGTCTCTTTTTATCAAAAGAGTTTCCCTGTGCAGTACTGAACATTATCAGCAGAAACTGTGTGTTATAAGTTGGAAACGAAGAAATCAGGAACACAAATTATCTTGTGATCTTTTTATGTTCTTTGAAAAACTTGTAAAAACAGTTTTTTGGGTTTTACTCAATACTGGAAGTTGTAAGAGTTGTTGGAAAGAAACTCTCTCTTGGTGTCATGACGTGCAAAACATCTTTGTACTGGGTCATCTTGATCATACAAATATTGCTCAAGAAAAAATAATTGGTTAGCTGCTGCTCCATTTTTGTTACTTGTTTAAACCAAACGAGCCCTTACTTGCACACGTATGGTTCACATACTTTGAACCCTGAACCTTGACACAGACGAACCTCGTTCTAGTACGTGTTCGACTGGTTCTTATTCCAACAATTGACACATAAAAAGAGGGAGAATCACTTCGTTCACTTCACCCTCTATTTTTTTCTCTCAAGTTCGTGTACGAAAGAGAAACCCAACCGTTCATATACCAATTCTTCTTCCCTCTTTCGTTTCTTAACCAATTCTTGTTTGGTTTGCACCATTGAATTTAGGAGAAGTTTGTGCATATTGGGTCAAGAACTATTTTCGTTTTGATCATCGTTTTGGAATTCCACCATTAACGTCAGTTCGTGTACCAAGTAAGTTTCTCTACTTTTCTTTTTGTATCAGTACTCCACTATGAGTTCTAGGAAGAGACCTTGTCGTGGTGAAAGTTCGGGTACTCAAAATCGTGAAGATACTTTTATGACCCAAGCCTGAGAATTAGGTTCGTTGACACTAAGGCTCGTGATTACTATGTGGACTATAGTACAAAGAGACCTATAATTGAAAGGATTTATAAACCCTCTGAACTTAGAGTAGATGGCCTTCCTAGGTTCTTTGAGAATCATGAATGGGGAATTATTCACCGTCCCATGGGAACAACCTATATTGAGTTGACAACCCAATTTTATGCAAACCTGCATGATCCTGATACTGTCAACTGCACCTTCAAAACCATTGTTGAAGGAAGAATTCTTTTTGTGAATCGACAAGTCATTGCTGAACTGCTGAACTTGTCTCGTGATGGTGATTTTCTATTACCACCTCCTGAGCATTTGAGACCTTCTCCGAATGTGTTCTCAAACTTCCTTCTTGCAAAGGATGTCTCCTGGTATGATGGTAAGATTGATGTTCATGATGCTGCATTGTTTCTCAAAGTTGCTGGAAAGCTACTGGTGGCCAACTTGATGCCCAGCACAATTGACAGACAATTTTGGACCAGACCTCTTGCAGAACTGGTTTATTACGTTGTTAAAGGGAGGAAGATTGACTTATGTGGCCTTATTATTCGTCAGATGATAAGTGTCAGACAGATTTCGAAGAAGACTCCTGGATTTCCTTGTCTCATCTCAAGGATTTGTAGTCAATTTGGTATTGTTTCTGTTGGAACCAATCTTGGAGGACCAAAGGTCTTAACCATAAAAAGCATTGGAAAAATGTCCAGAACTCCTGCAACATCTAACTCTGAACTCATCCGTCTCCAGCAAGAAGTTGAGGTTTTGAAAGAGCAGGTGGATTATGCCGAGACAGCTTATCCTGAACTTGGTGAGAAGTTTTATGAAATTACTAAGGATTATTATGAGATTAGTGATTAATCTCTTTTTTTGCAATGCTGTTACTTGATTTGTCTGTTGAACTTCTTATGTTGATCTTATTAAAACTGTTATTTTTAATGGTTGTAATAACTTTATGGTATTTTAGCATTGAATGAATTTATCTTTCAATTAAATTGCTAAATTCGTTAAATCCATAAGAAATACAGATGAAGAGCTCAAAAGTTAAGTCTATCAAATATCTTTATGCAAATATTGATAAAAGATAGAATGAACTTTTGACAACAAAAGTTAAGCCAATTATGTCATTATACAAATATTGATGGAAGATAGGATGAACTTTTGATTGCAAAGATTAAGTCTATGAAATCATTATGTATATATTGATGAAAAATAGAATGAATCTATTTATATTCCACAGTATTGGTCCTTCCCTGATTCACTTTTTGTGACATACTGTGTGGCTCCGTAAGCTTTCTTATGTTGAGCATTTCCGATTAAATTAATCATGGGTTCTCTTGTGGTTAATTTAATTGAGTATTTTGGATTACAAATTCATGTTTTCATGTTATTTGTTAATTTCCAAAGAAATCCTTCTTTTCTTGTGAAAGTAAGGTCGCTCTTGTTGTTCTTTCGGGAATGACATTTTATAGGGGGGGAGTTCTTAATTGAACTTGTGCTTAATTGCCAAATCTTTGTGGGGAGTGGCTACGGAATATAATAGGGGTTATCTTGTATCTTTATAAACTCCTTGATGAATGCATTTAGTTTCGACCATATGATTGCATCTAAACAAAGTTGATATGTTCTCTTTTGGTCATGAAGTATCTCTATGAAAATTTCATTAGGATCCCACTAGTTTTCGTACCTTTGCCAATTTTTATTGACAAAAAGGGGGAGAATTAATGTGTAGTTCACACTACAAATACATATGGTTTACGGATCATTATGTAAGGGGGAGTGGTTTTCATGTGAGATGAAGTATTGACTAAGGGGGAGTGATACATATCACCATAGTGTTATTGTCAAATTTTTGATACAATTGAACTTTGATGATGTGTAATAATACTATGACATTGTATAACAATACGAAAACATCTCGTTTTTATATATTGTTATAGCTACAGATCTTCAACAACTATGATGCTGAGTTGAACACCTTTAGAATCATGGAGTACTTGGAAGTGACGAAGATTTCGAGTAATGTTGAAGAACCAAGGAAATCAAGCATTTGGATTGAGAGCTACAAAGTTTATTTACTTTGTATTTCATATGTATTGATAGTTTTGTCACTAAAATTGACAAAGGGGGAGATTGTTAGAGCACTGCTCGGTCGAACTCACAAGCGTTGCTATCTCAAGCTTGTTGTCAAGTTTAGTTGTCAAAACTATAAGTCTTGATTTCTAGTCTACTTATAGCTTAGTCTCGGATTAGGATAGAAAGTGTAGTTGAGCATTAGACTTCACGGCGTTCATCAATTGAAGACGGAGAACTACTAAGGGGGGCTTGTGGAACTTCATCAACAAAAGGTATGTGGAGACTTGAACTCATCTATCACTCAAAAGTGTATCTACTCTATCTCCTATTTGAGACAAAAGTCGTATAGATATATAGACTTCAATTATACACATTTTATATTTCGAGCTGAGTTTAACTCGCTTACATATTTCTCGAAATATGTGTTAGTAAGCTTTCGCTTTAACCAAAATCATCTTATATTCTTGATGAAAGTCAAAAGATGATAATGTGAAAGTCGCCTGGTAACATCTTACATGATTTGTGAGAGACAGTCATTTGATGTCGACTCGGAATGTTTCGTATTGATCATTCGATCACTTGAAAATTTCTTTGACGCTAATAGTTTGTGTGAGACAGCTACTGTCGTCTTCCGAGAATGTTTCAATGGTTGAAATGAGAGTTTAGAACAATTGGATTTAAGCACAGTATGCGTACTTGCATATGTGTAATCCAAGTCCGGGAACCATGGTATGCATACATGTATGAGTACTGTTTGGTTTAGTCAAGGTCCGGGAACCAAGTACGCATACCGGTACGCGTTCTAGCATGAGGTTCAAGTTCCGGGACTTTAACCGAGTTTGTGGTATGCGTACCAGTTCGCGTACTGGCGAATCCAAACTTAGTCCGGCCATTTATGTATGCGTACCCGTTTGCATACTTTAGTGGGTTATGTTCTAAAATCGGTTTGTTCATGAACTAATACATTTATATAATAAGGAATGCAATCTTTTGCAAACCGTGGCTATAATGTTCATGAATCGATTCGAGTGAATCAAAATCAATTTTGCTTCAATTGTGTCTTGTATACTTCTATGAGAATATAAACAATTGAATATATCTAGAACTAGTTTCATTTGAGTCATTTGAACTAGTTATGGTTAAGATGAATAAGGTTGATATGAAAGTGTTCATATGGCTAACTTCGGTTAACTATTGTTGAGCCAACAAAGGTGCACACGTTTAGGTACGGTTACTCATATCTAAGTAAAGTCACTTTTCATTTGTGTGTAACAAGCTAAGTTTGATCTAACGGTTGAAAGATATTAGCTTGAATATAATCAAGTTTTCATCTAACGGTGAATATTGAATGCTTTGTTACCAAGTGATGTCGTTTTTATAGTTGTAGTGGTAAAAAGGTTCGTTGCTCGAA
>JAJJMB010010320.1:2340670-2360312 GCA_023531105.1 Papaver atlanticum
GCATAGAACTTAAAAGCAAAATTGGTTTTTATTGAGTAGTTGTGAAGTGTTTTGATGGGACATGCTTAGTTTTAATACTTTTGATGTTTCATGCTTCGTGCTTACAATTATTACTTCAAAAATCTATTAGAGGAAAATATTAGAATCACTTTAAAGAAGAATATTGCATGAATATTGATTAGAATTTATCAATTAATTGGTCAATGGTGGAATCCAAAGTCTCGGTATTTTCTTATTATTGTTAAAACAATTCTATTTAATTTTCGAAAATCCTTCACAAGTTCGAGCAACGAACCTTTTTACCACTACAACTATAAAACGACTTCAGCTAGCAATGAATGTTAATGTCTCTAATATTAAATCTCAACATAATGATGTAATCTCTTGGGTTCTTAGCTGGTTATCTAATATGTCGAACATTGATAAAGAATCCTAGAACTTATGGATTTTCACAATGATGATTACCACTTGGTTCATCTGGAAGAATAAATGCATTAAAGTGTTTCATAACAGAAACTCAATAAATGGATAATTATTAAGAACATAAAATTTTTGGTGAATCAATATGCTGCAGAAACACATGACCAGATTGCTAGAAGTGAAATTAGTGACGCTGAGAACTGGTCTCCATCAGATGCTATTCAAATAAAAATTAATATTGACGCTTCATTTGATTATTTCACCAAAAATATTGGTGTTGCTCTAATTATTCAAAATTCTACAGGTTTCTGCTGGGGCATCAGGGGAAGACATTGATATGGAGGACTAGATGCAGAACAAGCAGAATGAAAGAAGCTATAATATGGGCCAAGGAACTGAAAGTTGACAATATAATCACCGAAGCTGACAGTCAGAATGTAGTTAACTCTGTCAAAGATGCCACCACCTTTGTACATTTGATGAATCAAGGGATTGTATGAGAAATTAAACATTTTCTTTCTAGTTCTCTGAGTTCTGGATGTTAAGCATGTTAAAAAAACTGGTAATAATGTGGCTCATGAAATAGCAAGCAAAGCTAAAACTAACAAATTTCTTTTTGATTTCTTCCTAGAGGAATTGCTAATCTCATAAGGGATGAATATGTTGCCAGTCAGATGCTTATGTAATATCATCTAATTAATGAAGTTGTTCTTGCATCAAAAAATAAATAAATAAGTTACATTATCAACCGAGCCAGATTGGTTCGGTTACTGACCGTTCGATTTTGGTAAACCAATAAAATTAACTTTCAAATTTGCTAGGAAGAAGAAATACACATAGTGATCGGAAAGATAAAACTCAAAGTAAATATCGTTAATTAACATATTACAACATAATGAATGGGAGATTATTTTGCAGAAAAAATCCTGAAAAACATAAATCAGTTTGACAAATTAGATGGAAACTAAATGAGCCGGGTGTGTAAGAGTTATAAGAGTCAACAATCTTATTATTATGAACACATCTTCATCATTAATAAAATATTTCGGTTTAATGTTGTCAGTGGAAATTAGATATATTGAAGTCGATGTTCTGGTCCCCTTGTTGTTAGATAGACGTTTTCTCAATTTCATGTATGTTAATTCTCTGCGCATAGCTCAACTAAAGAAGAAAGGGTAAGTATGGTTATAATTTCTAACATTCACTGCTATAATCGGATAAGATCGGCCTTTATTAAACCGATAAATTTGGTTCAGATAGGAGTAAATCAGAACAGAATCGTGACCTGTCGGTTTACAATATCAAATCGTTGACTACTACTGAATTAATTTTTCTATTCGATTTTAGCTATAAAGGGTTTGCTTCGGTCAGATTTTTTCAGTTTTATCCGTACCATGTTAGCCATAGCTATACAACACAACACAAGAATATTTCAAGGAGGCTCAAAGAACGAGTTGCTACCAGCCTACCATCACTGTAGCAATCAAACCGAGCATACATACTGTTTGATACACACTTTCGGCTAATTTTTATATTTTTAGTTTTCTAAAAGTTTTTATGGAACCACTTTGGCATAAACACAGTTCAAGTATATGATCCGAGACGCTTTCACACACAGCAACACATGGCACAACTATGTACGACTCAATTTTAGGTACCAACCATACCAATGATTACCTCATAATTTCTTAGTTGTCTCAAAATCCCACGTCTTGACCGCGTTCACGAGATAAATGATTCAAAATAATTATTATGTGGTTTTTCGTTTTTATTCTACAGTGTGCTTGATCGTGTTTAATAATTATACTGCATCATTTTGTTGCAATTATATATATCTAGCGCCAGTCCTAAGTTAAATCATCCCATATATCTTGATCAACCTAACGACGACAAACTAACCGCATTGTTTAAGCATACAGTTTGTCACTTTGTCATATTCTTTTCCCTCGGCATAAAAGAAAATTTGGTTTTTGTCTTATTCCTCAATTATATAAAAACCTGCTTGATGGTCCTTTTCGTATCATCACAAAACGCGGGAATGCTTCAAATTTTAAAATAAATTCTATCCAAAAGTTATTTTATACAAATCTTGAAATTACAGAATTCCAAGTTATATATATATTGCCATCTCACTATTAAACGATAGTTCCTATAGTGCATACCAACCCAATCATATTAATTGTAGGATTAGATAAAGATAATCCTTCTCTAGCTGGTTTAGAATCTTTCAAGTGTTTCTAAAAGAAAAAAAAATTCAAGTGCAATGCAAAACTCTTGCTTTTAGGATATCTCCCCTAAATCAAATACAAGAAAAGCTGCTAGATTAAATCAACAAAACATCTTTAAATCCAGCATATATATATGGTAAAATTTCACGACTGAACAACTTCACATACTAACAGCGTGTTCGGTTCAGGTTTTTGGAGCGCAAGAATTGGATTCCGGGAGAATATACTCAATTCCCTCAACCGAACAGACGCTCAAATTTCGGAATTGCATTATGCGGGAATCCAATTCACCTAAAACTCTCATTTTCCATTGCATCCAAGGACGGATAGAATCGAATTCAATTCCGGAGGGAAAAGATTACCCCAGAATTGAATTCCTGGGATTTGAAAAATCTGAAACGAACGCTCTGTAATTATATAAAAAAATGTAGGGAAAAAACATAGTTATATATATCCCTCTTTTTTAATCAATATATAGCATGATATTTCAAAATTGAAAGAGCATAATATACATCTGATTTATGATCAAATTTTCTGTTACTTTCATTTTCATCACCAGATATAGTTATTTTAAATTGTTAGTAAATTCGAAAAATATGAGAAGGTGATGAGATCATTGATAAAAGAAAATTTAAACCTAATCTTTCCCTTCAATGAAGGGAGATAGATAGAGATAGAGGACCATGTGACCCCAAAGACTTATGCAAATCAAATCCATTATCTTTGTACTGAGAAATATTAAATTAACATGTTGCTTCAATTAATAGATACATAATTTTATTTGAAAAAATTACTATATGCTCAGCACGTCTTTTATAATAACACCACCCCCGAATAAATAAACAGGTTTTGGTTAATAAAAAAATTGTATTACAGAAATTTGTCGATCTGTCCAAAAAAAACGAACAGAGAGAGACCTTCATATATATATTTAAACCCTCCCCTTACCTCTCTCTTATCTCATACTCAAACCATCATAAAACCTCTCAATCTCGCTCTTGATGTTTGGAGAAGTAAGAAAAACGTCGTCTTGATCATCTCCAGTTTATCAGTAACAATTCAGCAGGATTCAGGGTTCAGGTTAATTGATCAATTATCTTACTCGTAAGAAATTATTGAAAATGGATGGAAGATTCAACAACCCATTTATCAGTGAAGAAGAAGAAGCAGAATTTATGCAAGAAAATTGTACTAGTAGTCCTACTTTATCATCATCTCCTCCACCGTCTTACTCCAATTCTAGTAACCATATGTTGATTAACGATCATCATCATCATCATCATCATCACCATCATATTCAAAATAATAAACATCATCAAAAGGCTCTCTCAGTTAACATGGCTTCTCCAAAGAAAAGGTTGGTCATGATATAGTGGTTTCATTTTCTTTGATTAATTAACCTGAATTAGAATAGTATCATATTATCCGAAAACATAAGCAATTTGTGTTGATTAGTCTAGTTTCTATGCATAAGTATTGATGAACTCAAGTGATGAATAAGAATTGAGTTTATTTAATTTTTTGTTTAATTACAGTAGGCGAGCTATACAGAAAAGGGTGGTGTCAATACCAATAGGAGAAATTGATGGATCATCAACGAGGACAAGTAACAGTAAAGGTGAAGGAGCTCCACCTTCTGATTCTTGGGCTTGGAGAAAGTATGGACAAAAACCAATCAAAGGTTCTCCATATCCTAGGTATTTTAATTAAACCCTAATTCTTGATCTCTTTTCCTCTATCTCATAGGTGTACCTTTTTTTTTTTTTTTTTTTTTTTTTCTTTTTGTTATCTTCTGTCGCAACTTGATTAGGTCATTAATGCAAGATCTTGAGTAAATCCAATACATGGAACGCAGTTTAAGACATAACTAGCTTTAGCTTTATCTTGGACATTGAATACTTAAGATCGCTTCATGAATCATAAATTAGGACTGCACCACAAAACCACATGAATTACACAAAACTAGGGCATGGATCATGCACTTACATATTCTGTCGGCAAACCCAAGTTTAATTACCATCTCTGTGATGATTACAATTATGTCATAATAATTGAGCTAAGTCAAGAAAATGCTTATTTTAGTAAATACATGATCATCAAAGCTAAAATGCGCCGCAAATCTCATATTAATCCAATTTTCTTACATTTTTGTGGGTCAGATTCCGGCCATTTCGAATACAATATTCTCAAAATTTTGTTTGTTTTTATGAATTTTTCTTAGGGGTTACTATCGGTGTAGTAGCTCAAAGGGATGCCCAGCAAGAAAACAAGTCGAACGAAGTAGAGTGGATCCCACGATGCTCGTGATAACTTACGCTTGTGAACATAATCATCCATGGCCGGCTTCTAGAAACAATAATTCTAGTACTAATTCTTCTTCTCCTCCTCCTGCCACCAAGCCTATCATTACCAGAGCCAAATCCTCCGCCACCGCAACACTTACAACTGCGGCTGTAGCTCCACGCGACGATGTTGATATTGATACTAAACCCAAAATAAAACAGGAGGAATCAGCGGTTTTTGGAAACCAGCAAGAATTAATCGAAGATAAGTTCAACGATTTGGGTGGTGAAGAACATTCAATGATTATTAATGCAACAACAGATAATGATTTTGGATGGTTTACAGATGATGTAGTGTCGGCGTCACATGCGATACTAGAGAGTCCAATTTGCGCGGGAATAAGTAGTAGTAATCTTAATAATAGTGGTGGAGAATCTGGTGTTGGTCATGATGAGATGGCGATGATATTTCCAATGAGAGAAGAAGATGAATCATTGTTTGCTGATTTAGGTGAATTACCTGAATGTTCAGTTGTTTTCCGAAGAAGTGGATTTTTTGAACAAGAAGAAGAACGTAGAAGGTGTAGTTTAAGAACAGCTTCATGGTGTGGCAGTACAGGATAAGTTACGATCAACCAAAAGTGTAAAATCGACAAAAGTGCGCGTCGTGCGCCACAAGATACAGAAAATACAGGTTAAAAAAGATTTTCAAGATAAAAGGAAAAAAATGTTATTAAATTTTTATTTTTGTTTTTCTCAATTTAACATTGATTGTAGTGTAAAATAGTAATGGAAGTTGGAAATAAAGAAGAAAAATGGGGATACAGAGATAGAGAGAGGGGAAGAGAGAAGTGTTATTTTTAAAGGTGTAGATTCTTTGGATTTTGTTTTGATGCTTGTGTGATAGCATTTCTTTAGTTTCTTTAACAACGTCGTGATCCTTATTCTCCGGTTTCCCGGTGACTCTTCCCCTAATATTTTTATTTTCCCTATCTAGGGTTTTAAATTAAAATTGTTTCTTTCGTTTTAATTGGACCAGAACTGCAAATTACTGTACGTCATGGGGATGTTATTGACGAATACTGACATCCATACCGCTGTTAAAGGGCGGAATCTCTCTGCCATGCATCGGAAGGAACAGTTGAGTTATTAAATAATCAAGATGATAATCTTTTTTGCTCTGACGATGGTGGAAATTTTGTAAGCATAGTAATTATGAAGTAGTGCTACGCAGAAGAAGCTGGCTAGTAGCGCATATAGGAGAAACAGGTTAAACAAATATTTATTTTCATTTTCAAGATGGTTTATGGCCTATGGGAAAATGCAAACACCAAAGGTGTAGGTTTTGGCTGCTTTTTTCATTGCCTATTCACGCGGCATAGGAGTCCAAAATCTTTGGAAGTCCGGAAATTTATTCAGTAACAATGAAAACAAATTAAAAGGAATAAAACTCTTCAAAAGATTATGGAGATCAAATTCATAAACATTTTCTAGGAATAATTTAAAAGGTATTAAGACGGTAGTTATTAGTTACACATGAAATTAGTAAGGGACTACACATTGAATTACAGTTTGTCTAATAATTTTGATTTTAGTAACTACATTTCTTCGGAAGGGATCCCTTAACTTAAAGTTTCTGATTTAAATTTTATACCTATCAAAGATAAAATCCTTGAATATGAAAGAGAAATTCAGTTGATATGTAATAGCTCTGGCTTAGTATTTTATTTTGGCTTGGTTAAAAGAAGTAGCTATATAAAGATCAATCTTTTGGCTTGGTTAAAAGAAGTAGCTATATAAAGATCACTTAGTTAAAGCATACCTAATAAAATAAACAATCCGTAACGAGTAGTTTTTTTCTCCCTGGACTGGCAAGTACAATCGGCTCCCTCCAAGGGATTTATGGTGCACTTAATTAAGCAGACAACTGCTATATCCTTGTCCCATTTGTTCAAGTAGTTGCGGGGAATCTGGTGATCCTCATTCTCAAATACATAAGCCTTGGCGATAACACAGAAACTTCTCTCACCAATCAAGCTTTATATTTACGTAAGCAGTTGTTTGGTATACATATATTTTAGCTCCTACCAACTATTCTGTTATATAGTGCAAATTAATGAAGATGAGACGAGCAAACATGTATACTCTGATGCACGACAACAGGGCTAATATATAAAATGCAACATGACCTATAATTAAAATATCTAATTAATGCAAAAATTCATTAGTGTCGATCAACTACTAGATTATTATTCCTTCAAAAAAAAAAAAAATACTGCAAGAGAGATTAGGGTTTTGTTTTTATTCGATCTGTAACGAGAGACTACATTGCACGTATTCTAAAACTCGCTCGCCAAGTAGGGTTAGCTAAGATGCGCTGTAACTAAGTAGAATCAATTTGGATCCACATTAATGGCAAGTTTTTTTTTAATGGCAAGTTACAACCCTCAAAGGCTCAAAGGCTTTCTTTAGGCCAGTTACCAGTAACCTCCAACCACCAGATTGTTGTAATCGTTTCTAATTTCTAAGATGAAACAAATAAATGTCCGTACTCCGTAGAACAACTTATAGTCCAATTTTAAAGGTGCGTGACTGTTCTTTTGTCCTAATGCACTACAATAGTATTGTTTCGTTCTCGGGCAACCTACATATCATTCAAAAACGTGTTCACATCCTAGGACATGGTCATGTCAGAAACCAGGGTACGTCCCATCACGCCCGTTCCAACTTTTGTCCGATACAATTGGAAATGAAATTAGTGAATTAGTGATATCCATGGTAAGAATGATATAAGCCAACATCCAGTTTCAATCGTATCAGCTAAAATCAAAGAACCCATTAACGAAAACTTCATCATCTTCTTTACTGAGATTTCTCTTCTTCTCTACATTTGGTCTTCAAATAATGATTATATGGAGTCTTCAAATATCTGCTGAAGGGTTCCACCATTGGATTCTCAACTTCTTCTTCGTCTTCATGTTGATTGGATTGGAAAATAACTTCAGCAATTTCTAAAATTGATTGGATTGGAAAAATTTATTTTTATTCTTCTTAAAGATTATAGAAATAAATTGGGGGTGGTTGTTGTTGGTGTTGTCGCTGCTGCTGGTTATGATGGTGAAGTTGTCTTTCTAGACAGGTATCATGATTCTAAGGTTAGGGTTTTGTCGGGAAGAAGAAGATTTTGGATGTTATTATTAGGGTTCATTTTGGGAGAAAGAAAACGAAGATTGAAATATGTTTGTAACTTGTGGGTATTCGACTCCGAATCTGGTAAAGTGCGAGCAGCGGCGGTGGTGTTTTTTTTTTCTTGTTTATCACGCAGACGGTGGTGGTGTGAGCGGAGGTTTTGGTAGGGAAGATGAAGAAGTTTAATTTTTTATTATTAGGGATAAATTTGTAAATTCAAATAAGTTTTTAATAAAAATTAGAAAAAATAGAAAATAAATGGGTCAAACCGAGACTTTGACGGTCAACGGAAGGTCTAGGTACCAACCCTTAATATTTCAAATATTGGGTACCATCAATAGGCGTTGGACATTTACAGGGTACCAAACGTTAAATAACCCATATATATACTACTTATTTTCATTTTCAAGATATATGGTTTATGGCCTATGGGAAAATGCAAACACCAAATGTGTATGTTTGGCTGCTTTTTTCATTGCCTATTCACGCGGCATAGGAGTCCAAAATCTTTGCAAGTCCTGAACTTTATTCAGTAACAATGAAAACAAATTAAAAGGAATAAAACTCTTCAAAGATTATGGAGATCAAATTCATAAACATTTTTCAAGAATAATTTAAGGGGTATTAAGACACTAGTTATTAGTTACACTTGAAATTGGCAAGGGACTAAACATTGAGTTACACTTTGTCTAATAATTTTGATTTTAGTAGCCGGTGCCACTGTAGTACAGTGGTAAAATCACTGGGTGATGATACCAGTGACCCGAGTTTTCGAAACTCGTCAGCACCAAATTCTTTACAAAAAAAAAAAAAAAAAAAAGATTTTAGTAACTACATTTCTTCGGAACGGATCCATTAACTTAAAGTTTCTGATTTAAATTTTATACCTATCAAGGATAAAATCTCTGAATATAAAAGAGAAATTCAATGGATATCAAGCATAAAAAAGCAATATGTAATAGCTCTGGCTTAGTATGTCAATTTATTTTCTTAGAAGTAGCTATATAAAGATCAATCTTAGTTAAAGCATACGTAACTAAGCCCAGTTGCTTTCCTCATCAACTCTGAATCCAATTCATGGAACCATCAAATCATTTTCCAATCTTTCGACCAAAACACATCCCAAAAGATCATCAACATACACCTACCAAATCAACCTATTCCTGATCGGTATATTTGGCCATACTCAAAAACCGGAGAATACTCTGCAAAAACTGGATACACAATCATCACCAAAACCCAAACATCACCTTCAAACCTTCATACTTCAACATCCACAACCACAATCCATAACTCAAACCTTGTGGACTATAAATCCATCTGGGATTTACACTGTCCACCAAAACTCAGACTTTTCATGTGGAAAGTTAGCTTAGAATGATTACCAACCTTCGACAAACTCCATCATATCAACCTCACCCCAACCAACCTATGTCCAGTATGTACCCTACACAAAGAAACCGAACAACATCTCCTATTTGAATGTGACCAAGCAACCCAATTATAGAATCTGATCATCACCCATTTACCAAGAAGCCCAAACCAAAACCAAAGCATAACCCAACAAAACCAAACACCACCCAAACCAAACAACATCTGGGAAATGATTGCACCAAACATCCCGACAGTAACCAAAACTATTTTCAATTTTACGATTTGGCATCTGTGGCTGGAGCGCAATAATCAAGTCTACCAACGGAAAAAACGAACACCCAACCAACTAAAAAGCATAATCCTGACTATGTTTACAGAATATCAATGGGCACAAAATCATCTCGCACCAATCTATCCAGGACAACAACCGCAAGCAGTCTCAACAACAACACCAATGGTAACAACTATACAAATCTGTTGGCAGCCACCAACGGAACAATGGATCAAAATAAACTCTGATGGGGTGGCACGAGGGAATCTGGGACCGGCAGGAGCAGGATGCATAGGGAGATCACATACAGGTGAAATCAAAATGGCTATGGCAACACCACTAGGTATCACAACAACAATAGTGGCAGAGACATGGGGTCTTCTATTAGCAACCAGGATGGCAATACAACTGCAATGGCATAAGATTTGGTTCGAAATGGACTCATCAGCTATAGTGCAATTAATACAAAACAGAAACGAAGATGTACCATGGTACCTGAAGGGGATAATGCAAGAAATCAGAACTTTAATGGGGACAATCCCGGAAGTACGACTCACACACACGTACAGAGAAGCCAACCAAGCAGTTGACAAATTGGCAAATGAAGCGGTAAAGCATCAACAACAAAACCCAACTACACCAACTACAAGAATATGGGATAACACATGCATTGCATTCCTTTCCAATATTGTAATGGATGATAGAAATGGGGTTACATTCACCCGCACTGTAAGAACACCTCTTTAGCCTTTAATTAAATGCATCTTTCAAAAAAAAAAGAAAAATCCCTAACGAGTAGTTTTTTCTCCCTGGACTGGCAAGTACAATCGGCTCCCTCCAAGGGATTTATGGTGCACTTAATTAAGCAGACAACTGCTATCCTTATCCCATTTGTTCAAAATAGTAATTTGTGTTGTAGTTGCGGGGAATCTGGTGATTCTCATTCTGAAATACAATACATAAGCCTTGGCGATAACACAGACATTTCTCTCACCAATCAAGCTGCTTTATATTTTTCTAGAAAAAAAAAAAGCTGCTTTATATTTACGTAAGCAGTTGTTTGGTATATACATATATTTTAGCTCCTACAAACTATTCTGTTATATAGTGCAAATTAATGAAGATGAGACGAGCAAACATGTATACTCTGATGCACGACAACAGGGCTAATATATAAAAGACAACATGACCTATAATTAAAATATCTAATTAATGCAAAAATTCATTAGTGTCGATCAACTATTAGATCTTTTTTCGCTCTGTGGTGTGAAGAAATGAATCCTCTTTCCTCCTCTCTCATGTTTCTTCTTAAACGAAAACCCTAAGTTCGTTGGCCGCATCCTGCTCAGATCGGCTCCTTTGGAGCAGATCTGAGCAGCTATTTCACTTATTTCAACATCCGTTCTCTAGTATTGTTTATTAGCTCTAGATTGCTTTCAATCTTTGTTTCTGTTGTAACTTTTTTTCCCCTTTAGTTACAGCTTTTTAGTTTCTTCTTTGTTGGTGTGGAGTTTTGGGTTTGTTTTGTATGGATTTTGGGTTGTTGATACAGGTGTGTTTTATGTTATGTTAAAAAGAGCAGATCGAAGATTCTCACTATCACCAGCTATGAACTCCTTTCAGGCCGTGGAAACAGCATCTTCTCCGACAATTAGTTTTCCTTTCGATCTGGGTTTCTCAGATCAAGTGTTGCGGCTATTATGTTTAATTTTCAGTTTACTTGGGTTAAAGATGTTAATTCCTTTAACCCCTTTTTCTGTTTTCTAAGGCTTTTGCTAATTTGATTTTTCTTACCTTCCCTGTAATCTTAGATTATGTGATCTTCCTTTTAGTATCTGGTTGTGTTGTTTGTTATCTGGTGGTTGTCTACCTCAAGTCAAGTGTTGATCTTTGTCCCTTCTGGTGGGAAATAGAGTTCCGTCGTGTTCTCCGGCGAACTCTCTTTGTACCAGCCAAAGATGATGAGTTTCAAGATGTACGTAGCTTATGGTACCTCTTCTATGGGAAGAGTGTTCTATCAGGTGGTGGTTATTAAAAATGTTCTTTTTTTTAGCTGTGGATCTTGCCTCATCGATTCAAGTTCTCCCGTAAAGGCGGGTGTTTCTGTTCTTCTGTTACGTTCTAATGGTCTGGTGAAGATTCTGGGTACGGGATTCGGGTTACGTGATTCGGGTTACAAGATTCGGTTGGGAAATTATCTAGTTTTAAGCCTTGTATGTTTCGGATTCTTATTATAACATCGTGGTTTTCCCTGTTTATCTATTATAAAAAAAAATATCAACTACTAGATTATTATTGCTTCAAAAAAAAAAAATGCGAGAGAGAGATTAGGGTTTTGTTTTTATTCGATCTGTAACGAGAGACTACATTGCACGTATTCTAAAACTCGCCGGCCAAGTAGGGTTAGCTAAGATGCGCTGTAACTAAGAAGAATCAATTTGGATCCACATTAATGGCAAGTTACAACCCCTCAAAGGTCCAAGGGGCTTTCTTTAGGCCAGTTACCAGTAACCTCCAAGGCTCCAACCACCAGATTGTTGTAATCGTTTCTAATTTCTAAGATGAAACAAATAAATGTCCGTACTCCGTAGAACAACTTATAGTCCAATCTTAAAGGTGCGTGACTGTTCTTTTGTCCTAATGCACTACAATAGTATTGTTTCGTTCTCGGGCAACCTACATATCATTTTCCATGGTATGTCATTCAAAAACGTGTTCATCCTAGGACATGGTCATGTCAGAAAACCAGGGTACGTCCCATCACGCCCGTTCCAACTTTTGTCCGATACAATTGGAAATGAAATTATCGAACGTGCCATTGGGATATCAAAACTAATTGAGGGATATAAATTACTTCCCCTAACCAATAGTGTCTGCTAAGGGGTGTTTTTGAAAGGCAAAAATACTAAAATACCCTTCCCTCAAAATAAAAATCAAAAAACTTAAAATCAAAAAACAAAATCATATCCCCCATTTTCATCTTCACTTCTTATTAATCTCTTTTAGGGTTAGGGCTTTGGAACCTAAATATTCCCCACTCCCTTTCAAATTCTCTTCTCCTTCTCTGCCGGCTCCTCACTTTGAAAACGATTTATTTTTGTTTACATTAGGAAGTGATGAAGACCATGCCGGAAGACTATGCCGAAAGTTATGAAGACCATGCCGGTATAGATGAAGACCATGCCGGAAGTGATGAAGACTATGCCGGTATAGATGAAGACCATGCCGGTAGTGATGAAAGCCATGTCGGAAGTGATGAAGATCATGCCGGTAGTGATGAAGACTATCTCTGAAATTAATTTTTTTTACATCGCCGGAAGTGATGAAGACTATGCCGGAATTGATAAAGACCATGCCGTCACTAAATGCCGGCATGCTCGACAGAAATCTATCAATGTCGGTAGTCAAGTGAGAAAAAATTCAATTTTCTGGATACTTTACATCATGTGTTGGCAAAGAAATTTAAGCAACATACTATGTCGTTAGTAGTACCGGCATGCTCGAGATTTAACTGACTGTGCCGGACCCCCCGGATAGTGGCAAACATTTATGAAAATTTCCAACAAATGCCGGCATGGTTTTTTCGGTTGAATACAATGCCGGCTTGCCTTTTAAAATGGGGGATATTGTTGGCCGGCATGGACGTAGTATGAATACAATGCCGGCATTGTATTCATACTACGTCCATGCCGGCACCGAGCTATTTCAGCTGCAACAATGGTGGATTCAAAAAAAATAATCAAGTTTTCAACACATTGGCACCTTTACCTGAGTATTTGGAGTGCTTTTACAATCATCCTCCATTTTTACCAAAAAAAGTTCCCTCTCAATTTTTTCCCCTCCTACTCTCACCTCACTCACCCAAATTCAAATAAAAATACACACTAATCATTTAACAAATACCTAAGATTTTTACTAATTATAATTAACCACTAAACCTGATTAGTGAGGGGTAGATTAGAAATTATATAAAATACTTAGATAAGGGGTGACCCTGATTTGATATTTGGATCCAGTTTTTGTCTTTTTCCTCTATCCCCAATTAGTTTTGATATCCCCCAATTGCGCGTTCCATCTTAACTCTATCATTTTGTCAATGATTTTAAACATATTTGTATCTAAGTAAATCTATTAGGAGTATTACTTTGACTATTTTTTAGCTATCATCCATCAGACACTAAATACTACTAATTTCTTTCACCGTTACCTTTAAGAAAAGTGTTGCTTAAAGTTGGGGTCAACCGTTGATTCTTGATATTTGTTGGAACAGATGAAACTGTTCAAATTTTTTTTTTTTTTTTTTTTTTTCCTAATCAATGAAAATGTTCAAGTTCTTGTATATACAGATGTGAAATTTCACATAGAGACAATGGATCTGGAATGTGGATAGTTGATGGTCCCAAAGAGGAGGCAGATCTGATACCGCAATAAACGGCGTTGGCAACGTATTGATGTCTTCTTAATTTATCCTACAGATTAAAATAGAGTCGCAAGGCTTAGCTCATGTATTTAAGACGTCACTGAAGTTAAAATCTCTTCTTATCCGCATTGATCCTTGGTTGTTGTTTTTTTAGCAAAGGGAAATTCAATAAAAGAAGGGGAGTATTACAGACACAACAGAGACCATAACACTCTCAACTACTCTCAACAGACAAGAACAACTGAAACAAATAAGAAGACTGACAAAGAAACTAAACTGACTCTGGAGCAATATGGTTGCTTTCTCTACTGAGAATCTCACTGATAATGTTTGGAGGTGATTCCCACCAAGACTGCATTCTAGTGCTCCTTCTAGCATGTTTTGCAAGCAAGTCTGCTGCATGGTTGCGATCCCTTCTTTCAAAAGACACTACACACTGACTCAAGCCACTAAGGACTTGTTGGCACTCTAGGATAAGACTATGATCTTCCCAAGGAACACCAATTAAGTTACCATTACATCCATTAATGACAGACAAGTTATCACCTTCAACTATGACTCTTTGAATATTCTGGTCTTTAATCCATTGCAGGGCTTTCAAGAGGATCATAGTTTCAGCTTGCATCACATTCCTGGCTACTGTTGAGAAGGCCATTGCCCCCATGAATCCTCCTGTACAATTACGAATGATTAGAGAAAATCCTGCTATAGAGAAATCAGAAATCATACAAGCATCAATGTTAATCTTAAGCCAGTCTCTAGAAGGTTTTTGCCAATTTTCTTTTTTCTTGACAATTTTTTTGCTTAAGCTACTCCTAGTGTTAAAGTTTTCATTAATATAATACCTAATTTTCTGGATAACCTCCCTAGGATGATGGATTTTGTCTTGGAAAACTTTTTCACATCTAACTTTCCACAAATGCCAAAGAATGCAAGCAACTGTGTTAGCTAGATCAGGATTGTTAACTTCTAAAGAATTCCTATCTAAGAACCAAGAGTTTATCCATTGTTGAAGAGACCTGCTGTAGTTTTTTGAGTGATGAAGAGCTGAAGACATTCCAAACCAAACCACATCTGCAAATTCACAGTTCAGCAGAAGATGAGAGCTTGATTCTTCTTCTTTATTGCACATTGGACAAATACTCTTGATATCTTTTATGTAGGTGCACAATTTCTTGTTAACTAGCAAGACATCAAGACTGCACTTCCATAAGAACCGTTGTAGTTTGTAGGGTATATTCATGTGCCACAGCTTCAGCCAGTCTTGTTCTTTCATGTTGTGTGAAGATGGTATTTGATTATTATTCATGTTTAGTTCTTTGTAAACAGATTTAGCAGTGAAACTGCCACATCTATTAAGAGACCATCTTAACTTATCTTGACCCTCCTATGGTATTTTAATGGATCTTATCTTGTGAGCTAGGTTATGACTGAAGACTTTATTGAGAATGTTAACATTCCAGTTCTTTGACTCTTCATTCAAGAGGTCAGACACCATTAGATCTTCATTTCCTTGAATATGAACACTTTGATAGTTAAGAACATCAGAAGACTTGTCTGTTTTACTTATCAATTTATGCTTGAACACTTTAACTGATCTGCCATCACCAATTTCCCATATGTAGTGCTTTTTAACAATTTTGAGTCCCTGCTGTATGTTGTTCCAAACCCAAGAGCTGTAGCTTTTTGAGATATCATCCACCAAAGGATCCTTATTTGGGAAAAATAAGGAATAGAGTTCTTATTGATTCGAGTTACCCAGTTTTTGAGTTCCTGCTGGGAAGTTCCAGCATTTATGTTAAACTCTTCCTTCACAATGTATTCGACTACCCCTGAGCAAACACCATAGAACTCGTCATGCCTTTAGCAGTTGATCCCATTTTTCTGTAGGATTAGACACCATCCTCCAAGCTAGCTTAGTAAGCATAGCTAAATTATACTTTTTTGAATCTTTGAACCCTAGACCTCCACGTCTCTTTGGTTTACTCATAGAAATCCATAAAATTGGGCAGAAGTACTTCTTCTTTTTCTTATTCCAGAATTAATTTCTTTGAATTCTGTTAATTCTATCATGAGTTTTATCTGGAAGTAGAAAAACACTAATCTGATATTGTGCAGCTGAACTTAGTGAAGATTGGATTTGTTTACTTCTTCCTGCCTGCCTGATAAGCTTTCCTTGCCATCCCTGAAGCATATTTTGCATTTTCTCCACAGCATAATCTGCACTTTGATCTCTGTTTCTGGAAGTAATGAGATTAATTCCCAAATACCTCTCCTTGAGATCCATTTCCTTCATTTGGAACATTGAAGAAATATCTTTGGCATCTTGAGGTGTCACATTCTTGCTTAAGAAAATACTTGACTTCCCCAAATTGACCATCTGACCTGAAGATGAAGTGAACTTTTGGATAATCTGTATGAGATTGATGATAGCTTCCTTACTAGCTTTAGTGAAAAGAATACAGTCATCTGCAAAGAACAGATGAGAGATGGTTGGACAATCCTTTGACTTGGCTGGTTTGATTGGAATGATCAATTTTTCTTGTGCTGCCTTGGTAATTAGTCTGCTAAAACCTTCCATGCATAATATGAATAAGTATGCATTGATCCTTGGCTCAGTTCCCAATTCCCAAGTGATGTATTAAAAATGAACGTTAACTCCACCGTTCTGTATCAACAGAAATGAACTCCCAGGAATTGCCGACAGGAGAAGTATTTTATTGAGTGAAAAATAACTTGCGTATGTGTATTCTTAAGTATTGCAGTGAAAATTTGAGCACATGTTGCCTCAATATACACCACACCATAATCCAGATTTGAGGAGATCGATGAGCACTTTGAGGCCCTTAATTAATAAAGCAGATCAACAATGGGAACGGGGGAGTCCGACTTTGTGTACCCGTGGGTGCACATTCCTCCTCTCCTGATTAGCTAGAATTAACGGGGATATTTTTTCCGTTTTAAAATCTTATATTCTTTCCTAATTTTAATTAGAGAAAAGATAAGCACAACTTTCAAAAATATATTCTCTCTTCTCTTCTTCGGTCTTCTATATTTTTCATGTTTCTCTGTCTTCCATGAACCTTCTTCTTCATTATCAAAACTGAAGATCACATATTTGGTCGAAACCAAATTTTGTCAATGGTAAAGCATAAAATTGGTATTGATATGATAACTATCATTCTTGGGTTAATTTTTCCATCTGTTGGATTAATTTTAGGAATTCTAGTCACATTTTTTTTCTTTCTGTAGATTAATGCCAACAAATTTGGTGATGAACATCTTTGGAAAAATTTAAAGATACTCTCATTATGAATTTAGAATTCCATGTGGGAGATCTTTCTAATCAATTCATCTACATTAACTCTAGCCTTGCTAACAGGACACTCACGCAAGGTGATAAGATTTAAGTCCAATAGAATGAAGCGACTAACACTTTAGGATTGTAAATTTCTTTTGAGGTGATCAGCAGATTTAGTGACTACAGTTGCATCTCTAACAATTTTCACACTCGGTCACAGATATTTTGAGTTTATGATTTGTGATTTATGGTTTCCTGTTGGACATGGGCGGAAGCAAAGGGGGGATAACCCTGGCTGTAGCCCCCCCTTTTCTGATAAAACTATCACAGGTACGTAAGTTTACCCTTTAGTTTTGAAAAAAAAATATTTAATCCACTTGCCAAACCGATTTAGTCCACCACCTCAATCAATTTAGTCCACCAAGTCCGTCAAGAGACCAAGCAAGCCTAGCGTCCTAGCCCAACTACGTGTCTAACCAAACTATTCTTCCATATTTCCAATTTTTTAAGTATATAGTAGGTGCTTGTTAGTGTTAGAACACTGAACAGAGAAAACAAGGTGAGTCCGTGGATGAAGTTTAGTTTTGGATGGAATTGAACGAGATTATAAACAATCATTAGCTATTAGGTAAGGATTTCCCTTCTCTACTTCATTATAATCAACTATCAAGAAAAGTATAGTTACAGTATTTGGTAATCAAAGTAAGTATTTTATATCGTTAATTATCTATTTGGTGCTTACAAGTTAAAATGTTTACTAACTAGTCATCAAGGGCCTAAAATAGGAAAGATTTTGTTGCATAGGTGCTAAATCGGCTAAAAAAAAATTGCGGCCTGCGGCTGCAACAAACTCATCGTTCGGCAAATTTTTCTTACCCCCCCTTCCAACTTCTTGGCTCCGCCACTGCTCTTGGATCTTTAAATAATTATTCAAAAAGAGAATTTAAGCCTGATTGTTTCCGCGTTTAAAATGGATGATGAGAACCTATGAAAACCAGACACGGGGAAGGTTAATCATGAGAGAGAAAGTAGTTTAGATATCAAAAATAAAATTTAAAACAAATTGGAAATTTTAAGTTCCGTCAATTGAGGCGCCCTATAAAGAAGGGAGGAATGTGCACCCCGGTTAAGCTGGGGTGCACAAAGTCGGACTCGAACGGGCTTCAATAACATCAAATGAGCTAGTTCCCAATTGCATCTCCAAAGGACTTTTTGCCAAACCGAGAAGTTTAGGTTTAGGGTGAAAGCACAACTTGGGAAGGAGGCCAATCTAGTACAAAAGTTCGACGAGCGGCGCCGATCCCGAGTCTAGAAGCCCTTGTGCTAAAAAATTTTTGTAAGGCTTTTATAAGGTCAGATGTTTTTTTTTGAAAATTTTTATGACGACGGTAGGCAAAAAATGTCAATAATTCGTATCTAAGAGCACTAAATAAAACCTTAAACTAAACAAAAGCAGTAATTCTTTTGTTAATGTCCACCTACAAGGACAAAAATACCCGAAGAAACTCAAAACATACGGTCATGGCTTATACCACTATTTATATATGTGGAGGTGGTAATAATATGATAAATATTCAAATCTAATTATCATCCGGGGGCTGATAAATACCAGAAACAAATCGATTGCCTAGTGGATTGATGCACTTAAGTATCTCGCCCAAGGTCATGCGTTCAAGTGCTTGGAAAAGCAAAGAAATTTTTTTTTTTTTAAATGCTGGGCTGGACTCGGCTTGCACGGCCTCAGGCCCGGCTCTGTCGACGAGGGCATACTTTGTTTTTGAAACAAAGAGTGTGACCGAAAAAAAGATAAATAAATTAAAATCAAAGATTTATTTTTAATTGTTATTATCTAAATTTTCTAAGAAAAATCTTAATTTCAGTGAAAAAGATAAATAAATTAAAATCTTAAATTTACATGAGTTTTCTTTTTTCAAATAATTTGTGGGGGATAATAAGGTTAACCTTAACTCATTCAAAAAAAAACTTTGAAATTATTAATGGAAAATAGAGGTTTTCTATCAAAAGAAAAAACTTTAATTCATTCAAAACAAAAAATACATACTAATTTTTAATTTAGAAAATCTTATGGGAGCTAATGACCCCCGTAGGCTGTTGGAAAAATAAGTTTTTTATGTGAATAAAAATTAATAAGAATTT
>JAJJMB010010320.1:2360322-2372485 GCA_023531105.1 Papaver atlanticum
ATTTTCAAATAATAAAAATACCTTCCAAATTTATCTCTTAGTTTTTACGAGATAAGTGTACCTTATATATATTGGATTTGCACTAGAGTTTTTCATGAGATGAATCTCTCTTACATCCATCCGTGTAGTGTGCTTCTTCTTCGTTTTCTATGTTTGATGCGAGGGTTTAAGTGGTGACGTTTCGTGAGTTTTTCGCCGCCAAGTTCTAGAAGGATAAGGTTTGAATGTGCTATTCAAACTTTGTTAAGATTGTTGTATCTTGGAGGTAGATGTCCAGTAGGGCTATAGCATCATCTTTTCAAAGTGTAGCCGGGCATTCTTGTCTTAAGGACAACATGTTGAACATGTGCCTCAATCTACCATTACCAGTTTCTTCTTTCTATGGTGTTTAACAGGGATGTTCAAGACATCAACAATTGAACCGGAGACGACACAAAAATTAGATAAGTGTCTCTTATTTTAATTAGATGTTTGATATATTCAATTTTAATTGTTATTCCCCAACACAGGCACCTATGTGGAATAGACCTGCTTGCGAGTCCTGCTATAGCGAGAATCAAGGAAGGAAATATCTCTAACACAAGCTTTGGTGAATCCTATCATAGGAAGTAAGGAAAAATCTTAGGAAAGAAAGATTACCTAAACAAGAGAGTTCATTTAATTATTTCTTTTACCGTACGAAATTGAAAAAAAAAGAGGACAAATGTCTAAATTATTTCTCAAAGAAAGACAAAAGACTAATTACCTGAAATACAAGGGACATATCTTCATGATCCTCATTATTTCAAGTTCATGTTAGCTTTCAAAGTTAAAATTTTATTTTTAGACCTTATCTTGACCCACGAGAAAGAAGTGTTACTTAGGCCTCCAAGTAGGATGACCTTGACCCACAGCATTGGAGATGTTGTAGTACTTTCAATTTTTAAGGTCACACTAAAATAAACCAATATGTTTTAAAATTTTATCTTTTAAAGGGAATTTCTAAAGTTTGAGGGATGGTTGGTGTTGGAGCGAATGCTCGGTTGAACTCGCATGCATTGTTATTTCAAGTTTGTTGTCAAATTTAGTTGCCAAAACTATTTCTTGATTTAGCCTACTAAAGTCAGCTTCGTTTTGGATTAGAATATATGGGAAAATCTTAGGAAATTTAAAATTACTCACGAAGATTGAAGATTGAAGAACACACAAAGGCATCGATTTGAAGAATTTCATCTAGGTTAGTAACGAAGACTGGTTTTTCTTTTCAGACATTTTTTTGTTTTGTTTATCTATATATCTTAGCAAAGTATAAGACTTGAGTAAGTCGTTTGTCATCCAAGAAAATTTATTTCAAGTTCTTTACTCCACCAATATGTTGGAGTATAGTAGTAAGAACAAATTCGTTCTTCAAGAAAATATGAGTTGTCAAATTATTTTGATTACTTACGGAAACATGGATTTTTTTAATTATGATTTAAGATAAACTATATTAAAGCGAGTAGATTAATACGAATATCAGAGATAAAGAGTATTGGTTAGAGTTTTCATCTTCCATCTTCCAACATATTACCAGTTGAATCAATCTCAACATTCATTTTCTCTCAATATCAATAACCCTAAAGCGTCTTATCGCAGTGAAATGACGAGGGCACTAAGTACTCCCAATCTTTTCGATATCAACCTATTCAAGACACACCTTGTGTAATCAAATACAGACAAGCACTGTCAAGGAGATTACAGGTATATGGAGTAAGCCCGAACTGAACCAACTATAAGGATCAAACCAAGTGTCTGATTAACGTACAGTGTTACTACTTTAATTATAACTATAACAATAATTAAATCGTTGAAAGTAAAATAAAGTCACATAACAAGATTTTGTTAATGTAGAAAAACCTCGAGACTTAGTCCAATTCTTAATACTCCGAGAATTAAGATGATATACAATGACTACCTATAATTTTATATAGTTGAGACCAAGTAAACTAACTTCAAGTTGCTCAGTTCCTTCAGTATCCATGCGCTTATAACCAATCTTGTCTACGTACATGAATCCTAAGATAGAATCCACCATCTTAAGTCGATTCACCTGCTGTGAAGACTTTTAGTACTTAACTCCTTTGGATTGTGTTCTGAAACAATAAAGGACTAATCTATTTCAGTAACCACTCTATCAATCTCACATATCAACAAGTTAATCAGAGACATAAAGTTATATGGGTTCTTTTTTTTAATTAATATAAAGTCCTTTGGATCGGTTAGATCAACTAGCTAAGATCAAGATTACTGAAATAATTTTAGTTCACAAGCTATCAAAGCAGATCTAAAAGAAAAAAAACACAAGGATAAATTGTTGATCGGTACAACAAGCTGTAAAAGGTTTATATGGGGTAAACAAGCTTGTCGGATCCCAATCAATCAAGTGTGCACAAATTTATACTAAAAATAAATCTTCTAGTCTTCAAATCTTCAGTCTTCAAAGTAGATGCACAGACAACTTGATTCCACCAGTGATCAATCACGCACAGAAAAAAAGAAGTTTGTTAACAATGGGTGATCAAAAGTCATATCTTCAAATCTTGAATCAAAAGATCAGATATAAAATCATCAATCATTGAACTAGTTCGAGTGACCTTATATCAGAAGAGAAGAATCACAGAATAAACAAACTAGATCTATCAAGGTTTAACTATACCGTTATCCAATGAATTCAATAATCGAAAACTAAATAAACAATGTGAATCTAGTTTTCCACCAGTGGTACTACTAGTGCATCTTTTATCCCACAAAATTCTTTAAACGAAGCACACATAAGATTAAGTATCGACCCAGCTAGAGATCTTTATGAAGGGATCGGTCCTGCTAGACATGTTCAAATATTATGTCGACATCTTGTGCGCTTTCCGTATTAACCAAATCGTATATTTGATGGCTATCCAAACCTTAAATTAATAGACGAAACGAAATAACATTTTATTAACTAACATTAAGGATCAGCCTAGCTAAAGATCCTTATTGTTAGAGCACTGCTCTATTGAACTCGCAAGCATTGCTATCTCAAGCTTGTTTGTCAAGTTTAGTTGATCAAAATTATAGATTTGATTTCTAGTCTGATTAGGATAGAAGTGTGTAGTTGAGCTTTAGACTTCACGACGTTCACCAATTGAAGAAGAAGATCTACTGAAGATCTTGGAGGAACTTCATCAACAAAAGGTATGTGGAGACTAAAACTTATCTATCAATCATAAGTCTATTCTATTCTATCTTCTAAAAGAGACTAAGTTGTATAGCTATATAGACTTTTACGTTATACACATTTGAAATTTCGAGCCGAGTTTATCTTGTTTATATATTTCTCGAAATATATGTTGGAAGCTTTTTAGCTTTAGCTAAACTTCATCATCTACCTGACGAGTTTGGTTGGAGACAATTTATTTGTCGGAAACTAAATATTAAGTCAAGATGATCATGTGAAAATTACCTTGCACATCTTACATGATTTGTGTGAGGAAATCATTTGACGTTAACTTGGGAAGTTTCGTATTGATCGATTAATCACTTGAAAATAACTTGAAGCTAGTGGTATGTATAAGATTACCAATGTTGTCTTCCAAGAATGTTTCAATGATTAAAAGAGAGTTTTAGAACTACCACCAGTATCTGGATATAACACATTATGTATACCTTGTATGTGAACTGTGAAGTTCTAGTTCAGGTCCGGAACTCTTGTTTGCGAACTATGTTTTCGTCGGGTTTCCCTGTGAAAGGTCCGGAACTGTGGTTTGCGAACAATAATTGCGAACGACTAGACAAGGCTAAGTCAGGAACTGTGGTTCGCGTACCCTGTTTGCGAACAGCAAGACTAGGCCAAGTCTGAAACTGTGGTTCACATTGCGAACACAGTGGTTAAGTTCTAAAATCGGTAAGTATGAAATTCATACTCATGAACTCAGGTTTGTTTGTGAACTAAAGTCCCTTGAAAATTAATGAAATAAGGTTTGCAAACCGTGGCATTATGTTCATGAATTGGTTCTTGTATAGTACTTTGTACAACTACAAACCAAACCGAATAAGTTTCAAATCGTTAATGGATATTTCTATGAGATAGTAAACATTTAAACAACTCTCTTAAAGCACATTTTTATTCATTTGATTATCTATCATGATTGATTGATCATCATATTTGATCTAGAAGTGTTAGATGAATGTGCCTAAACTATAAGTGTTCATATGGCTAACTTCGGTTAACTGTTATTGAGCCAACAGGTTATACACGTTTAGGTACGGTTCATCCATATCTAAATATAGGTAAATTTCATTTGTGTCTATCAAGCTAATACCATGTAACGGTGGAGATTGATTGCTTAGTTTCTAAGCAGACTTATCTTGAATCTTAAATCAGGAGTTCATATAACAGTGAATATCATTTTCTTTGTTATACTAAGCTATCTTAGCTTTTATTGTAAGAAACCCTGATTTCAAAGACTATATAAGGGAGAACTCTAGAATCTGGGAAACCTAATCCCGACACTCTCATGTGTCCTAGTTGCAAACTAGAGTCGATTCTCCATTAACCTAGGGTTTTCCAAAACCATTATAAGGTTAACGACTTAAAGACTTCATTTGGGATTCGTGAAGCCAGATCCAACTATTTTCTCTGTAGTTGCGTATTATGATCTTACTTTTTTTATCGTGTTGAGTTTAATCTTCTTTAAGATTTTCTCGAGATTTATCTCCGATAGATAAGATATAAAAAGTAATTACAACAGTTCTTCGTCTCAGACTTTTGTGATTCCGCAATAACTTCTTTTGTTAATCAGTTAGGTTATTGTGAGGTGACTAATATTTCTAAGATGCTCTTCGGGAGTATAAGACCGGATTATTAGTTGAGTTTCATGTTCACCTTGATTTATCTAAAGACAGAAACAACAACTAGAATAGACTTATCTTAGGGAGACAGATTTGTTTAGAAGTCTTCGACTTTAGGTCGTAGTAACTCTTAGTTGTGGGTGAGATCAACTAAGGGAATCACGTGCGCAGAGTCCTTGTGGGATTCAAGAGGCGTAAGGAACGTGAATGTACCTTAATCGGTGTGAGACTTGGTTAGGGCTCAACAACATTCCAGTCCGAAGTTAACTTGTAGTAGGCTAGAGTCTGTAGCGTCTTAATACAGTGTGGTGTTCAAATATGGACTAGGTCCCAGGGTTTTTCTGCATTTGCAGTTTCCTCGTTAACAAAATTTGTGGTGTCTGTGTTATTTCTTTTCCGCTTTATATTTGTGTATATAATTGACATATCACAAGTTGTGCGTAGTTCAATCATAGTTGATAAATCTGACCTTGTTTGTTGGATAGAACTTGATTGACACTCGGACATTGATCTTTGTTAGAGAACTTCTCGGTCGAACTCACAAGCGTTGCTATCTCAAGCTTGTTTGCCAATTTTGGGTGATCAAAACTATAAGTCTTAATTTGTAGTCTACTTATAGCTATATCTCGGATTAGGATAGAATGTGTAGTTGAGCTTTAGACTTCACGGCATTCATCGATTGAAAACGAAGATCTACTGAGGGGAGTGATGTAATTTTTACAATGATGTTGTAGTAGTAGGTTCGTTAAGACTTGTGAAAGCAGATTTTTTTAGATTTAAATTTTATAAATGAAAATACTAAACTCAAATAAAAAGGTGATGAGAATATTTTGGAGAAAGTGGGGTTAGGATTCCACCATTGGCCGGTATTAGTGATTTTAATAAAATAATAATTATACAACCCAACGTTTAATTTGATTCTAATAGTCTTGCCTAGACATGTAGATTTTCAAAAGAATAACTGTTAATCCAAGCATAGAACATCAAGACCCTAAAGCAAGCATGCTCTATCAAGAGAAAATACAGCTAACTAATCAAAATCATATTACCAATTCTTAATTCAATGCAAAAATCATAATAGAGTTGTTATAATTAATTAAAAATATAAATATAACACTTTTACCGAAACAACGGCTTCCTCCATCGCCCCAAGGATTGGGTTTAGCTCATCATGATGAAAACACGCTCAAAAGATTTATTTATAGCTCAAATGTTGATTAAAAGGAAGAAAAGAGATTTGATTTTCTTTGCTTCTCTAGTGCTCTAAACCTCTCCAAAAACTCCCCTCTCAAATGTGCTCTCTAGCTCTCTATTTATACACACAAATACACATTACTCAAATATATTCTTCCATAACTCCAAAATCTTCTGCTTTTTAATTAAAAATATTTTCAGGAATTCTCTATATTTCTTTACTAAACCCATATCTTCTTTAATTCGAGGAATAAAATCCAAGATAAAATTTTCTAAGGATATCTTTCTTGTTTAATACAAGATAACTTCCTTTTCCTTCAAAACTTCCTGTTTATAAGGCAATAAGATATTCTTATCTTAAAGATCAAAAATCCTTGACTGTTGAAACCAAATTTCCCGCCAATATTTTTTTTTTTAAAGAAAGAAGTAGGTGGTGCCCATATCCAAATTACAAGTGTCTTTATCAGCTCGGCTGCCTTGGGGGCGCCCTTATCCATTTTGAGGGTGCCTTTAGTAATTTTACTGGGGTGTAAAACACCACTTTTCGAGCCAATTTCGCCGCAAGAGCTTATTTCTTTAAAAATACCTACAAAGACATAAAATAACAAAATAAATACAAAATCGAACACTAACAATATATACAATTAAGACATATTAGACACAATAATGCGTCTATCAGGGAGCTTGGAGGAACTTCATCAACAAAAGATATGTGGAGACTAAAACTTATCTATCACTCAGAAGTCTTTTCTATTCTATCTCCTAATGAGACTAAGTCGTATAGCTATATAGACTTTTATATTATACACATTTGATATTTCGAGCCGAGTTTATCTTGCTTATCTATTACTCGAAATACGAGTTGGAAGCTTTTTGCTTTAGCTACATTCATCATTATTCTTGACGAGTTTAGTTGGAAACAATTTATTTGTTGAAAACTAAATAATAAGTCAAAAAATGATCATGAAAAAATTGCCTTGAAACATCTTACATTATTTGTGTGAGACAGTCATTTGATGTCGACTCGGAAAGTTTCGTATTGATAATTCGATCACTTGAAAATTACTTATAAGCTAATGGTATGTGTGAGACAGCCATTGTCGTCTTCTAAGGATGTTTCAATGATTGAAATGGGAGTTTAGAAAATTTAACCTTTGTCTGGATACAACACAATATGCATACCAATATGCATACTGTTTTGGTATGATTCGGGTCCGGAAACCTAGTTTGCATTACCAGCATGCGAACGGTTTTAACTATTAAAGTCCGGGAACCAAGTAGTTATACCAATTTGCGAACGTTTACCTTAGTTAGGTCCGGGACGGTTGTTTGCGTACCCGTTTGCAAACGGCAGGACAAGACCAGTTTGCAAACTGAGTGGTTAAAGTTCTAAAATCGGATTAAGTATGTTTTCATACTCATGGACAAATACATTAATAAATTAAGGAATGCAATCTTTGCAAACCGTGGCTTAATGTTCATGAATTGATTTCATTATAAGTACTTTGTACGATTACGAATCAATCCGATTTTGTTTCAATTGTTTTTTGTATACTTCTATAAGATATATACAATTGAACAAATCTATGAGTAACACAATTAGATTCATTTGATTATCTTTCATGATTGACTGATCATCATATTTGATCTAGAAGTGTTATATGAATGTGGTTAATACAAAAGTGTTCATATGGCTAACTTCGGTTAACTATTGTTAATCCAACTCAATATACACGTTTAGGTACGGTTACCCATATCTAAATGAAGATATATTTCATTTGTGTGTAACAAGATAAGACCATCTAACGGTGGAGAGATATTTCTTTAGTTTTAATCAAACTTAGCTTGAATCTTAAATTAGGTTTTCATCTAACGGTGAATATTGAATGCTTTGTTTCTAAGTTAACTTAGTTTTGATTGTAAGCAAACCCTGATTTGAAGGACTATATAAGGGAGAACTCTAGCAACTGGAAAACCTAATCCCGACACTTTCCTGTGTCCTAGTTGCGACTAGAGTCGATTCTCCTTTAACCTAGGTTTTTCCAAAACCATTATAGGTTAACGACTTGAAGACTTCATTTGGGAATCGTGAAGCCAGACCCAACTATTTTCTCTGTAGTTGCTTGTTCTGATCTTACTTGTTCTATCTTATTGAGTATTATCTTCTCTAAGATTTGTTCGAGATTTATCTCCTATAGGTAAGATATAAAAAGTAATCACAGAGTTCTTCGTCTCCTTCTTTGTGATTCCACAATAACTTCTTCTACTACCATATAGTTAAGTTATTGTGAGGTGATTGATATTTCTAGGCTGTTCTTCGGGAATATAACACCGGATTATCAATTGGTTCCTTCTCACCTTGATTTATCAAAAGACGGAATAAAACTTCATAGGTACTTTTGTGGGAGACAGATTTATCTATCAGAATAGACTTATCTGTGGGAGACAAATTTGTTTATAAGTCTTCGACTTTGGGTCGTAGCAACTATTAGTTGTGGGTGAGATCAACTAAGGGAATCAAGTGCGTAGAGTCCTGCTGGGATTCATAGGCGTAAGGAACGCGACTGTACCTTAATCGGTGTGAGACTTGGTTAGGGCTCAACTACATTCCAGTCTGAAGTTAACTTGTAGTGGGCTAGTGTCTGTAGTGGCTTAATACAGTGTGGTGTTCAAATATGGACTAGGTCCCGGGGTTTTTCTGCATTTGCAGTTTCCTCGTTAACAAAATTTCTGGTATCTGTGTTATTTCTTTTCCGAATTATATTTTTATATAATTGATGTATCACAGGTTGTGCGTAGTTTAATCAATTGGTGAATCCGACCTTTGGTTGTTGGATATAAATTGATTGACACTTGGACATTGGTCTTTGGTACCGTCCAAGTTATTTCTCATATCAATCGGGCTCACATATTTCTATCTGTTTGATTGCAGATTGTATTGAGAAATTGAGATATAACTCTTTGATATATTTCTTGGTTTAGCTCGCTTTATTAGTTGGTGCTCTCAGAATTATATTAAAGTTAGTCCATATAGATTGTCGAATGAATTTTTGGGTGTGGTTTTTATACCCCCGCTTTTTCAGTCTTTGGTACCATCCAAGTTATTCTCATATAAATCAGTCTCACGGATTTCTATCTAGTTTATTTATCGATTGTATTGAGAAAAAGATAAACCTCTTTGATATCTTTCTTGATTGAGTCTCACTTTTAAGTTGGTGCTCTCGGAATTACATTGGAGTTTAGTTCATACAGATTGCCGAACGAAATATTGGGTGTGGTTGTTATACCCCCGCATTTTCACTTATGAAAGGTTCGGTCCTGCTAGAGATCCTTGATTAAGGGATTCCTATTAGAGATCCTTAGGATCGGTCCTATTAGAAATCCTTGTTTAAGGGATCGGTCCTAGAATACATCATTTGATTCCTTTCAACTACGAAACAAGTTTCGCAAGTCTACTTTCTTAAACTCATGTGATTAAACATAGTTTTCTAGGTATGGAGTCATCTGAAAGTTTAACATACTAACTAGTAATGAATTACCATATATTGTTATGTCGAATCTACGAAGTTCAAAAGATAACGTTATACTTCGTAATACAATATACCCAAGTTTTATAAAACAACTAGTATATTCCCTTGATACTTACCATGATGGAATGCTCAATTTACTAATACTAGAGATATATAAATACTTCGTATGTTATGTTTTCAATATAAATGACTTGAAAGAAACGCATATAGAAATGGAACAAATCAGGTATGTATTACAAAAATCGAACAAAAAGATGATGTGTTCGTTGATGCCGATATGTCTTCAGGTTCTTCAGAGTAGTGCGAGAAAGTCTCAATATTTTTATTGCTTCTAGTCTAAACTAACGAAGTTGACTCTAATAATCTAATCAAGCAACTTCGAGTTTTGTAGCTAAAATATGACCATAAAATTTGACATACCAATGTTTGATGGGTTCAACAGAGCAATGCTCTATCTATGATGATAACTTCTTGATCTTAAGTCAGAATCGGGGGAAAATGGTTTATTTGAAAATTTATGATATGGCAAACATATTATCGCGATTTTGTTATGCCTTCATTTTTTCACTTTCCAGTGACATCACGAAAAATAGATGAAATCGTATAAAATATGGTAGATCAACATAACTTTTTCATTTCAAAGAAGAATTAGACAAATATAGTTCGTTGGAAATATTACCATATATTATACGCATTAACCTCGAAAAACCAATTTTTTCGAACTTAATTATAACTTTTTCAGTAGAGTAACCATCACGGAAAATGGTTGAAATCATCAAGAGTTAATAATTTGGCAAATTGTCACAATAAATTCATCTCAAATTTGAATCGAATAATATTTCTCATACCTATCTAGTGAAAAGTTATAAATGTATAACAAAATATGCATCTTTAATAACGTAGTATTTTTTTAACTTTTCGATTTTTCCTCTCTCCTCCTCTCTCCAGAAAATAACTGATTTTTCTCTGAAACTAAATTCTTCTAAATCTCTTAGATTATAATCCAAATCTTTCAGATTTGGTCTGAAATCTTCAGATCTATTGACAGATTTGGTTATAAATATTATTACTATTTTCTAAAATAAAACTATCACTTTTAAGCGATTTTAGGGTTTGTAAATAATGTTTTTAGTTTACCTTCAATTGATTTCATTGCTAATGGCTTCTATAAGCCAATTAAATATTTCTGATAGCCGTTATGGCTTTTCTATTAAATGGATCATTCATATCAACAACATCATCGGTGACGATTTACCAGAAGTGGTCGAAATTCTACAGTTATGGGAAGATCAATGGCTAATAGAGGTGATCGTGATAACGATGGGCTGCGCAAATTACTCCCCTCTGGGATATGCGACTCTTAATGAAGAAGAACGATTCAAATCGCAGAATATTATTTCATATGCCATGTTTCAAATATTTGTTTCATTTATGAAACAAGATATATGTATTTTATCATTGTTTTCATCTTTGATGTACTTGAACTGAATGTATTCATTCTTGTTATATTAATGAAATCAAGATGTTTCCTTCAAAAAAAAAAAGAGGCAACAATACAGATGTAATGTACTAGCACTTAATACTTCCACCAATAAACCAATAGAAGGAAAATAAGGAATAGAATTGAATCACTCCTCAGACCCAATGAAAATTGGTGTACTAGCAGGAAAAATTTGGAAGAACTACTTGCTTCTCACGTTAAAAGCATCGTGGTAATTCTAATCCAGAAGAAAATCAAGATCTTATCATCTTATTACCGAGTTGTATTACTGAGTCAGAAAATAATGCACTGACTAGTATCCCAACTGAAGCTGAAATCTTTACGGCACTTCAAAGTAGGCAGCCATGGAAAGCACCGACTTGATGGCTTTTCACCTGGATTCTTCCAAACACAATGGGGAACTATAAAAACTGAAGTTATTCAGATGGTGCAAAGCTTCTTTGTAAGTGGAAGAATTCTACATAAGATGAATAACACCAATCTCTGTCTCTTCCCAAAGGTTCAACATCTACAAACTCCAAGTGATTATAGGTTGATAGCTTTACGCAACACCACATATAAGCTGATAACAAAAATATTGGCTTTGAGAATTAAGTCATTAATGAATAAGATGATATCTCCAATGCAAACAACTTACATCCCAGAGAGGCAGATAAGTGATAACATTAATCTTGCACATAAGCGGATACACTGTATGAAGAAAAAGAAAACAAAAAGGGTTACTTGGCGCTAAAGATTCATATGTCGAAGGCATTTGATCAAGTTGAGTGGATCTTCTTAGATAAGATTACGAAGACACTTGGGTGTGCTGAACACTTCTGTAGTCTCATACAAGAACGTATATGCACGTCTGAAGTTCAAGTAATGCTGAATGGTGATGTGATTTGTAGTTGTAGTGGTAAAAAGGTTCGTTGCTCGAACTTGTGAAAGATTTTTTTAGACTTAAATTAAACTCAACAATTCAAATAAGTTATATCAAAAATATAAAGAAAACACCAAGACTATGGATTCCACCATTGACCAATTAAGTGATAAACTCTAATCAATATTCATGCAATTTTTTCTTTTAAAGTGATTCTAATATTTTGCC
>JAJJMB010010320.1:2372495-2398782 GCA_023531105.1 Papaver atlanticum
GGAACAATGGCTTCCTCCGTCGCCTCGGCTAAGGGGTTTAGCTCCTCTTATTATAAATATGCTCAAAAGTTGATTTCATTGATCAAATAAGGTGTTTTTATTTAGAAGGATGAGCTGTAGTTACAAAAAGCTTTTTGCAAGGGAAGCAATGGTCGCTGAAAGTTTAAAGCGATTACGGTTAGAAACGATAACAGCTTCCTGTAGTTGAATATAAGACTGCTTCTGCGACGGTTCGATATGGGTCGAAGTTCTTCGTGTTCTTCGCGACTGTTCAGTGTGGGTCAATGTTCTTCGTGTTCTTCAGGCCTGGCAGTAGCAGAAACAGCAGCAGCGGCGGCCTGTGAATCTCTGATTCTCGCCTCCTCAAGCCTTCTCATCCCCCCAAACTCTCGACAACCCTTCTATATGACCCAACCAACCTATTTATATAAAAAAAAACCGATTAAATCTCTCCAAAATCTTCCGAAATCTCTTTCTTTCTCTTCACGGCAAAGTTGCGGCAATTTCTTGTTTTAGAATTTCCACGCGTATCTGAGATTTCCTTTTGATTCTAAACTCTTCCTTAGATAGATATCAAGCTTTGGGAAGAAAATATTGCCTTTAATCTCTCTAAAATTTCCTAAAATCGGCCACACACGTGACTTTCCATATTTTGCTGTTGAGATAAAAATCCGTCGATTGAGCCCAGTTTAATCGATTTCAACACCCATGTTAGATTCCTAGACCCATAAGGAGTCTACCCTATGAAAATCAGAGGTTTAATCGACCTCAAATTCCTCCAAATCACTACCACCAAAACTGCCAGAATGTGTTTATATTTTCCCGCCAAAAACAAAATTTGAATTTTGAGAAGAAAGTGACCTCCCCCTATCCAGTCCCGGTCTGTGTTTAGTAGCTGCTTGGAAATGGGTTACCCCTTATCCAAAATGAGAGTCCGAATAGCAAATGTCCTTCCAGGTGTCTTTAACAACTTTTTGAGCCAATTTCCCCTCAAAAGCCTATTTCTCCAAAAACACCTACAAAGGGATAAAATACCAAAATTAGTGCAAAAATGGGTACTAACAATATACACAATAGAGATGAAAATAGACACATAAATGCGTCTATCAAATGGGTCACCCTGTGATGCTTTTAAACCCTCAAGAGGAATCAAAAAGGGTGAGCCAATTTCACCCTATTTGTTTCTTTTAAAAATGGATCTATTCACGAGATCATTGGCAAGAGCTGAACATGAAGATAAAATTCAAGGTATAAAGATCGCGAAGAATGCGCCAATGCTATCAAACCTTCTATTCGCGGATGACTGCTTAGTCTTTGTGAAAGATGATCTTCAGAATGTGAATAATTTACTGCAAATGATTAATGACTTCAGTGTTGTCTCGAGTCAACTGTTAATCTTCCAAAAATCAGCAGTCTTCTTCTCTTAGCATATACACACAAGACACTGCATAATATTACTTTGAAGACTAAAGATGAAAAAGATGTCTCTAGACGAGAAGTATCTTGGGATACCATTATTTATAAACAGACGCAGAACTACATCTTTCTTAAGTCTTGTTGAGGGTATGAAGACAAGGATACTAAAATAGAATGGTAAGTTCTTGACACAATCGGGAAGATCAATCATAGTGAAGCATGTCCGTAATGCAATGTCATCACATCAAGTGGTTTTTTTTTTTTAATTCCTAAGGCAACTATCAAAGAAATGGACAAAGTCTAGAGGAAGTTTTGGTGGAAAAAACATGATGAAAAAGGAGTTTATCTGATATCATGGACAAAAGTTAATAGTGACAAGGCTATTCGGGGAATGGGTTTTCAAAATATATAATGTTTCAATCATGCACTATTGGCTAAAGCAATTTGGCGATGATGTAACAACTCACAGCAGTTATGGGCAATGGCTTTAAGAGAAAGGCATTTCCCAGATACATCACTTCTTCATGTACCAAAAAAGAAGAATTCAACCTGGGTTCGGTTTGTTCGGCAGTATAACTTCTAGCTATTAGGGGATGGAAAGAGAATACTCACATGGAAAGATAACTAGATCACAGGCAAAGTTGCGGAGGAACTGAGTAACTATGAGTAGTGTACTTTGTTTCAAATATACAAAGTTGTGGTAGTTAATTTGTATGGCGGATTAATTCTGAGAGTATTTAAAACTGGACTGCGTCCCGGGGTTTTTCATGCCTTGCATTTTACCTCGTTAAAAAAATATTGTATGTCGTGTGATTTACTTTGTTTCCACATTATATTTGTTTTTCTTTATCATTAAAGTAAGTACACTTGTACGTTAATCAAACCCTTGGTGCGATCCCTTAGATTGGTCCAATTTTGAAACGCTATATATCAAATGTATATCTTGTTAAAATAATCTTTCGACATATTTTGTCTTTATAAGATTACACAAGGTGCGTCTATAGTAAATTGATACGTTGTGGTGTACTTGGTATCATCGTCACTATAGATGATATTGCCATCGAGCGGCTAAATTAGTGGTCTAGTCTCTACTACTCGGTAACCTAACCTTGATAGGCAAACAAGAAAATCTACATGTTTTTCCATCAAGTTTGGTCATTTTTCCACTCCAAAGAGGATGGAAATGGGAAAATTTGCTCGTTAGCCATGTCCACAAGAATCAACCTTGGGGACTGGACTTGTGCTTCTTTTTCCTAGGTATCTGCTTAGGGAAATTCCTATGGCAATGGCCAAATTGAAGAAAAAAAATTGAGCCATGTGGATGGCCAAACAGGTTTCTCCACTATGGGAACAGAAGTGGGCGGTTGATCATTAAGCGTCAGGTCAAACAACACCCGCCAGCGTGTGAAGATGAAACTTGGCGTGTGAACCACAACCGCGGGCGTTTAAAGGTTAAACAAGGCGTGCTTTAAACACACGCTGGCGTGTGAAGCCAAAACGCCAACGGATAGTTTTTCAAAATTTAAAAACGTTCATTTTTTTACCTCTATAAATTACCACCATCTTCGAACATTTCACTGACACCAAAGTTCACTTCTCTTGAATTTTCTCTTCTAAATCTATATCAATTTTTTATTTTTATTGTTGGGGAAATGGCTGAAAAGGCGATCACACTTTTTTGCGATGCAAAACTTGAAGTTGTTGTTTCTAAGATATGTGGAAGTTTTAAAATTATTGAAACTTGTAAGAGGGAAGTGCAAGTTTTTGAAGTTGCTCCAAGAAAATGTTCCGCTAAAAGGCAGAGAAGAGCTCCAGTTTTGAAAGTTAACAACAAAAAATTCAAAAACAAAGGCGAAACTGTCAAAGAGCGCATTGAATGGAAGATACGTCAAGTGAAGATAAACAGGAGGCCAGAACTTGTACTTGATTTTTATTGAAGTTGTTTAGTACTTTTTATTATTGTCTAAGTTTATATCTTGTAAAAGAATTGGCAGTAATATCAATGAAGGAAAATATTGAGAATTTAAAATAGATTTCCATTCATTGGAAATGAGAGGATACCAAGTACACCACTAACTTTTTTCGTTCGGCAACCTATATGGACAACACCTAATATAATTTCAAGTTGATCTAAACTAAAGATCCTTGAACAATATGTATATGGAGTTTTCTCTTATCTCTTCCAGAATCAATATGTCTAGACAACAAAATCTGTGTACCTGATTGTGTAGAAGATTACCTGGACGGATATACAAATCAATCTAGTCGTATCCAAATCAATAGGATCTGAATCCTGACAAATATGAAACTTGTAATATATCTTTCAAGATACGAATTCAACAAGAACAAGTCTCGTTATTGATCACAATTAATGAGGACTTAACCATCTAGATTGAATACGTACGACTTGTGATATTTCTATTATAAATATAATACAATATAATACATAAAAGGAAAAATACAAGACACCAGAAGTTTTGCTAACGAGGAAAACTGCACCTACAGTAAAACCCCGGGACCTCGTCTAGCTTTGAACATTAAACTATATTAAGTCATTGCAGACACTTTCCTACTATCAGACCTTAATATAAAATGTAGTTGATACCGAATTAACCCTCCAAGCAATTTAGCTGCAGTCATGCTTTTTACATCTCTTGAGCCTCGCAAGGCTCTACGTAATTGATTCTCTTAGCTTACGTCCTTTATGACCTAAGAGTTACGTCAACCTAAGTGAAGACTTTTGATACCAATATGCTTCTAACATATAGGCCTATTTGATTCCTCATTTGGTCTTTTAATATAGGTTTGAAAATCTGTTTGCAGTAGACAAAGTCTAGTAAACTTCTTGAATCCGGAACATTTACACTGAGTTAGGTGAGAAGCTTGGATTACTAAGTCTAGTAAACTCCTCTCAAAAACAATTTAAACCGATCAAAGAATAAGACATTTAAATATCTATCTTGAGGAATTACAAAGTCTGAGACGAAGAGAACTTTGTGATTTCTATCTATCTCATTCCTGATCGTAGATTATGAAAACCGCAATAGGAACAAGATTAGGATACAAGAACTATCATGTTAAATATAGTATGACCTGGCTTCACGAATCCTTAAGTGAAGTATTTAACTCGTAATCTAATTATGCTTCTCAGAAGAAACCTAGGTTATAGAGGAAGAATCTAGTTCGCAACTAGGATACAGAAGTGTAAGGGATTAAGATATCATATTGCAAGAGTTTCTCTATTTATAAATTTTAAAGTCTTTAGGTAGCTTTGAATTTAAGCTAAAATAACTTTAGATTCAAGCAAACACTTTTTTAGTCTAGATGAAATTCGTATTAGGAATTCATGTGAACATGTGAGAAGTCTGCCTTGAAATTACACAGAAAGAATTTACACTATGGTCCAGGGTACTGGAACAATGTACAATGATAGTTCATGTTGGCAAGTTTGCTTTATGAACTTCCAAGCATAAGTCTTGTTTATTAACACTCAAGATGTGGTGTTAAGTGGTGTTGCATATCTGACCCAAAGTCGAAGGATAACTAGGGTTTGGAATAGCAAATATTGTGATTACACATAACTATTGCCAATGTTTTTCATCTTGCAATATTTTAGAATTATTTATTTAAATTCTAAGTTATTTGGAAGATGATTTTGCAGTATTAATATTTATTGGTTTTATATATTGCAAAAATATTTTATGTGTTACAGCACTGCTCGGTCGAACTCACAAGCGCTGTTATCTCAAGCTTGTTATCAAGTTTAGTCGCCAAAGCTATAAGTCTTGATTTCTAGTCTACTTATAGCTATGTCTCGGATTAGGATAGAAAGTGTAGTTGAGCATTAGACTTCACGGCGTTCATTGATTGAAGACGAATAACTACTAAGGGGAGCTTGTGGAACTTCATCTACAAAAGGTATGTGGAGACTTGAACTCATCTATCACTCAAAAGTCTATCTACTCTATCTCCTTTTTGAGACAAAAGTCGTATAGCTATATAGACTTCGGTTATACACATTTGATATTTCGAACTGAGTTTAACTCGCTTACATATTTCTCGAAATATGTGTTGGTAAGCTTTCGCTTTAACCAAGTTCATCTTATATTATTGACGAAAGTCAAAAGATGATCATGTGAAAATCGCCTGGTAACATCTTACATGATTTGTGTGAGATAGTCATTTGATGTAGACTCGGAATGTTTCGTATTGATCATTCGATCACTTGAAAATTACTTCGAATCTAATAGTTTGTGTGAGACATCTATTGTCGTCTTTTAAGAATGTTTCAATGATTGAAATGGGAGTTTAGAACAAATAACCATGATTGGATATAGCACAGTACGCGTACTTGTATGCTAATTGTTGCAAGATATTCCAAGTCCGGGAACCATAGTACTGGTTGGTTTATAAAGACCGGGAACTTAGTATGCATATCGGTACGCGTACTGGCGTGAGTTTCAAGTTCCGGAATTTAACTGAGGTTGGATGGTATGCGTACCCGTTCGCATACTGGCGAACCCAAACTTGGTCCGGCCACTTAGGTATGCGTACTCGTTCGCATACTTGAGAAGGTGTTCTAAAATCGGTTTGTTCATGAACTAATACATTTATATATAATAAGGAATGCAATCTTTTGCAAATCGTGGCTATAATGTTCATGAATTGATTCGAGTGAATCAAATTCAATTTTGCTTCAATTGTGTCTTGTATACTTCTATGAGAATATAAACAATTGAACAACTCTAGAACTAGTTTCATTTGAGTCATTTGAACTAGTTATGGTTAAGATGAATAAGGTTGATATGAAAGTGTTCATATGTCTAACTTCGGTTAACTATTGTTGAGCCAACAAGGTGCACATATTTGGGTACGGTTACTCATATCTAAATGAAGTCACTTTTCATTTATGTGTAACAAGCTTAGTTCGATCTAACGGTTGAAAGATATTAGCTTGAGTCTAATCAGGTTTTCATCTAACAGTAACATTGATTGCAAACCCTGATTTGAAGACCATATAAAGGAGAACTCTGGCAACTGGGAAACCTAATCCCCACACCTCCTGTGTGATACTAGTTGCGACTAGATTCTCCTTTAACCTTAGGTTTTCTCCAAAACCCTGTAAGTTAACGACTTAAAGACTTCATTGGGATTGTGAAGCCAGACCCAACTATTTTCTCTGTAGTTGCGTAATCTGATCTTGCTGTTTCCTATCGTGATTGAGTATTATCTTCTCTAAGATTTGCTCGATATTTATTCTCCGATAGGCAAGATAAAAAGTAGTCACAAACATCTTCGTCTCATCGTTTGTGATTTCACAATATCTTGTTTCGCTACCATACGATTAAGATTATTGTGAGATGATTGATATTACTAGGCTGTTCTTCGGGAATATAAGTACGGTTTATCAATTGGTTCCTGTTCACCTTGATTTATCAAAAGAGGGAACAAAAACTCTTAGGTATTTCTGTGGGAGACAGATTTATCTATTCAATAGACTTTTCTGTGTGAGACAGATTGGTTTATCAAGTCTTCGACTTTGGGTCGTAGCAACTCTTAGTTGTGGGTGAGATCAGCTAAGGGAATCAAGTGCACAGAGTCCTGCTGGGATTCAGAGACGTAAGGAACGTGATTATACCTTGATAAGTGTGAGATTGGTTAGGGCTCAACTACATTCCATCCCGAAGTTAACTTGTAGTAGGCTAGTGTCTGTAACGGCTTAATACAGTGTGGTGTTTAAATCTGGACTAGGTCCCGGCGGTTTTCTGCATTTGTGGTTTCCTCGTTAACAAAATTTCTGGTGTCTGTGTTATTTTTTTTCCGCATTATATTTGTTTATATAATTGAAATATCATAGGTTGTGCGTAGTTCAATCAATTATATAATCAAACCTTTTGGTGTTGATATAAATTGATTGACACTTGAACATTGGTCTTTGGTACCGTTCAAGTTGTTTATCATAATAATCAGGCTCACGGATTCTATCTGTTCGATTTGCTGATTACATTGAGAAACAGAGATACAACTCTTGGATATATTTCCATTGATTGAGTCTGATTGTCTAGTTGATTCTCTTGGAATTATATTGGAGCTTGTCCATACAGATTGCTAAGCGAAATATTGGGTGTGGTTGTTAGACCCCCGCTTTTTTCAATTAGTATCAGAGCAGGCAAACACGTTTAAGACCTCACAAGTCTGTGTTTGTAGTGATCTGACTCTATGGACAGAAGTGCTATCTCAGTAAACGTACCACCAGTCTTCGATGGCTCAAATTACTTATGGTGGAAAATTGCTATGCGTGCCTTTCTTCAAGCGCGTGATTTTCAATCATGGGTTTATGTTGTTAATGGCTATACTCCTCTAATGGTTACAGTAGACGGTGTTTCTATTACAAAGGATATTGTTAAATATGAAGCTAACGAGATTCTCGCTGCAAAGCGAAATTCTGACAGTTTAAATGTTATCATTCATGCCATTACCCCAGATCTTCAACACCATGTGACTACGTGCACTCGGTCTAAAGATGTGTGGGATATCTTAGAAACTGTATTCGAATGGAATACCTCTGAAAAGGAAGCTAGCTTCAAAACCTAAATTTTGATTGGGAAAACCTTCGTATGGCTGATGAAGATTCATTTGATGAGTTTAATCACAAAGTGTCTGAAATTGTTAAGGCATCTTTTGCATTGGGTAAGACTATTCCTGAAAAGGACATTGTGATGAAAAATCTCAGATCGTTGCCATCCAAATACGACTCTAAGAAACATGCCATCATTGAAGGAAATAACCTTAATACTTTATCCAAAAATACTATGGTTGTGAAGTTAAATATCTTTGATCATGAGCATATATCCAAATCGGGAAAGGATATTGCTTTCAAAGCACAAAAGAACAAAAAATTACTTGACAAAAGTAAATGTGTTGGAAACTCTGTGGATGATCCTAGTGAGACTGATTCATCAGATGAAGATCTTGATAACTCAGTTTCTATGATCACAAGACAGTTTAGAGATCTTCTTTTGAAGAGAAGTAAACGGTTTGTTAGAGATAAGCCTAGATCATCAGTTAAACCTCATGACCGTGTTCCTCTTAAAAACAGGGATACAGTCGATACTGATGATGAGGATATGCCTCAGTGCTTCAAGTGTAAAGGTTTTAGTCATTTTGCCAATGAGTGTCCAAATCATAGAAAATACACTGGGAACAAAGGTCTAGCTGCAACTCTTGATGAAATGTCTAATCACTATGATTCAAATGAAGATGAAAAATCAAGTGTTGCGCTCCTTGCTGAAAATATTAATTTTGATAATTGTAGCAATACTCACATCAATCTTGATATTTTTCCTGGAGAAACTTCTTCAACCATTTTGGAGGATAAAATGGATTTTTCTCTGTCTACTGGAAATTCTATTTCTAATATTTCAGGTACCACTGTTTGTCTAGTAGCTTTCTCCGCTATGGTGTCTGAACCGTCCTCCACATTGATATGTTCTTATTGTACTTTTACGGGTCATGAACTCTCTAAGTGTTACAAGTACAAACATAAAATAAGATATGTCAATAAAATTCAACGGAGAGCAAATCGATTAGCAAACAAGCTCAAACTTGTTCAGAAATCGTCTGAGGTATGTAAACGCATCTCTTCTCCGAAGAAGTTAATTTCCAAAGAAAATATTAGACCACTAGAGAAAAAATAAGGTCTAAACATTCTGTGAAACAGGGTTCTAAGAATTCCATTCAAGAAGATTATGGTGGACATATTATTGTTCACTCCAGCACAACTTAATTGTGTTGTTAGTGTATCTTGTCTCAAGTGCCTGGTTTAAAAGAGACAAGAGATTGCACTCTTCAGGCTTTTGGAAAAGAACAAAAAAAATTGTTTTGTTTTTGCTTTTTGGTTTCGTTTTTTTTTTTTTTTTTTGCCTGCTTGGAATTTTTCCATCTTTTCATATCTAATTGATATTGAAAGGGCTTTCCCTGTTTGATCAATAAAAGAGGGTTAAAATCGATAATTCTGCCTTCTTTAGGGTTGAGAATTGTGCGTACGTGAATCTTCTTTTGTATAAAGGTTCCGTAACCCTACATTCCTTTTTCCTTCTCTGAAAAACTCTTTTTATCATAAGTTTGCTTAAGAGTTTGTTTTGTGAATTCTCTCACAAACCCATATTTGAATGGAGACTCCAAGCATTATGACTTCTGCTGCAAAAGGGGTTAATATGATTGTTAAGCCATCAATCATGAAGGAAAAAGATATATCTCCGGTACCCTCTTCCTTGAAAAGAAAAATGAGGAATGTGAGGAAACCAAGGGCTGTCCCTTCAAATCTTCAGAAGTTTTCTGGTGTTCTTGAAGAGTTGAAGGAAACAAGAAAGGAGATAATCAAATTAAGGCTATTTTTCTTAGGACTCTTGAAATTCAGAAGGCCCTGGTTCGGCATCAGTCAAGAAGGTTTGTTGGAATTGACTCTTTTCTTCATGTACCTTATGTTCCAATGGTTGTTGACGACAAGGAGTTCGGGGACGATAAAGAATTTTTCAAAGGTATTAATGTATAGGAAACTTCTTATGAGAATTTATTCTTGTGTTTTAAGAAGAATAACTAGGGTTTGGAATAGTAATTATTGTGAGTACACATAGCTATTGCCAACGATTTTCATCTTGCAATGTTTTTAGATTTATTTATTTAAATTCTAAAGTTTATTTGGAAGATGATTTTGCAATATTAATCTTTATTGGTTTTATATATTGCAAAAATCATTATGGGATATGTGTGTTTGCGTCTGTGAACTATGATTGTCCCATATATGTCAAAATTTAAGCCTATTATGTCATTATGCAAATATTGATGGAAGATAGGATGAACTTTTGATTGCAAATATTAAGTCTATTATACGTCTTTATGCAAATATTGATGAAAAATAGAATGAATCTTTGAATATTCGACGGTATTGATCTTTTCCTGATCCACTTCTATGTGAAAGTACTGTGTGGCTCCGTAAGTTCTCTTATGTTGAGCATTTCCGATTAAATTAATCATGGGTTCTATTGTGGTTAATTTAATTGAGTTTTTTGTATACAAGTTCATGTCTCATGTAATTGGTTAATGTCCAAAGAAATCCTTCTTTTCTTGTAAAAGTAAGGTCTCTCTTGTTGTTCTTTCGGGAATGACATTTTATGAGGGAGAGTTCTTAATTGAACTTGTGCTTAATTGACACATCTTTGTGGGGAGTGCGGCTGTGGAATATTGTAGTAGTTTTCTTGTATCTTTATAAACTCCTTGATGAATACACTAAGTTTCGACTATGTGAAATCATCGAAACAAAGGTTATATATTCTCTTTTAGTCATGAATTATCTCTTTGAGAATTTCATTATGATCCCGCTAGTTATCGTACCTTTCCCAATTTATATTGACAAAAAGGGAGAGAATTATTTTGTAGTTCACACTACTTACATATGGTTTACGGATCATTATATAAGAGGGTGTGGTTTTCATTTTGTGATGAAGTATTGACTAAGGGGGAGTGATAAATATCACCGTAGTATTATTGTCAAAGTTGTGATATGATTAGACTTTGATGCTGTGTAATAATACTATGACATTGTATAACAATAATTGAGAACAACTGTTTTCTTATTGTTATGGCTACGGATCTTCAACAACAATGATACTGAGTTGAACACGTTCAGAATCACTGAAGTACTTGGAGTGACGAAGAATTCAAGGAATGTTGAAGAACCAAGGAAATCAAGCATGTTGGATGAGAAGCTACAAAGTTTATTTATTTTGTAATCCATATGTATTGATAGTTTTGTCACTAAAATTGACAAAGAGGGAGATTGTTAGAGAACTGCTCGGTCGAACTCGCAAGCGTTGCTATCTCAAGCTTGTTTGTCAATTTTATGTGATCAAAACTATAAGTATTGATTTCTAGTCTACTTATAGCTATGTCTCGGATCAGGATAGAATGTGTAGTAGAGCTTTAGACTTTACGGCGTTCATCGATTGAAGAAGAAGATCTACTGAGGAAATCTTTGAGGAACTTCATCAACAAAAGGTATGTGGAGACTAAAACTTATCTATCACTCAGAAGTCTATTCTATTATATCTCCTATTGAGACTTAGTAGTATAGCTATATAGACTTTTACATTATACACATTTGATATTTCGAGCTGAGTTTAACTCAGATATTTCTCGAAATATGTGTTGGAAGCTTTTTGCTTTAGCTACGTTCATCATTATTCTTGACAAGTTTAGTTGGAGACAATTTATTTGTTGGAAACTAAATAATAAGTCAAAAGATGATCATGTGAAAATTGCCATGAAACATCTTACATGGTTTGTGTGAGACAGTCATTTGATGTCGACTCGAAATGTTTCGTATTGATTATTCGATTACTTGAAAAATACTTATAAGCTAATAGTTTGTGTGGGACAGCTATTATCATCTTCTAAGGATGTTTCAATGATTGAAATGGGAGTTTAGAACAATTAACCCTTGTCTGGATACAGCACAGTATGCAAACTGTTGTTGAATGATTCAGGTCCGGAAACCAAGTTTGCATACCAGTATGCGAACGGTTTTAACTGTTAAAGTACGAGAACCAAGTTTGCATACCAAAATGCGAACGGTTCTACCTGAGTTACGGTCCGGGACAGCAGTATGCATACCGGTATGTTATGTGAATATACGGGAGTGCAGCTTGGATATACTATTTTAATCTCGAAGAAATTAGGATGCTAGCGAGTTTTCTTTTATATTATGTGAATACCTGGAAGTGTAGATTGCATATACTATGTTAACTTCAAAGAAATTGAGATACCAGTTAGTTTTCTTTTAAGTACAGATTGCATATACTATGTTAATCTAAAAGAAATTAGGATGCTAGTTGTTAGAGCACTGCTCGGTCGAACTCGCAAGCGTTGCTATCTCAAGCTTGTTTGTCAAGTTTAAGTGATCAAAACTATAAGTCTTGATTTCTAGTCTACTTATAGCTATGTCTCGGATTATGATAGAATGTGTAGTTGAGCTTTAGACTTCACGACGTTCATCGATTGAAGACGAATATTCACTGAGGAGAGCTTGGAGGAACTTCATCAACAAAAGGTATGTGGAGACTAAAACTTATCTATCACTCAAAAGTCTATTCTATTCTATCTCCTAATGAGACTAAGTCGTACAGCTATATAGACTTTTATATTATACACATTTGATATTTCGAGCCGATTTTAATTCGCTTATATATTTCTCGAAATATGTGCTGGAAGCTTTTTGCTTTAGCTACGTTCATCATTATTCTTGACGAGTTTAGTTGGAAACAATTTATTTGTTGGAAACTAAATAATAAGTCAAAAGATGATCATGTGAAAATTGCCTTGAAACATCTTACATGATTTGTGTGAGACAATCATTTGATGTCGACTCGGAATGTTTCGTATTGATCATTCGATCACTTGCAAATTACTTATATGCTAATAGTTTGTGTGAGACAACTATTGTCAGTCTTCTAAGGATGTTTCAATAATTGAAATAGGAGTTTAGAACAATTAACCTTTGTCTGGATACAGCACAGTATGCATACCAGTATGCAAACTATTGTGGTATGATTCAGGTCCGGAAACCTTGTTTGCATACCAGTATGAGAATGTTTCTACCTGAGTTAGGTCTGGGACAGCGGTATGCATACCGGTTTGCAAACTGCTGGACAAGACCAAAGTCCGGAACTTAAGTTTGCGTACCCGTTTGAGAACTTAATGGTTAAAGTTCTAAAATCAGTTAAATATGTTTTCATACTCATGAACAAATAAATTTATAAATTAAGGAATGCAATCTTTGCAAACCGTGGCCTAATGTTCATGAATTGGTTCTTATGAATCAAAACCGATTTTGCTTCAATTGTTTCTTGTATACTTCTATGAGATATATACAATTGAACAACTCTATGAGTAACACAATTAGATTCATTTGATTATCTTTCATGGATGATTGATTATCATATTTGATCTAGAAGTGTTAGATGAATGTGGTTAAGACAAAAGTGTCCATATGGCTTACTTCGGTTAACTATTGTTGTGCCAACTCAATATACACGTTTAGGTACGGTTATCCATATCTAAATGAAGGTATATTTCATTTGTGTGTAAAAAATTAAAACCATCTAACGGTGGAGAGATATTGCTTTGGTTTTAAGCAAACTTAGCTTGAATCTTAAATCAGGTTTTCATCTAACGGTGATGAATGCTTTGTTTCTGAGCTAACCTAGCTTTGATTATAAGCAACCCTAATTTGAAATACTATATAAGGGAGAACTCTAGCAAATGAAAAACCTAATCCCCACACTTCTGTGTGATACTAGTTGCGACTAGAGTCAATTCTCCTTTAACCTAGGTTTTTCCTAAAACCCTTATAGGTTAACGACTTAAAGACTTCATTGGGATTCTGAAGCCAGACCCAACTATTTTATTTGTAGTTGCGTGTTCTGATCTTACTTTTTCTATCATATTGAGTACTACCTTCTCTAAGATTTGCTCGATATTTATCTCCGATAGGTAATATATAAAAAGTAATCACAAAGCTCTTCGTCTCATTCTTTGTGATTCCACAATTACTTCTTCTACTACCATATAGTTAAGTTATTGTGAGGTGATTGATATTTCTAGGCTGTTCTTCGGGAGTATAAGACCGGATTATCAAATGGTTCATGTTCACCTTGATTTATCAAAAGACGGAACAAAACTTCATAGGTACTTATGTGGGAGACAGATTTATCATCAGAATAGACTTATCTATGGGAGACAGATTTGTTTATAAGTCTTCGACTTTGGGTCATAGGAACTCTTAGTTGTGGATGAGATCATCTAAGGAAATCAAGTGCGTGGAGTCCTGATGGGATTCAGAGACGTAAGGAACGCGACTATACCTTAATCGGTGTGAGACTTGGTTAGGGCTCAACTACATTCCAGCCGAAGTTAACTTGTAGTAGGCTAGTGTCTATAGCGGCTTAATACAGTGTGGTGTTACAATCTGGACTAGGTCCAAGGGTTTTTTTGCATTTGCGGTTTCCTCATTAACAAAACTTCTGGTGTGTGTGTTATTTCTTTTCCGCCTTATATTTGTTTATATAATAGAAATATCACAGGTTATGCGTAGTTCAATCAATTGGTAAATCCAACCTTTGGTTGTTGATATAAATTGATTGAAACTTGAACATTGGTCTTTGGTACCGTTCAAGTTGTTTCTCATAATAATTAGGCTCACGGATTCTATCTGTTTGATTTGCTGATTACATTGAGAAACAGAGATATAACTCTTGGATATATTTCCTTGATTGAGTCTGACTGTCTAGTTGATTCTCTTGGAATTATATTGGAGTTAGTCCATACAGATTGCCGAACGAAATATTGGGTGTGGTTGTTAGACCCCCGATTTTTCAAATGTAGTCGTATCCAAATCAAGAGGATCTGAATTCTGACAAGTATGAAACGTGCGATCTATCTTTTAAAATATGAATTCAACATGAACAAGTCTCGTTATTGGCTACCTAGATTGAATATGTACTACTGGTACTATTATAATTATAAATATAAAACATTATAATGTGGAAAAAAAACACAAGCACCAGAAGTTTTGTTAACGAGGAAAACTGCACCTGCAGAAAAACCCCGGACCTCGTACAACTTTGAACACCAAACTTTATTAAGTCGTTACAAACAGTAGCCTACTATCATACTTTCATCTGGAATATAGTTGAGATCGAATTAACCCTCCAATCAATTCAGCTGCAGTCTTCCTCTTTACATCTCTTGAACCTCGCAAGGCTTTAAATAATTAATTCTCTTAGCTGGCGTCCTTTACGATCTAAGAGTTGTTTCAACCTAAGTGAATACTTTTGATACCAATATGCCTCTAACAGATAAGCCTATTTGATTCCCTTTTTGATCTTTCGATCTAGTTTTGGAAATATTTTTGCAGTTGAAAAAATCTAACAAACCTCTTGAATCCGAAACACTTACACCGAGTTAGGTGAGATCCTGGATTACTAGCCACATATCAAGAACAATCTAAAGCGATCAAAGAATAAGAGTATTAGATATCTATCTTGAGGAATCACAAAGTCTGAGATGAAGAAACTTTGCGATTTCTATCTGTCTCTTTCCAGATCGGAGAATACGAAAACCTCAATGATCAACAAGAACAAGATCAGGATACAAGAACTATCAGGTTAAAGATAGTCTTACCTGGTATGAGTCTCTTTATTTATAGATTTTAAAGTCTCTAGGTAGCTTTGAATTCAAGCTAAGATAACTTGAGATTCAAGCAAACACTTTCTTAGTTTAGATGAAATTTTTATTAGGAATTCATGTAAGCATGTGAGAAGTCCGCCTTGAAATTACACATAAGATTATACACTATGGTCCAAGGTACTGAAATCGTGTAAAATGGTAGTTCCTATTGGCAAGTTTGTTTATGAACTTCTTAGCATAAGTCTTGTTCATTGATAATCAATACTTTAACCATGGTTCACAAACACAAACTGATTTGGTGATCAAAGTGGTCTTAGACGTGTTATGAGAGTTGCAACAATGCCAAACGTATTTGTGAAAATAGTTTATGAGCATCTGCTTTGTTCGATACTGGGTAGGTATGTGTGGGGGTACGCATACTTATGGACCAGTCTGTGAACTCAGGCTGCTATGGTATGCATACTGGGTATGCATACCTTTCGTCATTCACGAACTTAGGCTTTTAAGGTACGCATACATGGTATGCGTACCTCCACCCCCATTCACGAACTCAGAACCTTAGGGTACGCGTACTGGGTATGCATACCTAACCATATTCCATAACTTAGATCACTAGGGTATGTATAGTGGGTATGCATACCTATCCAGTGTCCAAAATTCTCCTTAATTAATTTGAAACATTCTCAATCGCCATAAACAATAAATATCATTGCTTGGGCAATTTCCAAATGATCAACTTGAGACAAAATCGTTCATGAACAATAAATTATTCTTAACCAAGATTGTTAAGGATCTATGAACATCCATAGCTTGATTTTATTTCGATAAATTTGTCAAGACAAGCTTGACTCGAAATTTCTTATTTGTAAGATTATATTTACTAAAATCATACGACATAGTCTCATAAGATATATATAATGGTAAATGTTGTGAGAAAATATGATGGTTTAGTCTTCACATACCTCTTAGTCGATGAAGTTATCCAAATGTCTTCGTTTGATTTCCAGTCTTCGTTCTTCAAGGGTTATTTTGTGCATCTAACGTTGACAACAAGCTTGGGGTAGCAAAACTTGCGAGCTTGACCGAGCAGTGCTCTAACATTCCTACTTGAAGAGATTAGGTATACAACGAGAATGTAGAAATGTGCATAAGAAACCATAAAAAAGATTGTGCTTGCAAGGATCAAAATTTGAAAGTTGAACTTAACAAATAAGATGAGGGGGTCGACTCTCCGATTTGAGCTGCGCAATGCGGGACATCCCAATACCATTCATGCTTTAACCCTTCCTATTATCTGAGAGGTTAACTAGTTCCCATTTTACTTTACTGGTTTAAGACAAGTCAACTTGAAGCCACAACTTCGACATCCCAAAGAATGAGCTAGTCATCAGATTACATGCAGTAAACAAGCTTTCAGATGACTAAATAAAGAATTATGTTATAAGTGAGGGTTGATGGATGTACAATCCCAAAATCTATGCAACTAATGAACCAAGAGACTAGTCGATCGCCAAGCCGTTGGAGTGCGAAAATTAGTGAAACAACTAATACAAATATAACAGTGGTGAGTGATAAGTCAGAATCGCAACGTATGATAAGCTTTAGTAGTCATGGGCCTTTCACGTGACAGTTTTTGTTTTATTAATTTAGCACAATGTGCTATGTATGTATGTATGTTAATTTAGTCTGTAAATATTGGTTAACACAAACTATAAATACAATATTAACACTACATTTGTTGTAATGAAGTTTATCTTTTCTGATTGAAATGTAATGAAGCTTTTCAGATAGGTTAGGGTTAGTTTTAACTTGATATTGATCACGCGTCTAATTATTCAAATTACATTATCTTTTCATCTACTTTCTTGTATATTTTTCACTTTTTCCAATATTGGTGGTGAGTTTATCAGAGACGATTCTTCTGTTTTTCTTGATTTTATTTCTAAATCTTGTTCATTTCTTAAGTTGTTCTTAAGATCTAGATTTTGATCGATCTTTGATCTTCTGGTATGTTTCAAGGTTTTCGTTATTTTCATTTCTTCTACTTCTCTTGAATTCAAATTCGTATATAATTCAAGAATTTCCTTCAGCATCATCAATGAAAAATCCTACAACTCATTTTTTTTTTTTAATATTTCATTAAATCAGTTAGCCAATTTTGTTCATCTAAAACTTAAGAAAGACAATTTCATTACTTGGGGAAATCTCATGAATCATGTTATTCAAAAGTATAAGCTCGTGAAGTTTCGTGATGGCTCATTTGAGTGTCCTACACAATTTAAATCTCCACGAAATTAAAAGAACGAAATTGAAAATCCTTTTTACACAGATTGGATGGATGAAGACTCGGCTATATCATGTGGATTAATTCGACCATTTCAAATTCAATCGTTGCTTATTTCTCCATATCCGTATCTTTTTATCAACTCTGCCTTAGTATTGAATAAATACTTGAAAGATTTTCTTTTACATACTCTAATTAATTACGTACAAAGATTTTTTTATCTTATTCAAGTTGATAGATCTATTCCTGCTTTGATAAATGAAATCAAACTTCTTTCTGATCAATTAGCTACTGTTGGTGAAGTAATATCTGATAAAGAATTGGTTGTCATCACACTTAAAGCTTTAAACTCAGATTACATAACATTTGCTACTTTTGTGAGACATAGTAATCCTCTTATTACTTGTATTGAGCTACATAACAACTTGCTTAGTGAAGAAGCAGTTGTGAGTGAATGATCAAAAATTTAAGGAGAAACGGATGACAAAGCTTTTATTGGTAATACAAATAGAAATTCTTATAGAGGTGTTTTTAATAATTCAAGAAGATGCTATAGAGGCAGAGGCTATGGTGGTGGCCGGTTCCCTGATCCTGCTATTTATAAGAGAAATTCATCTATCAGAGGATACTCTTCTAATGACTAGTCAATGTAAGATATGCAACAATGCAGGACATCTAACATCAAATTGTAATCATAGATTAAATTTTTCTTTACCAAGGTGGATCTCATCTGGCTAATCTAAGTATTACGTTATAGCTGCTGCTAATATATTTGATGATGAGGAATGGATTGTTGATAGTGGTGCAAATATTTATATCACATCAGATGCAAAATCTCTGCAAGAAGCAACTCCTTATAATGGTTATGAAGGTATTAAAACTACAAATGGTGAAGATATGTCTATTGCTCATAAGGTAACTCTAGTAAGATTGTTAACGATGATTCTTATATTCTAAATGACATTTTTCTTGTACCTCAATCGTCTCAAAACTTAATGTCAGTTCGCAAATTTTCATCCGATGATAACTACTCTTTAACTCTTGATTCATGGCTTTTCTATGAAGGATATGACTTACGGGAAGACTCTCTTCCAAGGTACACATAAAAATGATCTTTATCCAATCTCTTCCGGATCAGCACATCATGCTCTATCCTCCACAATAACTGATAGTTCTCTTCATCATAAATGATTTGGACATCCAACTTTTCAAACTCTTCAAAAAAAAAAATGTGTAATTTGCTGCACTTATTAAATGTTTCTACTAAGCCTTTTTGTAATGGATGCAAATTTTGTAGAAGTCATAAGCTTTCTTTTCAAATATCATGTATTGTGGCTCAACAACCCAAGGAAGAATATTAAGTTTCCCGTTTTTGTTAGAATCGGTCCATAAACAAAGTCGCAAACCGCAAAACAAAAAGCTATTAAAGATACCAATCTTCAGAAGATATCTTGAGAGAAAATGAAGGAATGAAACAAAAAAAAACGTAAACGTTTGGAATTTGGGTAATTTAAGAATTGTAATGAAGCTTTTCACCATTAACACACTGTTGTTAGCAACGATCAACCAAGATGGTAGTTGATCGACACTGGAGTATACTTGCCTTTTAGGTGTACGCTGTTGCATTACCACTCGTTTCTGCATTAACAGAAACGATAAATATTTGACCATAGAGGATTCCACTAATATGTGCCTTTAAAGAACTTGCTTCACTATTTGGGCTGCTTCCATACATGTCTCAGAAGACCTATCCACATACATGCAAAGCCTAATAAACCCTGTCCTCCCCAAATCGCATTCTGATTGTAATCTTAATCGTCACAAACTGAAGTTACATCTAAATATAAATACTAAACGAAGAAACAGGAGGGAAGATGTGTTCCGTACCTAAACTCTCTTAAACACTCAGTTTTCATTACAGCAAATAAGTCTATTGAAAACAAGGCTACTACTTCGCTACTATCTCTCTTTTCATCATCTCCCCAGTTTTGATATCTTAAGGAATCATTCACAGAAATGAAATTACAGATGAAGCTAAATAAACAAACCATATCCTTTTCAAGCAGAAATATTCAGTAGATCCTTGTTACACCCTAGGTAGAGCAACACCCAACTCTTTTAAGTGCTGAGACATCATCTTTGATGTTTATTTTTTCACCTTTGGCAGGTACAGCTGAAGCTGATCCATCATCGCCCGTCTCCACTGCCTTCTTGCTTACGATACGGTAAATTTGAGTCAGCACTTCAGCGAATGCATTTTCTACATTAGTTGCTTCCAATGCAGAAGTCTCCATGAAATAAAGTGATTCTCTTTCCGCAAAGGATGTCCCATCTTCGGTTGAGACAGCAACAAGGTGACGCAGGTCAGACTTGTTTCCGATGAGCATTACGACAATGTTAGGGTCTGTGTGGTTCCTCAACTCCTTCAACCACCTCTCGACACTCTCAAATGTGGCATGCCGAGTGACATCATACACTAGCAGTGCACCAACAGCTCCTCGATAGTAAGCACTAGTAATGGCACGGTACCTAAAAACTCAAAACGACAAATCAGAAACAGCAAAAAGAACTATGATATCACTTGCTTTCTAGATAAATGGATGTAAGGAGCCACCTCCAGTGCATAAAAAAGTATATAGAGAAGAATTAAAGCGCATATTTGCTAGCTAGCAGACAAGGTTTAAAGAGCAATTTATATCGTAAAGTAGTTGGGTGAATTACATTCACTGTGACACCAATCATATTCAAATTACATCCACTAATTCCTTCCTGACTTTTCTTCCTCGGAATAGGTCAAATAAAAGAAAGCTTGTGTTCCTCTTTGGAGAAAGGAGTCTTTGCACTAAAGAAGTGACTTGCATCGAGCTACATGTCATCATCCAATTTGGCCAACAGAAGCACTGGCGTCCCATCATCTTAGAATTTGCTTGTTCGTGTTTTTGATAACTACTAGTTCATTAGTTGTACTAGTTCACTTTTGAGCTTACATCTGTCAGTTGATTAGACATTATGCTTATTGCAATGCCCCCAAGACTTGGGCTTTTCTTAAAGAAAATTGCTTAGGCTCTTGTTGCACCTGGAATCAGTGAATACTGATCCCTATGGTCAGACTACCAATTATATCAATACTCAGATAAGAAAACCTAAAAACAGGAAGCATTGCCATGAAAAGCTTTAAAACAGTATCTACATGACCAATTAAATTTCTTAGATATCGGGATTTGATAATTCAGTTACTGTGACTTCAAGAAATGAGACATTAATCAAATATAACGGTAGGACTATCATCAGTTAGACTGTTCAGGCACTACGTGTAGAGTGAACGCATAACACTTGCAGAGAATGGGGGTGGGATATTCTAGTTCTACGAGTAGGTAAAAAAATATTACTTTAGACTGATAAACTAACAATAAAATAAAGCTCAGTTCAGGTAAGCTGTCCAGATAGTATACCTATTCCTTTCACATTAAATCCCAAGAGAAGATATACTACTAAGCACCACGGGTCCACGGGTAAACAACCAGACCAATAACCTACTGGTTGTCAGAACAAAGTGATACATATGTATCATCACAGCAGCGATATGACTTCTTACAACTTCATATATGAAGGGTTCTAAAGACCACTCGACTTCTAAAGATCTTTGGCAGACTACCTCTTACTGTTGGATGAACACATCTGAAATGTTCGAAGAGAAAGACGAAAAATATTTGTTAGTTCTATTATATCTACTCACTTATATGTGTATCACTACCCTGTTACCCTTGACCTGTCCAACTGATAGATTATACAATGATTAAATTGATAAGAGTGAAAAAGAAGAATCTTAATCTAAAAGAGGAATGTAAGAAACCCAGATACTCATAGTTCTAACACTAAGTTAACAAATGTATTTTGTGATCTACTGTAAACTACATAGCAGATCAAAAAGCTAGCATAATTATTAAGGAGACATCAAGAATTCAAGAGATGCCAGGCACTAGAAAAATCAGGATTAATCAAAAGTTATCTCTTGATACAAGGCAAGCTAACCCCAAAGGGCCCAAACACAATGGAGAGTCAAAAAACTGTCTTCAATGAACTATGCTGAGTACATTGAAGAATCAAAAGAACTGTGCTGTGTGCTCAGTAAGGTAGTCGCAACTGTGAAAACACTCGTGCTGTTTCTATGTACATTGGCTACTGAGTAAAAACTTCATTAATATTTCCAGCATCGTTAAGCTTTGATTTCTCTTTCTGTTCGAATTGCAAAGTAACTATTATCCCTGATTCCCTTCCATTCTTAATAAAAGAGGAGTTAAACTCCAAATTAACAAATATCCTCATATTTCACCTTTGCAAATAGCTCAGTCTGTATTCAACTTAAATGTCAAAGCTAAGTGTCCTAGGCAAGTAACATGGACAGCGTCAGTGCATACACGTTAGACTGCAATGTTCATAGCATTACTGTACAAGAATGTTATAACTTGACAAGAACATCAGATTCTATTCAAGCTACCAAGTACTTGACACCGTAACATTAATTCAAAGGAGCATAACAACAATCACCAAGCAAACATAAAGCTTAGAAAGCATCTGAAGGGTAGCAAAAATCATTCACTGAATTACATTTTCCATTTTCTCTCTGCTACCACCCTTTTGGTTGGCACTGTGTTTTATCTTCCCATTTCAAAACAAATATTGCCACGCTGTAAGATCCATGCTCATAAACACAATTTTGGTGACAAACCTACTTTAAAGTTTAATATAATCGCTTTTGCTGCCTCTTACTCAAGTACATTAGGTCAATTACTACATCACATACTGGGATCTAACAATCTACACACTAAATCTGATACAAAGATCTGACATTTCTTTCAATAAGCTTACTCGCAGTAAATAAAGAAACATTCAAAAACCCTAATACTGAATTCCACAGATCACATAAGAAACTTACACTAAACTAGTACAAGAAAAGTTACAACACTAACATCAGATCTCTCCAAATCAAGCAAAAACCCAAACTGAAGAAAAAAGGTTCAAAATTTACTGAAAATATTAAAAACCCAGATCAGAAGAATAAGAAAAAAAACCAACCTTTCTTGACCAGCAGTGTCCCAAATCTGAGCTTTGATGACTTTACCATCAACATTCAAACTCCTAGTAGCAAACTCAACACCAATGGTAGACTTGGATTCGAGACTGAACTCATTCCTAGTAAATCTAGAGAGTAAATTTGACTTACCAACACCTGAATCTCCGATTAAAACTACCTTAAATAGGTAATCATAGTCATCTTCAGCTTTATACGCACCCATTTTTGTTAGTTTTGTTTTCTTCTTCTCTTCGTCTTTGCAAAAATTTACAAAATGAGATTTTTGCTAAAGAGAAGAAGAGAAGAATAAAAGAGAGATGTCTTTGTTTTAGGTTTTTGTATCTTTCTTTTTTCCTACTTTTTCTTTTTTTTTTTCCTTTAAGTAGTTTTGGTCTTCTTTTTTTTAAACTCTGTTTTGATGAGTTTGAGATGAAAATGTTTTAAGAGAGACTGTTGTCGGTTTTGGTGGATTCCAAAAAAAGGCCCCTAAATCCAAGAGACGGGATAGTACTAAAGATGGGCAATTGCCTATTCCTTTGAAGTGTGTTCCGTTAGATGGGTCAAAAAATGACAAAAGTATGGCCTCACCGCCACCTCCAACCTATTACCTTCACATATGGTTATTTTTAGTAGGGTCCATCTATGTTAATTGTTTAACTGGAGGTCTACAATTTATTTTTATTTTTATTTTTGATACGCGAAAGCCGGACCCAGGCTCCTACTCAAACCCGGCTAGTTGGACTGACCCCACTGTCAGACCCAACACAGCTAAACCCACTATACAACTAATATATTAGAAACCTTTACGGCTGCGGGGATTGAACCCCTGACTTCCTCCTTACTGGAGTTGATGGGATACCACTGAGCTATGCTCTTGGACCCAAGGTCTACAATTATTTAAAGACAAATACTATCCCACACGACTTTGTGGGATGGCTTTCCACAAAAGCGGCTTCTATACCGTTGGATGATCAAATCAACGGTTAGATTCACATTCAGGAAAGGACCCACCACTTCTCCTAAAGGGTTCAAGGCTGTTAGATCTGGGTTTTAGAAAGATCTGACGGTAAAGAAGCCGCTTTTGCGGGAAGCCATCCCGCAAAGTCGTGTGGGATAGCACTGCTCTTATTTAAAACAAGCGAAATGACTAAACTACTCCCTGTTTCCAAACGTGCGTGTTTACACGGTTCCTTGTCACCCTAGTATCACTCGATCTCCTTTTCTCTCCCACCAAAAACCAAATTTCATCTCCGCCTAGTAAACAGTGAACAAAATTATGAAAATCATCATAAAAATCTTATGATCACCATAAGAATTACTCTATTCCCATACTGAATTATCTAAAAACTCACTGAAAACCCTAGATTTTCTGTGAAATCTCCATTAAAATGGTAACAACAAGAAGAATCATCACAATATTATGAGAAGAAGTAATTCTACTCCAAATCAGTATAAGATGATTTCGAAGAATCACCAGCAACAAAAAAGAAGAAATACATAACAAAATAGCAAAAAAAAGGTACTGCAATTCTGGTTTTTTCCACATTCTATTTACCAGTTTTTTTCAATCCAACAATATATCCCTTATACCGAAGAAAAACCTATTTTATGCTTGAAAACCATCACAAATAACACGCAGTTTTCATCACCTAATTTGTTTGTTTTTTTATTCCATGATCCTAGAGTGCAGATATGCTATACTCATGTTTTTTAGTTTTTTTAACATCCGATAACTCTTTTATTCTTTATGCTTCTTTCTCATATAATCCTGGAATGTAGATCCACTGCATTAATGGATTTTATTCTTATATTATTTATGCTTTAGCTTGTACACATGTTTTTATTTAGTTTTTTTTAAGTTTTTTTTGAATTATTTTGAATTATTTTTTTGTTGGTTCATAACAAATTTTGATACTGCAGATTGCTTATACTGTTCATTTCCACAAATGTATAAGTTTTTTCTTTTATGTTATGTGAATATACGGGAGTGCAGCTTGGATATACTATGTTAATCTCGAAGAAATTAGGATGCTAGCTAGTTTTCTTTTATATTATGTGAATACCTGGAAGTGTAGATTGCATATACTATGTTAACTTCAAAGAAATTGAGATACCAGATAGTTTTCTTTTAAGTGCAGATTGCATATACTATGTTAATCTAAAAGAAATTAGGATGCTAGTTGTTAGAGCACTGCTCGGTCGAACTCGCAAGCGTTGCTATATCAAGCTTGTTTGTCAAGTTTAAGTGATCACAACTATAAGTCTTGATTTCTAGTCTACTTATAGCTATGTCTCGGATTACGATAGAATGTGTAGTTGAGCTTTAGACTTCACGGCGTTCATCGATTGAAGACGAAGATTCACTGAGGAGAGCTTGGAGGAACTTCATCAACAAAAGGTATGTGGAGACTAAAACTTATCTATCACTCAGAAGTCTATTCTATTCTATCTCCTAATGAGACTAAGTCGTATAGCTATATAGACTTTTATATTATACACATTTGATATTTCGAGCCGAGTTTAATTCGCTTATATATTTCTCGAAATATGTGTTGGAAGCTTTTGGCTTTAGCTACGTTCATCATTATTCTTGACGAGTTTAGTTGGAAACAATTTATTTGTTGGAAACTAAATAATAAGTCAAAAGATGATCATGTGAAAATTGCCTTGAAACATCTTACATGATTTGTGTGAGACAATCATTTGATGTCGACTCAGAATGTTTCGTATTGATCATTCGATCACTTGCAAATTACTTATAAGCTAATAGTTTGTGTGAGACAGCTATTGTCGTCTTCTAAGGATGTTTCAATGATTGAAATGGGAGTTTAGAACAATTAACCTTTGTCTGGATACAGCACAGTATGCATACCAGTATGCAAACTATTGTGGTATGATTCAGGTCCGGAAACCTTGTTTGCATACCAGTATGAGAATGTTTCTACCTGAGTTAGGTCTGGGACAGCGGTATGCATACCGGTTTGCAAACTGCTGGACAAGACCAAAGTCCGGAACTAATGTTTGCGTACCAGTTTGCAAACTTAGTGGTTAAAGTTCTAAAATCGGTTAAGTATGATTTCATACACATGAACAAATACATTTATAAATCAAGGAATGCAATCTTTGCAAACCGTGGCTTAATGTTCATGAATTGATTCTCATGAATCAATCCAATTTTTCTTCAATTGTTTCTTGTATACTTCTATGAAATATATACAATTGAACAACTCTATGAGTAACACAATTAGATTCATTTGATTATCTTTCAT
>JAJJMB010010320.1:2398792-2449196 GCA_023531105.1 Papaver atlanticum
TTAGATTCATTTGATTATCTTTCATGATTGATTGATCATCATATTTGATCTAGAAGTGTTAGATGAATATGGTTAAGACAAAAGTGTTCATATGGCTAACTTCGGTTAACTATTGTTGAGCCAACTCAATATACACGTTTAGGTACGGCTACTCATATATAAATGAAGGTATATTTTATTTGTGTGTGACAAGCTAAGACCATCTAACGGTGGAGAGATATAACTTTGGTTTTAAGCAAACTAAGCTAACCTAGCTTTAATTGTAAGCAACCCTGATTTGAAAGACTATATAAGGGAGAACTCTAGCAGCTGGAATACCTAATCCTGACACTTTTCTGTATCCTAGTTCCGACTAGAGTCGATTCTCCTTTAACCTAGGATTTTACAAAACCATTATAGGTTAACGACTTGAAGACTTCATTGGGATTCGCGAAGCCAGACCCAACTATTTTCTTTGAAGTTTAGTGTTCTGATCTTACTTGTTCTATCGTGTTAAGTACTATCTTCTCTAATATTTGCTCGAGATTTATCTCCGATAGGTAAGATATAAAAAGTAATCACAAAGATCTTCGTCTCATTCTTTGTGATTCCATAATTACTTCTTCTACTACCATATAGTTAAGTTATTATGAGGTGATTGATATTTCTAGGCTTTTCTTCGGGAATATAAGACCGGATTATCAATTGGTTCCTGTTCACCTTGATTTATCAAAAGACGAAACAAAACTTCATAGGTACTTTTGTGTGAGAGAGATTTATCTATCAGAATAGACTTATCTTTGGGAGACAGATTTTTTTATAAGTCTTCGACTTTGGGTCGTAGAAACTCTTAGTTATGGGTGAGATCAGCTAAGGGAATCAAGTGCATAGAGTCCTGCTGAGATTTAGAGGCGTAAGGAATGCGACTGTACCTTAATCAGTGTGAGACTTGGTTAGGGCTCAACTACATTCAAGTCCGAAGTTAACTTGTAGTAGGCTAGTGTCTGTAGCGCCTTAATACAGTATGGTGTTCAAAACTGGACTAGGTCTTGAGATTTTTCTGCATTTGCGATTTTCTCGTTAACAAAACTTCTGGTGTATGTGTTATTTCTCTTCCGCATTATATTTGTATATAATTTTAATATCACAGGTTGTGCGTAGTTCAATCAATTGGTAAATCCAACCTTTGGTTGTTGATATAAATTGACATTTGAACATTGGTCTTTGCTATCGTTCAAGTTATTCTCATACCAATCAGTTGACGGATTTTATCATGTTGATTTGCTGATAGATTTGAGAAAGAAATATAACTCTTGGATATCTTTCCTTGATTGATTCTGACTGTCTAGTTGATTCTCTTGGAATTATATTGGATTTATTCCATATAGATTGTCGAACAAAATATTGGGTGTGGTTGTTGTACCCCCTCTTTTTCACTAGCTAGTTTCTTTTATGTTATGTGAATATTTGAAAATGCGGATTGCATACACTATGTTAATTTCAAAGAAGTTAGGAGGCTAGTTAGTTTTGTTTCATGTCCTGTGTGAATATTTGGAAGTATGAGTTTGGTATATCATTCATTTCTCACAGATCTAAAAGATCTTTAGTGCAAAAATAAGCTATTCTGATTTTGTTTATTGATTTAAATTAGGTTATATGTGTGATATGTTTACAATGCAGATTGCATATACTGTCTTAATTACTATCCTTAATGATGTTTCTGAACCCAAAGTTTGTTTTTTGTGTAATATTTATGTAGATACTAGATAAGTGGTATCTAGTTCAACTGGTTTAAAACCATATAAATTTGGTTTATTCCATATATGCTAATAGAAATTTGACCTTTGTGTATTTATTTTGGGCATTATGGTGAAAACAGTAGCAGCAAAAAATCATAATATTTATGATGTGATCCTGTAGATACCCAATACACATGTTGTTGGTTACGAATCACTACTGAATTCTGTACTAGTTTCCATATGTAAGCTGGATGTATGGCAATACGGATTTTATGGTTTCGTGCTTACTTGGATGTTTCTTATCATGTTGCGTTTTTGTTTTTCAGCATTTACAATTCATGAAATGGTCATAACATATTAATTACAATTTGTGGATAACATTCTTCTGTGTGAGGAAGTCTACAGAGTAGGATTGCGCTTCACTCTTCATAAAAGATGCATTCTCAATTCATGAGATATACTTGGTAGTGGAATGAGCAAGGAGCTAGAAGTTTTATCAATGGTGAAGAATTGTAAGATTCAATGTTTTGAAATGCAAACCAACTTTGGCGACTATACCCGAATCATATACTTGTTAGATGTACTTTTCTGTAGCCAAATAATTGATGTTTTGGATAACCAACTAAGAAAAAATATTTTATAAACTTGAATTTAGTGTTTGTTGTAATGTTTTTGTACCACCAAAGATATCTCCAGTTGTAAGTTAAGAGACACAATTTTAGATTTTTCACCTATTGTTTTCTTCCATATCTAATGGTTTTTTCTATCTCGTCAATTAGACATGCATTTCTATGTGTCCTATACTGGATTTCTAACCAGTGCAGCTAATCTGCACTTAATATTTAGGCAGTATAGAGGACCTGTACTTGTCTCTAACCACCACAATGGACCTTTACTGGATTTATAACCAGTGCAGCGGATCCATACTTTATTTCTGACAAGTGCAGATGAGTTGAACTCTATTTCTCCAGTAGTATAGGGGACCTGCACTCGTTAGAGGGTGTCCTGAAAAAACAAATTATTATCAAGGGATCGCCAGAAAAATGGTAACATTTCTGTAAACTAGTAGCAGTTTAAAAAACATTAACTTTTTATATTTCCATTTTGTTTTTCGTACAATTATTAAACATTTATATACACAAGAGAACGCTAAAAGCCTGGAAAATAAAAGACGATAAGATTGCTATATGAAAATGATTGTAACTAAAAAGTTTCAGCACAGTTCCGCCTCAGGAGTATTTTTCTGATGTATGACGGAAGAAATAAATTGAGGGGCATGCTAAACTAAGCGAACGCTTAAGCTGTTAATAAGCTATTGTGCCTTAGAAGTGCCTCTGGAGAAGGCAAAAGAACAAAAACCTGACATAAGAAAATAATTCTAATTAGATACAATTCAATAACTGAGGGAAAAAATTGTATGAAGTCCAATGCAGCTCGACCAATGAATGTGCTACATAAATATCCTAGTTTTCTCTTACAAAAATAAAAATAAAAAATACAAACAAAACTTAAGAAAAAAATGTAAAATTGGTGTACTAAAGGCGGACGTTATAGGTGGATGGTTGTAAAAATACTTTCTAATGCAGTGTGACATGTATACACTAAAACCGTACTTCTTCGTTTCACAACTTTCAGTACATATTGGATGCACTCATATTTTCAGTGGATTTTAAGCATCATAATAGAGATTGCATTCGAAAACACAACTAATTCCATCTAAAATCTGTGCATAATGCTAAAAAGACAATTCTTCCTTTCACAACTATCGATACATCTCACCTACAACTAAGAGTTACTACGACCCAAAGTCGAAGACTTGATAAACCAATCTGTCTCACACAGAAAAATCTATTGAATAGATAAATCTGTCTCCCACAGAAATACCTACGAGTTTTTATTCCGTCTTTTGATAAATCAAGGTGAACATGAGCCAATTGATACACCGGACTTATATTCCCGAAGAACATCCTAGTAATGTCAATCACCTCACAATAATCTTAATCGTATGGTAGTGAAACAAGATATTGTGGAATCACAAACGATGAGACGAAGATTTTTGTGACTACTTTTTAACTTGCCTATCGGAGATCAAACCTCGAGCAAATCTTAGAGAAGATAGTACTCAATACGATAGACTAAAGCAAGATCAGAACACGCAACTATAGAAAATAGTTGGGTATGGCTTCACAATCCCAATGAAGTCTTTAAGTCGTTAACCTATAATGGTTTTAGGAAAATCCTAGGTTAAAGGAGAATCGACTCTAGTTGTAACTAGTATCACATATGAGGTGTGGGGATTAGGTTTCCCAGTTGCTAGAGTTCTCCCTCACATAGTCTTCAAATCAGGGGTTGCAATCAATGTTACCTTGGTAACAAAGCATTCAATATTCACCGTTCGATGAAAACCTGATTAGACTCAAGCTAATATCTTTCAACCATTAGATCGAACTTAGCTTGTTACACACAAATGAAAAGTGACTTCATTTAGATATAGGTAACCATACCTAAACGTGTACACCTTATTGGCTCAACCTTAGTTAACCGAAGTTATCCATATGAACACTTTCATATCAACCTTGTTTATCTTAACACAACTAGTTCAAATGACTCAAATGAAACTAGTTCTAGAGTTGTTCAATTGTTTATATTCTCATAGAAGTATACAAGACACAATTGAAGCAGAATCGATTTTGATTCACTCGAATCAATTCATGAACATTATAGCCCCGGTTTGCATAAGATTGCATTCCTTATTTTATAAATGTATTAGTTCATGAACAAACCGATTTTATTTAGAACATAACCCACTCAAGTATGCAAACGGGTACGCATACCTAAGAAGCCGGACTTGGTCTGGGTTCGCCAGTATGCGAACGGGTACGCATACTGTCCTACACCGCCAAACTCAATTGAATTCCCGGATTTGAACTTTACCCCGGTACGCATACGGGTATGCATACTAAGTTCCCGGACTTTCAACTAACAGACCAGTAGGCATACGGGTATGCATACTATGGTTCCCGGACTTGGAATAACTTGCAACAGTTAGCATACAAGTACGCATACTGTGCTACATCCAATCATGGTTAATTGTTCTAAACTCTCATTTTAATCATTGAAATATTCTTAGAAGACGACAATAGCTGTCTCGCACAAACTATTAGCTTCAAAGCAATTTTCAAGTGATCGATAGATCAATACGAAATATTCCGAGTCTATATCAAATGAATGTCTCACACAAATCATGTAAGATGTTACCAGGCGATTTTCACATGATCATCTTTTGACTTTCATCAAGAATATAAGATGAACTTGGTTAAAGCGAAAGCTTACCAACACATATTTCGAGAAATATGTAAGCGAGTTAAACTCAGCTCGAAATATCAAATGTGTATAATCGAAGTCTGTATAGCTATACGACTTTTGTCTCAAATAGGAGATAGAGTAGAAATAGACTTTTGAGTGATAGATGAGTTCAAGTCTCCATATACCTTTTGTTGATGAAGTTCCACAAGCTCCTCTTAGTAGTTCTTCATCTTCAATCGATGAACGCCGTGAAGTCTAAAGCCCAACTACACTTTCTATCCTAATCCGAGACTTAGCTATAAGTAGACTAGAAATCAAGACTTATAGTTTTGTCAACTAAACTTGACAAACAAGCTTGAGATAGCAACGCTTGCGAGTTCAACTGAGAAGTGCTCTAACACTATCTTCTCTAAGATTTGCTTGAGATTTATCTCCGATAGGTAAGATATTAAAAGTAATCACAAAGCTCTTCTTATCATTCTTTGTGATTCCACAATAACTTCTTCTACTACCATATACTTAAGTTATTGTGATGTGTTTGATATTTCTAGACCGTTCTTAGGGAATATAAGACCGAATTATCAATTGGTTCCTATTCACCTTGATTATCAAAAGACGAAACAAAACTTCTTAGGTACTTCTGTGGGAGACAAATTTATCTATCAGAATAGACTTATCTGTGGGAGACAGATTTGTTTATAAGTCTTCGACTTTAGGTCATAGCAACTCTTAGTTGTGGGTAAGATCAGCTAAGGGAATCAAGTGCATGGAGTTCTGTTGAGATTCAGAGGCGTAAGGAACACGACTGTACCTTAATCGGTATGAGACTTGGTTAGGGCTCAACTACATTCCAGTCCGAAGTTAACTTGTAGTAAGCTAGTGTCTGTAGTGGCTTAATACAGTGTGGTGTTCAAATCTGGTCTAGGTCCTGGGGTTTTTCTGCATTTGCGGTTTCCTCGTTAACAAAACTTCATGTGTCTGTGTTATTTCTTTTCCGCATTATATTTGTTTATATAATTGAAATATCACAGGTTGTGCGTAGTTCATCAATTGGTAAATCCAACATTTGGTTGTTGATATAAATTGATTGACACGTAAACATTGGTCTTTGGTACCGTTCAATTTATTCTCATACCGATCAGTTCACGGATTTCATCATGTTGATTTGCTGATTGATTTGAGAAAGAGATATAACTCTTGGATATCTTTCCTTGATTGAGTCTGACTGTCTAGTTGATTCTTTCGGAATATATTGGAGTTAGTCCATACATATTTCCGAACGAAATATTGGGTGTGGTTGTTAGGCCCACGCTTTTTCAATTGGTATTAGAGCAGGCAAACATGCTAAGACCTCATAAGTCTGGGTTTGTAGCAATCTGACTCTATGGACAGTAAAGTCTTTATAAACGCTTCACCAGGTTTAGATCTACTTAACTTTGAGTGTGTTCTAGAAACCATCGATGATGTTGAGTGTCTTGATCTAGAAAAAATCATCAAAAATCTTTGTCGAGAGAAACAACGATTGATAAGAAAAATTGATGGTCTTTATGGCGAAATTTATATCAAAAACTCTTATCTTCGAGGAACGTTCTAAAGAGGTAGTTAATCTCCAGAAGAAGTTGGATGAACAAATCCAGATAAATTCTGATCTTATTGTAGAAATTACAAAAAATAAAGATTTGAAGTTTATCAAAGTATCTTCAATGGATTTGAGAAACTCCTTTAATTCTTCCCTGAAGAATTGTCGTAAGTCAGGAGATAAGCGAGGTTTAGGCTTTGTGAAACCTGATGTGACTCAGAATTTCTCAGATGAGTTTAAAGATGTTGGTACATGTATGTTTTGTGGTTCTCGTGATCATTTTCAACATACATGTACACCTTTTAAGAAAAGTTTAAAGGTTGCTAGTAATCTTCACAAGAAAGCTGAACAACTATTTAATGCTCTAAAAAGGTGTACAAATCTAACAAGAAAACCCAAACGGGATAGTAGTGTTAGTATGGGAGCTTTTGATCTAAAATCAACATCACCCTTTCAATGGTTCCTTGATAGTGGATGTAGCCGACATATGACTGGAGATCTTTCGTGGTTTGTGAATTCGAGCGATTTTGAAGGAGGTCCAGTAATATTCGGAGATGGGAGTTGTTGCTACATAAGAAAAAAGGGGACGATCAAACTACCTGGCGTTCCTGAAATCCATGATGTCTTATACGTTAAAGGTATGACTGCTAATCTCCTTTCTGTTAGTCAAATTTGTGACAAAGGCCATAAAGCTGTTTTTAATGCGAATGGATGTGACATTTTAGACAAGACTGGAAAAGTAATTTTTCTGGGAACTCGTGGTAAAAATAACTGTTATCTCTTAGGTACTCAGTTTAATAATTGTTGCAATTTTACTAAGGTGGAATCTACACATCTTTGGCATGAACGTTTCGGTCACATCAATTACCTCCTTCTAACTAAGATCATTAACAAAGAACTTGTTAGAGGTGTTCCCAAAATCAATGCTAAGATTGATGGTGTCTGTGGTGCCTGTCAAAAGGGTAAACAAACAAAAGTTCCACATAAATCATCTCGAGATATTCTCACTAAAGCTCCACTTGATTTAATTCATATGGATCTCTTCATTCTTATTCAACAACCTACTGTTACTGGGAAGAAGTATGCTTTAGTTATGGTAAATGATTACACCAGTTGAGGAGAGAGACACTCTGAGAATCAGGCGAGTTGAGGAGAGAGACACTCTGAGAATTGGGTGACAGACTCAGTTGACTTTCATCTTCGAACTTTCAATTTTCAGGGAGAAATTCAAGAAATCTCAGGTGATTTTTGCACCTGAATCTAATGATAGGTGTGGATTTTTATACAGTTTTTTATTCTTATCATAAATATGTCTGAATTAGATCCTTTGGTTGAAAAACCATCACTAAATAACTCGATGGATAATCAGTTTAGATCTAGAAATTTTTCTTAAAACTCTTATGATGACAAGCTTGGTGATGAACCAGAGGTTTGTATCTCTGATGAAGACCTTGATGATTGTTTAAATGAATGGAAATTCAGTCTTATTGGTCGTCTAGAATTTTTGAAAATTTCTTTAGAAATTGCTGAGAAATCACTCAGAAGTCAATGGGCTCTTAAAGGAAGTTGTCAACTAATTCCTCTGGGTAAAGGATTCTTTGTGATTAAATTAGATAATAAGGATGATAAACATTAAATTTGGTCCCAATATTGGGAAGTTGAGAAGCAAGGTCTTAAGATTCGAAACTGGGAGCCTAATTTCAAATCAGAGAACCAGAAATCTTCAACAACTTTTGTATGGTGTTATCTTCCAGGTTTAAGTATTAAATACTGGAAGGATAAAATCATTATGGATATTGGTAAAGCTATTGGAAGACCTGTGAAAGTAGATGATATTACTCTTCAAAGGAAAATTGGATATTATGCTAGTGTGTTGGTAGAACTTGATCTCAACAAAGCTCTCCCTGAGAAAGTTTGGGTGAAAACTAAATATGGTGGTTTTTTACAAAGATTTCAAATTCCAAAAACTCCAAAATTATGCAATCACTACAAGGTTGTGGGGCATTATGTGGCTGAGTGTAGAGCAAAAAGGAAAGAAACAGCTCAAAAGGAAGGTGAAATGGGAACTAGTTCAAATGTGGCTAATAGATATAGACGAAAAAACAAGAATAAAGAAGACACTCAAATGGTAATTGGTTTTGATATTTGTAATCCTGTGTCAGCATCAGATAGTATACCAAACTCAAGTGGAGAACAATTAACATCTCCTCCTTCAATTCATATTGAAGAACACCTAGAAGAAAGTGAAATACCATCTCGTGGATTTGAAGTTCTTAAAAATTATGATGACATCTTAATAAACTCTCATGAAGAATTTCCTCCTTTGGATGTAGTAAAAATGATTGAGATATGATCTACTTCCCAAACTACTATTGTGAATGTAATCCCTCCAGTAGAAAGTAAAGAAATTATATTAGAAGTTTCAAAAGTTGCAGTTTCTTATCAAAGCAAGCCTGTGGTCACTACAAGAAGACAAGCTGCAAAGAATGTTAGTAAAAATGATTCTGGGAAGAGGGGTCCTACTCCCTCAGCTCTTTCTTCCAAATGAGAGTTTTATTCTGGAATATCAGAGGCTTAAGGAGACCTAAAGCCAAAGATAAGCTTCAGAGTTTAGTTAAAAACTTTAGACCTTCATTAATTTGGTTAGTTGAACCAAAAGTTAATGCTACATCAAAATATGCAAAAATGTTGAGGATTATTTGTATGAAGTGTAAGATAATTCATAATAGTAGTGATGAGAGAAAAGGTAATATTTGGTTATGTTGGAGTGCTTCCATCTCTGATCCATTGGTGATATCTACAACAAAACAAGCTATTGCAGTCAAAATTGGTGAAGTAATGATGACAGGGATTCATGGAGCAAATCTAACTATAGATAGAAGGGAATTATGGCAAGAATTAGAATTAATGAGCTCTTTTAATCTTCCATGGATTGTCATTGGTTACTTTAATGTGGTTCTTAGTATTGATGAGAAAAAAGGTGGCAGGAGTCCTCTCAGAACTTCAATGTTAGATTTCAGTCATTGTCTTAACTCATGTGGTCTAATAAATGCCCCTAAATCAGGTTTGGCTTTCTCTTGGTGTAATGACAGAGCAGGAGCAAAAAGGATTCTTTGCAATTTAGATAGAGCAGTGTATAATGATAAATGGCTGGAGCTCTATCCAAATTGGGAATACAAAGTGGGGACCAGGGGAACTTCAGATCACAGTCCTCTATGTGGAGCTCATAACTCAATTCCAAAACCTCAAAATGCTCCATTCAGAGCATTAAAGGTTTGGCTAACACATAAAGATTTATTGAAGATAGTTAGTGATGAGTGGAATAAAGAAATATCTGGTACTCCCATTTTCATTTTCATGAACAAATTTAAAAATTTGAAGTTAATTCTAAAGAAATGGAATTGGGATGTATTTGGAGATGTTAATGCTAAGCTCATTCAGGATGAAAAAGATGTATTACAAGTAACATTAGCATCAGACAACAATCCAGGGGATACAAAGCTGTTAAATAATCTGGTTACTGCCAGAGGAGTACAAGAAATTTTAACTAGTCAACATAATGCAATTCTCTTTCAAAAATCAAGAACTAAATGGTTGAAAGAAGGAGCAACAAATACAAGATTTTTTCACACCACCATGAAGATAAGGCAATCTCAAAATTCTATCACTGAGCTTGAAGATGAAAAAGGAAATATCCTTGCCACTCAGAAAGAAATATCTGAAGTTCTGGTAAAGCATTATGCAGAAAAGTTCCAACATAAAGATGTTCAGATTTCTAGCAATATAATGAGAGCAGTCCCAGAAGTTCTTTCACAAGGAGACAGAGCTTTTATTGACTTAATACCATGTGCAAGTTAGATTAAAGCTGCTACTTTTTATATTGATCCTGATAGTGCTCCAGGACCAGATGGCTTTGGTGGATGGTTCTATAGAAAATGCTGGTAAATTATTGGAAAGGATGTAATAGCTGCCATTCAATACTGCTGGAAGAGATGCTACATCCCCAATGGTCTAAACTCTAACTTCTTGGTATTAATTCCTAAAACTCAAAATGCTAAGAAAGCAAATCAGTTTAGACCAATTGGTCTTTCCAATTTCTTTTTCAAATTTTTTATAAAGATTCTCACTATGAGAATTAGTAGCTTGTTGAGCAAAATCATTTCACCTCAACAGGGGGCTTTTATTAAAGGTAAATCTATTCAAGAACAAATAGTTCTAGCATCTGAGATGGTAAATGAAATGGAAATCAATAGAAGAGGTGAAAATGTGGGGATGAAAATTGATATTGCACAAGCTTTTGATTCCATTAGTTGGGAATTCTTATTCACAGTGATGCAGAAACTAGGATTCTCTGACAAATGCATCCGCTGGTTAAAGGAGTTACTTAGATCATCTAGAATTTCTGTTATGATAAATGGAGGTCCTGCTGGTTATTTCTCTGTAGAAAGGGGATTAAGGCAGGGAGACCCACTGTCTCCGTTGCTTTTCATTATTGCTGAAGATGTTTTAAGTAGAGCTTTATCTCAAATGGTGGCAGAGAATAAATTACTTCCAATGGTAAGCAGAAATGGGATATGTCCTACTCACATTTTTTTTACAGATGACATGTTTCTATTCTGCAATGGAGACAGAAGAAATGTAAGAAGACTAATGCAAACTTTAGCTGACTATCAACAATCTTCTGGCCAAATTGTAAGTGTAGTCAAGAGAAAATGCTTTGTGGGAGGAACATCTCAAATTAGAAAAGAAACAATAGCTGGAGATTTTCAAACGCAATTAGCAAAATTCCCAAACAAATACTTAGGTGTGATGCTATTTCATGGCAGAGTGAAAACAAATCATGTATGGGGAGTGGTGGAGCAAATACAAGGCTACTTAGCAGGATGGAAGGGGAGAATGCTTGCATTTCAAGAAAGACTGATATTGGTGAAAACAGTTCTTAGCAGTGTTCCCATTTACAACATGTCTGTTTATAAATGGCCAAAAAGGGTGATCAGAGAATGTGAAAGAATTATAAGGAATTTCCTTTGGACAGGTGATCCAAGTACAAGAAAACTTGTCACCTTAAAATGGGAAAAAGTTTATGTTCCATTGGAAGAAGGGGGTATGGGAATTAGAAGTTTGGAAGTAATTGTTAAAGCACTGCTCGGTCGAACTCGCAAGCATTTCTATCTCAAGCTTGTTGTCGAGGTTAGTTGCCAAAACTATAAGTCTTGATTTCTAGTCTACTTATAGCTAAGTCTCAGACTAGGATAGACAGTGCAGTTGAGCTCTAGACTCCACGGCATTCATCTTACAAAGACGAAGAACTACTCAAGGAACTGGTGGAACTTCATCGACTAAAAGGTATGTGGAGACTTGAACTTATCTATCACTCAAAAAGTCTATCTACTCTATCTCCTATCTTGAGACAAAAGCCGTATTGCTATATAGAATTCGATTATACACATTTGCTATTTCAAGCCGAGTTTATCTCGCTTATCTTTTTCTCGAAATATGTGTTGGTAAGCTTTCGCTTTGGCCAAGTTCATCTTTACAAGTGACGAAAGTCATGTTGATTATTTCAATATCTTGAAAATTACTTTGATGAAAAATAATGTGTGAATAACCTCTATTTAACATCCTCTAAGAATGTTTCAATGACTGAAATAAAGAGTTTAGAACATGTAACCATCATTGGATATGAGCATATAATGTGTTCGCGCATTAGCGTATAAGTCCAAAACCGGGAACCAAATGTATGCATACTTGTGTGTGTACTGGTTGATGGAGTCTGTGAATTTCTGCTGAGTTTGGAAATTAAAACCAACTCAATCCGGTTACCTAAGTATGCGTACCCGTATGCATACTGGCGGAAAGTTCAAGTTCGTGAATTTCTGCTGAGTTTGGAAACAAAAACAAACTTAAATCCGGTTACTTAAGTACGCATACCCGTACGCATACTTAAGTGTATTACTTTCTAAAATTGGTTTATTCGTGAACTTAAATTTATATAAACTAAGGAATGCATATTTGCAAACCGTGGCTATAAAGTTCATGAATCGATTCGAGTGAATCAAAACCGATTTTGCTTCGATTGTGTCTTGTATACTTCCATAAGATCTAAGCAATTGAACAACTCTTGAACTAGTTCATTTGAGTCATTTGAACTAGTTATGGTTAAGATGAATAAGGTTGATATGAAAGTGCTCATATGGCTAACCATTTGGTTAACTACTGATGAACCAAAGACTTGTACACGTTTAGGTACGGTTACACAAACCTAAATGACATATATTTCATTTGTGTATAACAAGCTAAGTTCGATCTAACGGTTGAAAGATATTAGCTTGAATCTAAACAGGTTTTCATCTAACGGTGAATATTGAATGCTTTATTACCAAGGTAACTTAGATTGCAAACCCTAATTTGGAGACTATATAAAAGAGAACTCTAGCAACTGGGAAACCTAATCCCCACACCTTTTGTGTGATACTAGTTGTATAAGCTAGAGTCGATTCTCCTTTAACCTTAGGTTTCTACTGAGACCCTGTAGGTTAACGACTTGAAGACTTTATTGGGATTGTGAAGCCAGACCCAACTATTTTTTCTGTAGTTGCGTGATCTGATCTTGCTGTTTCTATCGTATTGAGTACAATTGTAAAATTGGCTCAAGATTAATTTCTCCGATAGGCAAGATAGAAAAGTAATCACAAACATCTTCGTCTCATCATTTGTGATTCCACAATATCTTGTTTCGCTAGTCGTTTAAGATTATTGTGAGGTGATTGATAATTCTAGGCTGTTCTCCGGGAATATAAGTTCGGGTTATCGATTGGTTCATGTTCACCTTGATTTATCAAAAGACGGAACAAAAACTTGTAGGTATTTCTGTGGGAGACAGATTTATCTATTCTTGTTGACTTTTCTGTGTGATAGAGATTTGTTTATTAAAGTCTTCGACTTTGGGTCCTAGCAACTCTTAGTTGTGGGTGAGATCAGCTAAGGGAATCAAGTGCGTAGTATCCTGCTGGTATCAGAGATGTAAGGAGCGCAACTGTACCTTGGATCAGTGTGAGATTGATTGGGGTTCAACTACAGTCCAGACCGAAGTTAGTTTGTAGTAGGCTAGTGTCTATAGCGGCTTAATACAGTGTGTGTTCAATCTGGACTAGGTCCCGGGGTTTTTATGCATTTGCGGTTTCCTCGTTAACAAAATTTATGGTGTCTGTGTTATTTCTTTTCTGCAATATATTTTGTTATATAATTAAAATATCACAGGTTGTGCGTTGAATCAATCAATTGGGAAATCCGAACTTTGATTGTTGATTGAAATTGATTGATACTTGAACATTGGTCTTTGGTACCATTCAAGTTAATTTCTCTTATATTCAATTAGACTTGTAAATTTCTATTTGCTTGAGTAAGGATTGAATCGATAAATTGAGATATAACTCTTTGATATACTTTTTATTAAGATTGAGTCTGACTGTCTAGTTGATTCTCTTAAAAGTATATTGGAGTTAGTCCATACAGATTGCTAAGCGAATTATTGGGTGAGGTTTTTGTACCCCCACTTTTTCAATTGGTACCAGAGCAGGCAAACACGTTTAAGCCTTATAAGTCTGTGTTTGTAGCGATCTGACTCTATGGACAGAAGTGTTATCTCTATAAACGTACCACCAGTCTTCGATGGCTCAAATTACTTGTGGTGGAAAATTGCTATGCGTGCCTTTCTTCAAGCGCGGGATTTTCAATCATGGGTTTATGTAGTTAATGGCTATGATGCTCCCGTTGTGGCAGTAGGAAATGCAACCGTACCGAAAGATATTGGTGCATATGACACTATTGAGATACTTGTTGCAAAGAAAAATTCCGATGGTTTGAATGCTATCATACATGCAATTACCCCAGATCTTCAGCACCATGTGACTACGTGCACTCGGTCTAAAGATGCTTGGGATATCTTAGAAGCCGTATTTTAAGGGAATACCAGTGAAAAGTAAGCCAGGCTTCAAAACCTAAATTCCGATTGGGAAAACCTTCGTATGGCAGATAAAGATTCATTTGATGAGTTTAATCACAAAGTGTCTGAAATTGTTAATGCATCCTTTGCATTGGGTAAGACTATTCCTGAAAAGAACATTGTGATGAAAATTCTCAGATCGCTGCCATCTAGATACGATTCTAAGAAGCATGCCATCGTTAAAGGAAATAACCTTGATGCTCTTTGATCATGAGCATACATCCAAATCTTGGAAGGATGTTGCTTTTAAAGCACAGAAGAACACTAAATTACTTGAGAAAAGTAAAAGTGTTTGCATCTCTGAAGATGATCTTTCTGAGACTGATTCATAAGATGAAGATCTTGACAAGTCAGTCTCATTGATCACAAGACAGTTTAGAGATCTTCTATTGAAGAGAAGTAAACGGTTCTCCAGAGACAAACCCAAATCATCAGTTAAACCTCACAATCGCATTCCTCCTAAAAACAGGGATGCTGACGAGGCTGATGACGAGGATATGCCACAGTGCTTTAAGTGTAAAGGTTTTGGTCATTTTGCAAATGAGTGTACAAATCAAAATTAATACACTGGAAACAAAGGTCTTGCTTCAACTCTTGATGAAATGTCTGACAACTATGATTCTAATGAAGACGAAAAGTCAAGTGTTGCACTTCTTTGTGAAAATATTGATTTTGATAGTTGTAGCAATACATACATCAATCTTGATATTCTTTCAAAAGAAAACTCAACCGATCTAGAAGAAAAAATTAACCTTTCCGTTGGAAACTCATTGTCTAATTTTCAGGTTCTACCTTGTGTCTAGCAGCTTGCACATCTCGGATACCTGAATCATATTCCAGGTTGACATGCTCATATTGTTCGCCTTAGGGTCATGAGCTATCAAAGTGTTACAAGTACAAACACAAATTAAGACATGTCAACAAATTTCAATGAAGAGCAAATCGATTAGCAAACAAGCTCAAACTTGTTCAAAAGACCGCAGAGGTATGTAAGATTTTATCTTCGTCAAAGAAGTTAGTTTCCAAGGATAAGACAAGACCATTGGAAAGAAAGCTATGGTCTAAAAACTATGAGAAACAGGGTTCTATGAATTCCAATCAAAAGGGATATGATGGACAGATTATTGTTCATCCCAGCACAACTTAAATTGTGTTGGTTAGTGCATCTTGTCTCATGTGCCTGATTAAAAGAGACAAGATTTTGCACACCTCAGTCTTTAAGAAAAGAAAATTTTTTAGTTATTTTTTTTATTATTTTGTTTTTGCTCTAAGAGCATTGTAAAGTCTGGAATTCATGTCGCTTTTCATATCTAATTGATATTGGAAAAGACTTTCATGTTTAATCAATAAAAGAGGGTTAAAATTGACAATTCTGCCTTTTATAGGGTAAGAGTTGTGCGTACGTGAATCCTTTGAAGTGTATAAAGGTTCTGTAACCCTACATTCCTTTTTCCTTCCCTAAAACTCTTTTTTATCTTAAGACTGCTTGTTGAGACTTAAATTGTGATTTCCTCTCATATGGATACTCCAAGCACTATGTCTTCTGATGGAAAAGATGTTAATATGATTGTTAATCCATCAATCACGAAGGAAAAAGAGAGATCTCCGTTACCTCCAACTTTGAAAAGAAAAAGAAGGAATGTGAGGAAGCCAAGGGTTGTTCCTTCAAATTCTCAGAAGTTTTCTGATGTTCTTGAAGAGTTGAAGGAGACAAGAAAGGAGATTCAACAAATTTGAGAACTCTTGAGATTCAGAAGGCCCTGGTTCGACATCTTTAGCCTAGAAGGTTTGTCGGAATTGACTCCTTTCTTCACGAACCATATGTTCCTATGGCTGTTGACGACAAGGAGTTCGGGGACGATAAAGAATTTTTCAGAGGTCTCAATGTCTAGGAAAGCTTATTATGAGAATTTTATTCTTGTGTTTTTATGAAGAATAACTAGAGTTTGGAATATTCATTATTGTGATTACACATAGCTATGTCCAACGATTTTCATCTTCAATGTTTTTAGATTTATTTGTTTAAATTCTAAAGTTTTTTTGGAAGATGATTTTGCAGTATTAATCTTTATGGTTTTATTTATATATTGCAATTTGTTATGGTATATGTGTGTTTGCGTCCGTGAACTATGATTGTCCCATACATTGTCAAAAGTTAAGTTTTTCGTACGTCGATATGCAAGTATTGATAAAAGAATGAATGAACTTTTGACAAAAACAACAGTTAAGCCTATTATGTCATTATGCAAATATTGATGGAAGATAGGATGAACTTTTGTGTACAAAGATTATGTCTATTGTATGTCATTGTGCAAATAGTGATGGAAGATAGAATGAATCTTTGTCTATTCCGCAGTATTGATCTTCCCTGATCCATATCTTTTATGTATGTACTGTGTGGCTCCGTAAGTTCTCTTATGTTGAGCATTTCCAATTGGATTAATCATGGGTTCTCTTGTGGTTAATTTAGTTGGGTATTCCGGTTGAATTAATCATGGGTTCACTTGTGGTTAATTCAAATGAGTATTTTGGATACAAATTCATATTCTTATATGAGTTGTTGTTGTCCAAAGAAATCCTTATTTTCTCGTGAAACTAAGGTTGCTCTTGTTGTTCTTTCGGGAATGGCATTATATGGGGGAGAGTTCTTATTTGAACTTGTGCTTTATTGCCAAATCTTTGTGGGGAGTGCGGCTGTGGAATATTGTAGGGGTTATCTTGTATCTTTATAAACTCCTTGATGAATGAATTTAGTTTCGGCTATATGATTGCATCTAAAAAGTTGATATGTGCTTTCTTTTGGTCATGAAATGTCTCTATGGAAATTTCATTAGGATCCTACTAGTTTTCGTACCTTTGCCAATTTTATTGACAAAAAGGGGGAGAATTAATGTGTAGTTCACACTACAAATACATATGGTTTTCGGATCATTATGTAAGGGGGAGTGGTTTCCATGTGAGATGGAGTATTGACTAAGGGGGAGTGATACATATCACCATAGTATTGTTGTCAAAGTTGTGACACAATTGAACTTTGATGATGTGTAATAATACTATGACACTGTGTAACAATGATTGAGAGCTTTTGTTTTCTCATTGTTATGGCTACGGATTTTCAACAACGATGATGCTGAACTTACAACCTTTGGAATAATTGGAGTACTTGGAAGTGACGAAGATTTCGAGTAATGTTGAAGAACCAAGGAGATCATGCATGTGGAAGAGAAGCTGCAAAGTTTATTTTTTGTATTCCATATGTATTGATAGTTTTGTCACTAAAATTGACAAAGGGGGAGATTGTTAGAGCACTGCTCGGTCGAACTCGCAAGCGTTGCTATCTCAAGCTTGTTGTCAAGTTTAGTTGCCAAAACTATAAGTCTTGATTTCTAGTCTACTAATAGCTAAGTCTCGGACTAGGATAGAAAGTGTAGTTGAGCTCTAGACTCCGCGACGTTCATCATACAAAGACGAAGAACTACTCAAGGAACTGGTTGAACTTCATCGACTAAAAGATATGTGGAGACTTGAACTTATCTATCACTAAAAAAGTCTATCTACTCTATCTCCTATCTTGAGAAAAAAGTCGTATTGCTATATAGACTTCGATTATAAACATTTGTTATTTCGAGCCGAGTTTATCTCGCTTATCTTTTTCTCGAAATATGTGTTGGTAAGCTTTCGCTTTGGCTAAGTTCATCTTTACAAGTGACGAAAGTCATGTTGATTATTTCAATATCTTGAAAATTGCTTTGATGAAAAATAATGTGTGAATAACCTCTATTTAACATCCTCTAAGAATGTTTCAATGATTGAAATAAAGAGTTTAGAACATGTAACCATCATTGGATATAAGAATATAATGTGTTTGCGCATTAGTGTATAAGTCCAAAACCGGGAACCAAATGTATGCATACTTGTGTTTGTACTAAATGGTTGATGGAGACTGGGTAAGTATTCGTACCCGTACATGTACTGGCGGAAGTTCACGTCCGTGAATTTCTGCTGAGTTTGGAAATCAAAACCAACTCAATCTGGTTACCTAAGTATGCGTACCCGTATGCATACTGGCGGAAAGTTCAAGTCCGTGAATTTCTGCTGAGTTTGGAAACCAAAACAAACTTAAATCCGGTTACTTAAGTACGCATACCCGTACGCATACTTAAGTGTGTTACTTTCTAAATTTGGTTTATTCGTGAACTTAAATTTATATAAACTAAGGAATGCATATTTGCAAACCGTGGCTATAAAGTTAATAAATCGATTCGAGTGAATCAAAATCGATTTTGCTTCTATTGTATCTTGTATACTTCCATAAGATCTAAGCAATTGAACAACTTTTGAACTAGTTCATTTTAGTCATTTGAACTAGTTATGGTTAAGATGGATAAGGTTGATATGAAAGTGCTCATATGGCTAACCATTTGGTTAACTACTGTTGAACCAAAGACTTGTACACGTTTAGGTACGGTTACACAAACCTAAATGACATTTATTTCATTTATGTATAACACACTAAGTTCGATCTAATGGTTGAAAGATATTAGCTTGAATCTAATCAGGTTTTTATCTAACGGTGAATATTGAATGCTTTTATACCAAGGTAACTTAAATTGCAAACCCTGATTTGGAGACTATATAAAGGAGAACTCTAGCAACTGGGAAACCTAATCCCCACACCTTCTGTGTGATACTAGTTGTATAAGCCAGAGTCGATTCTCCTTTAACCTTAGGTTTCTACCGAGACCCTGTAGGTTAACGACTTGAAGACTTCATTGGGATTTAGAAGCAACACCCAACTATTTTCTCTGTAGTTGCGTGATCTGATCTTGCTGTTTTTATCGTATTTAGTACAATTGTAAAATTGGCTCGAGATTAATTTTTCCGATAGGAAAGATAGAAAAGTAATCACAAACATCCTCGTCTCATCGTTTGTGATTCCACAATATCTTGTTTCGCTAGTCGGTTAAGATTATTGTGAGGTGATTGATAATTCTAGGCTATTCTTCGGGAATATAAGTTCGGGTTATCGATTGGTTCATGTTCACCTTGATTTATCAAAAGACGGAACAAAAAATTGTAGGTATTTCTGTGGGAGACAGATTTATCTATTCTTGTTGACTTTTCTGTGTGATACAGATTTTTTAATTAAAGTCTTCGACTTTGGGTCGTAGCAACTCTTAGTTGTGGGTGAGATCAGCTAAGGGAATCAAGTGCATAGTATCCTGCTAGGATCAGAGTCGTAAGGAGCGTAACTGTACCTTGGATCAGTGTGAGATTGATTGGGGTTCAACTATAGTCCAGACCGAAGTTAGTTTGTAGTAGGCTAGTATCTGTAGCGGCTTAATACAGTGTGTGTTCAATCTGGACTAGGTCCCGGGGTTTTTTTGCATTTGCGGTTTCCTCGTTAACAAAACTTCTGGTGTCTGCTTATTTCTTTTCCGCATTATATGTTGTTATATAATTGAAATATCACAGGTTGTGCGTTGAATCAATCAATTGGGAAATCCGACCTTTGGTTGTTGATTGAAATTGATTGATACTTGGACATTGGTCTTTGGTACCATTCAAGTTAATTTCTCTTATATTCAATTAGACTCGCAAATTTCTATTTTCTTGAGTAAGGATTGAATCGAGAAATTGAGATATAACTCTTTGATATACTTTTTATTAAGATTGAGTCTGACTGTCTAGTTGATTCTCTTAAAAGTATATTGGAGTTAGTCCATACAGAATGCTAAGCGAATTATTGTGTGAGGTTGTTGTACCCCCACTTTTTTAGTAATAAATAGAGCATTATTAATGAAACTTGCTTGGAAGATTTAAACTGGAAATGAAGAATGGGCTCTGTTTTTTCAAGCAAAGTTCAAAATGAAAAATGGTGAATGGATCACTTATCATAAACAGTCTTCCATATGGCCAGGCCTGAAATGGGTAATGATTGATGTTTTTGCCAATTCGAGATGGGTGGTGAGAGATTGTGAAGATATTTCAGTGTGGAATGATACATGGATCAAAGACAAAGCTTTGTGCAATATATTTCCAGGAGATGCATACATACAGCTTCATCAAAACCGGACAGTTAGCTCTCTCATCATCAACAATGAATGGAATATTTCTTGTAAGATGCTAAATTACTTTAGTATTCAAGATCTACCAGTGATAGATGGTAGAAAGTACAAACTAATATTGAGTGGCACAATATCTGGAAAATTCACAGTTGCATCTGCAGCTAATTGCATCAGAGGTAAATACCCTGTCTCCAATATTTATAAAAAAAATTGGAAAGCCTGTGTATATCCTACTATTGCCAGCAATGTGTGGAAACTATCTAGAGGTATCTGTGAAACTGACTTAAAACTCAAATCAAAAGGCTTTCATCTGGCTTCTAGATGTTATCTATGCAAATAGGAAGAATAAGACTTAGATCATATCCTGTGGAATTGTTCTTACAGTTTTAAACTATGGTGCTGGATTTGTGATGTTTTTAAGTTCAAGACTCCAACTTCTTTTCAAGATATACTAAGAATGGCAAAACACAAGAGTTCAGTAATCCAGGAACTGTGGATAGCAACAAATTTTGTCATTCTCAGAGAGATCTGGTTTATAAGGAATAGATTGGTGTTTGAGGAATAATCTGAAAGAGCAGAACTGATAAAGAATAAGATCATTCTTCTGACAAGAGAATGTGAACATAGATTAAAGGGGGAAATGAAAAATGAAGCATATGATCTTCAAATACTAAGTTTCTTTGGTATCAAGTATAGACAAACTTACAACTACAACATTAAAGAAGTTTTCTTTTCACTCCCTGAGATTCCTAAAATACTTTTATGTTGTGATGGAGCTAGTAAAGGAAATCCAGGATCAGCTGGATATGGTTTTGTAGCAATAAATGGAGGAAATGGTGAATTTTTGATAGCAGTTGCTGGAGGCCTTGGTATTGCAACTAATTACTTTGCAGAACTGATGGCTATAATATGTGCAGGTGAATGGGCTCTGCAAAATTTTCACAGGGAGGTAGTTTTTCAATCTGACTCAAAAGCTGTTATTCTTGCCTTTCAACAGGATAACTTGCCATGGTTTATTACTGCTAGATGGAATATAATAACTGATAGCATCAGAAGCATAGAGTTTGCACATAGTTACAGAGAAATAAACTTATCTGCTGATCAAATGGCAAAAGAAGGTAGTGGACTGAGTATATGCATTGTGAAACACTACATAGATTGTAGTTCTATTAGACTAGAATCTCCATTTCAAGCTTACTATAGATTCTGTTAGTAGATTCTCTTTTGTAAAATAACCTTCAATGGTTTTTTGTAACTCTTTGGTTTTGATCATAGATAAATAAAATTTACATTGATTGAGCAAAAAAAAAGAAAGATGATTACACCAGATTCACTTGGGTAGCATTTTTAGCTCATAAGAATGAAACCCTTGGTGAATTCAAGATTATTGTTAATAGAATCCAGAACAAACAGGGTCGCAAGCTAAAGAAAATTAGAAGCGACCGTGAAACTGAATTCAAGGACAAGGTGTTTGAATTTTGTGATAAACTGGGGATTATTCAACAATACAAGCCAATGGATTTGAAGAAAGGAAGAATAGGAACATTCTGGAAATGGCAAGGGTAATGCTCCATAACAAAAACTTACCGTTAAAGTTTTGGGGAGAAGCTGTTTTTACAACATGCTACTTGATCAACCGTGTCTACGGTCAAAAACCCTAAATATTCCTTATGAGTTGTGGTACGGTAAGAAGCCCAACTTACATTATCTCAGAGTGTTTGGATGTAAGTGCTACATTCTAAAAGATCGAGAACAGAAAGGGAAATTTGATTTGAAAAGCGATGAAGGTATCTTTCTTGGCTATGCATATGACAGTTGTGGTTTTCGAGTATATAATGTCAGAACTCGAGTTATGATGGAATCATCAAATTTTATCATTGATGATCTGAGCAATTTTCGTCATGATGACCCTCCCGCTGAATTGCCTCCAATAGAGACAATTGAGAAAGTCAAAGAAATTCCAGAATTAGTAGAAGTTGTTCCAACAGTTGCTGATCCTAACGTTTCTAGTGACGAGGAGAAAATACCTGGTCAGGATATTCCTGTTGAACATGAACGTGCTCCTCCACGGCACCTCTGGGTTCAAAGGAATCATGATACTAACAGTATTATTGGAGGTAAATGTTCTACAGCTAAGACGAGAGGACAACTTCAAAATATTTGCAATTTTGGATGTTATCTATCGCAAGTAGAACCGAAGAATATTTATGAAGCTCTTAGTGATCCCTTCTGGGTGAATGCAATGCATGAAGAGTTAAATCAATTTCAAAGACAAGATGTATGGGAGCTCGTACCTTTTCCCTCAAATATAAATATTGTTGGTACCAAATGGGTAATCAAGAACAAGTCAGACGAATTTGGCACCATTGTCAGAAACAAAGCCAGACTTGTCGCTCAGGGATATTCACAGATTGAAGGTATCGATTTTGACGAAACTTTTGCTCATGTGGCACACCTTGAGTCCATGCGATTGTTATTAGGTCATGCTTGTTTTATCAAGATTAAGCTATTTTAAATGGATGTAAAATCCGCATTCTTAAACAGATGTTTAAAGTAAGAGGTCTATGTTGCTCAACCTAAAGGATTTGAAAGTCCATATTTTCCAGATCATGTCTTTAAGCTCAAAAAGGCATTATATGGATTAAAACAAGCACCTCTTGCCTGGTTCGAAAAACTAACTACTTCTCTTATTAGGAAAAGATTTTCGAGAGGTAGAGCTAATAAAATATTGTTTACAAAATGGAGTGGGAAAGATGTGGTCATTGCTCAAGTTTATGTAGATGATATCATCTATGGATCAACATCCGAGAAACTTGCAAAAGATTTTCAAGTCTCTCTTGGAAGGGAATTTGAAATGAGCAACGTTGGTGAATTAAAATTCTTTTGAGGATTACAAATTCAACAACACAAGGATGAAATTTACTTATCTCAAAAAAAATATACTAAGGATCTTGTTACAAGGTTCGGTCTTGATAAGTCAACTCCCAAGCTGACCCCTAAGCCCGCCACTGGTAAACTGCACCGGGATGAGAAATGAATCAATGTAGATGAAAAACTTTATCGATCTATCATTAGAAGTCTTTTATATCTTACAGCTACTAGATCTGATATTGCGTTTAGTGTTGGTTGATGTGCTATATTTCAGGATAATCTAAAGGAATCTCATCTTGCAGCTGCAAAAAGGATCATGCGATACATTCAACACACTATCGGGTATGGTCCATCTTATACTTTTGATGGTAACACTGATCTTACTGCCTATTCAGATGCTGATTGGGCAGGATGTGTGAAAGATAGAAAGAGTACATCTGTGGTTTCTACTATGTAGGGTTGAATCTTGTGGCTTGCAATAGCAAGAAACAAAACTCACAATCCCTTTCAACATGTGAAGCACAATATATTGCTGCATGTTCATACTATACTCAAATTCTATGGATGAAACAAATGCTTACTGATTATGGAATTGATACTGGAATAATGAAGATCTTTTGTGATAACTCAAGTGCGATTCGCATCACCGAGAATCCTGTTGAGCACTCAAGAACTAAGCACATCGACATCATGTATCATTTTATTAGAGATCTCTATGAAATAGTATCATTAACATGGAATTTGTGCCTTCCGAATAATAATTGGCTGATATTCTCACCAAACCTCTAGAAACTGCTAGGTTTCAACACTTATGGCAGTCTATTGGTGTTGTTTTGGTTCATTAGATTTCTAGCTTTTTCTTGCCCCTGGATCTATCTATATCATTTGGGCGATAAAAGCTTGAAGTTTGAGTGAAGTGTTGTTTCAATTGCACATTTATTTCTAGAAGTTGCATTTTTTTTCTGTTAGGTATCAAATTGTCCAAAGAAATCATTCTTTTCTCGTAAAAGTAAGGTCGCTCTTGTTGTTCTTTCGGGAATGGCATTTTATGGGGGATAGTTCTTAATTGAACTTGTGCTTAATTGCCAAATCTTTGTGGGGAGTGCAGCTATGGAATATTGTAGGAGTTATCTTGTATCTTTATAAACTCCTTGATGAATACACTAAGTTTCGACTATGTGAAATCATCGAAACCAAGTTTATATATTCTCTTTTAGTCATGAATTATCTCTTTGATAATTTCATTATGATCCCGCTAGTTTTCGTACCTTTGCCAATTTATATTGACAAAAAGGGGGAGAATTATTTTGTAGTTCACACTACATACATATGGTTTACGGATCATTATGTAAGGGGGAGTGGTTTTCATTGTGAGATGGAAGTATTTGACTAAGGGGAAGTGATACATATCACCGTAGTATTATTGTCAAAGTTGTGATACAATTGAACTTTGATGTTGTGTAATAATATTATGCCACTGTATAACAATAATTGAGAACAAATGTTTTCTTATTGTTATGGCTACGGATCTTCAACAACAATGATGCTGAGTTGAACACGTTCAGAATCACTGAAGTACTTGGAGTGGCGAATAATTCAAGAAATGTTGAAGAACCCAAGAAATCAAGCATGTTGGATGAGAAGCTACAAAGTTTATTTATTTTGTAATCCAAATGTATTGATAGTTTTGTCACTAAAATTGACAAAGGGGGAGATTGTTAGAGCACTGCTCGGTCGAACTCGCAAGCGTTGCTATCTCAAGCTTGTTTGTCAAGTTTAGGTGATCCAAACTATAAGTTTTGATTTCTAGTCTAATTATAGCTATGTCGCGGATTATGATAGTGTTGATGGTGGTTTTTAATTCAAGGCTAAAATTGTAAAACCCTGTATTTAATACGCCGTCGTTCTGCAAAGAGACTGAGCCATGTAAAAGTAATGAGAGCCCATGCCTCTCTACTTACACATGTATTGAGCAATTCAGTATATTTATATGAAATTTATTCAGAATGGTGCATGTAGCAACAATCCCAAACATTCTATAAATTTTATTAATCTCTCGCCTGCATTATTCATTAATGTATGACTTTTTGATTATTTTTCCTATGCTATGTTCCCCGGCTGAACCCTTAACATTGGTATGACATGACAATTAGTGTTCACTCGCAGCTGAGTAGCATGAGTTTCCCGAAGTATCAAGATTAAGGTCTCATGGAAAATACTCAATCAGAAGATGCGCTAACTGCTCTCTGAGAATAAAAGAATTTTGTGTTAACACACAGAATTTATCAAAAAAATTCAATTTTGTGATAGCTCACAAGATTCAAATTTTTGCCTAACTAATTTGCAAAAATTAGTTTTTTACGCCCTGCGCAATATATCGAACCCTATTGGTCGAGACCAAACCTAGGTAAGATAGGAAATTAATCCGCCATGGAGCTAGTAGGAGCAAAGTCCTGCCATAAATCAGAAACACAAGAAATAAAGAGGAGCTGCGGAAAATAGGAGTAGCAGCAAGAGGAGGCGTGGCCGCGCCACTTGACCGACCAATTTTCCTCAGCAGGCGCCACCTGTGGCCGACTGGCCACACTCCATGCTGCTGCTTACCGGCTCCTTTCCCATCGACCAATCAGATCGCTTTAAACTTTTAAATAAAGTTGGAAGTCGGTTGGTCGATGCGCCTAATTCCTTAAGGAATCTAATCTAGACTTCCCATGTCAGTCTCAAAAAAAGATCACGGCCGTACGTTTTTGCCAGTCGATTTATCAAACCTAGTTGCCTCCTAACATGGTCGGACAAGCGCCATCGTGTACACCGACGGGCCTACTAATGCCTAGGCCAATCGGCATCTCTCCAACTCGCAAGCAGAGCCACTAAACGTTTACCAAAACAGTTGGCCACACGAGTTACAAAACCGGCATCACATTACTGCCGCAAAACGATCTTGCCGCCCAACTTCGCACGCCGAATTGACCGACCTAGATTCAATCTCAATCAATGGGCAAAGTGCGGATATGCTCACCAGCGGCCCAGCTATTGTGCCGGCCAGAAGAACGGCTCCCAACACGGCGCCAACACCAAAAACGTTGGCCCTAAAATAGGTTGGCCACACGGTTTTTTTAAACCTAAATTAAATCAACTACAGCCATTAACTGCCGCAAATCATCTTGACATCCCAACTTCGCCAGACGAATTGGCCGACCAAACTTCTATTCTAGGCGCCAAACAAGATGTGGCCGTGACCATTGGCCGTCCCCCTTCCATGAGGAGCAATCGGCCAAGCCAAGGCCGCCCATATGGCTCCTAAACACGCGCCCAAAGATGGCTGGCCACGCTCCTTATAAAAATCTTAAATAAATTAGCGGCAACCAATAACTGCCGCAAATCATCTCAGCCATCCAATTTGGCTAGTCAATTTAACCGGTCTAGATTTAACTTGGACCGACCAATAGGATGTCGAAATGGCTACCAGCCATAACTCTCCTATAGGGACCGACCGGCCTACTTTTGGCATGCATGAACAGCTCCCAGCAGCTCCCTGAAAGTGGCCGGTCACGCTCCTTTTAAGACATTAGGTTCCGCGACCAACCAAGACAGGCTCTATACAACGATGCTTCACATGCATCGATTATTTTGAGCTGCTTGCTTAAAAGCGATGCTTTACATGCATCGAGTACATACGATATTTTATAAGTATCGATTTCACAAATAACTTAGTTATTTAACATAATAGCGCCACATGCTATTCTTTGCGGCAAGTATCATGACTTGGCTCGCCACACATGACCACCCGCCGCCTGTGTCATAATCTGTCTTTTGAAAATGTTTTATACCAAAACCGACTCTCTAAGAAATGGGTATATCCATTTTTATATATAGTGTATTTTTCTAAGTAAAAATTTATGTAAAATAATAGGTTTTCCAGTCGTAGACTGTAGGTTGGAAGTTAGCCCTTTAACATTTCCCTTAACATTTTAATGGGTGGAATTATAAATGTGGTTAATAAACGTTTTTGGTCGGAATGGCCAATTTTTCTCTTTGCTCGGTCTGTGGTCTTAGCTACGTATATATATGAACTCTATTCTAAAACCCTATGGGGCCATCACTTTCTTTTCCCGCAGATTTTTCTTTGCTTAGCACAAAACCTAGCTAAAAGTTTAACCTAGCCGACCACTTATCACCTTCCTTCCTGTTTTGAAATCATATACCCTTCATCCACTGATTAAGGAAGAAATTAAGAGGAAAAAAAACACACACTAGCTAATTAGGTAATCAATATTTCTTTGGGATGTCTCTCCTTGCCGTGGAGTATTTTTAAAGTGAAGAAAACAAACGGTGTTATACCTTTTCGCTTAAACGTAACTATTACTATTGCCAGATTTGGATTAACGTTTTGGAATCTAAGCGAATTGAGGTAGAGGTTTCTACGTAATACTAAAAACTAATCTATTTTGGCATGACTTTTGTTTGCATCATCGTTTCTATATTTTGATGTGCCGCGGATTTCTATCAAATATTAGTATAGCATTATGATTTTTGTTCCGGTTAATTCCGCATCTATAATTAATTTTGATGATTTAGATGCGCTTTGAACTGGTTTAGCTTTGCGTCCGTTATAATTGAGTGTTCATCTATTTAATGTTTTGAGTTGGCTATCGTACTGTTTAAAGACGCACCAAAGAATTTTATTGTGTTTTGATTGCCCTTAATAGTAATTGGATGACATTTCTCAATTGATCGCATGACAGTGTTAATTTTATGCTTTGTTACTTTGAAAAAAAAATTTGAACGATCATGTGTATCTGTTTGTATCTTCTTATCCACAGAAGAAAGAAATGAAACCACTTAATTAATAAACTAATATTGGTTCTACATAATAACCGAAGTATTTGTGGCACCGATTAAATGAGTAATATGATATTAGTATTGACACCAACCCATTAACATACATTGATACTAGAATGGTAGCTAAATTCCGATTGCCTTTGGAAGAAACTCTTTTTGGTTTGATAACAAGAGTGGAAGCAATTGGTTAACCAAACGTAACGCGGTACCCACTTGAGGTTACTGAAAATAAACTTGATAATGGACGTGCTTAATAACGCCATTAAGAAAAGTAAATGAATTAAGAGTTCCCACTGATAGAAAATGGTTAACTGTGAACTTAACGAAATATACCACTTATAATAAAAGATTTAAAGAAGCGAAAATTAATGATAGTTTTGGTCCGAGGAATATTAGTCGGTCAATGGCATATCGAAATTGGGAAATCTACTTGCTAAGAGGTCAGGTTAGGGCAGTAGAGGTGTTTGTTGAGATGTATTTGTTGAGATCATGTATCCATAATAGCTATCGCGCTTATGAATACCGGTGTGGTCACAATAGCTATTGCGCTTGTGAGGTGCACCAAATTGAGGTTGTCTAAAGGTTGATTGTGATTTAGGCTGCGGTCCATGAATAAATATTTGGGGTTGTCGAATTTGTCGAGTTTGATTATGATTTGGGCTGCGGTCCATGGATAAAGATTGGGGTTATCGAGTTTGTAGAGTTCAGGACCATAGCTATTCAAATAGTGTGTGTCGCGGTGGGCAGTGGTTGTAAGTCTAAAGTATTTAAGGATTTATAGGAAAAGTCTATTTAAGACAATGAAGTGTGCGAGACTTGCAAAATGAAATGCTACGAAGCTTAAAAATACATAAAGAAATTGCTAAGTGATATTTGGTTGAACGAAAATTAATAAAATGTTCTAAAATAATTTAAGATATTTATTACTTAAATTTGAAGTGTTCTCGAGTAAAAGTTCGAAATTAAAATTAAAAATTCGTTAAAATAGTTTAACTGCTTTATTATGCGTTTGATGCATCGTTTGATTTATTTTTCCGCTGCACTATATTATTTTTGGAAGCTTCCTACTGGGCTGTGGTTGCTCGCCCCTTTTCCCCTCTCTCCCTACAGAGTATACAAAGACACTAGTTGAAGAAAAGAAATTATAATTTATCACGGGGATTTGGGAATCGGTATTTCAACAATATGTATACTTTAATTATTTTCAATTATAGGTATTAACCATTTAAGGTGTTTTGTAAATAATTTATTTATTTATTGGAATTCTTTCGTAGTTCTGAATTGTTCTTATTTCTGAAAGGAAATATCTAGACTTACGATAGTGGCGCTCCGGGATTTTGGGCTAGGTTCTAGTTACAGAATTAGCGGGGTGTGACAGCCTGGCTTGCGCGTGATTGGTCAGAATAACTAGGTCTTGCAAACAAGACCCATTCAACAACTTGCTGCATATTTTCCACGAAAATACTCGAGACATCAAACATGTCACAAACTGGGGGATGTTCATCAAGGTATTGGTCTGGTGGTTTACAGCGTGCAACACGCCCATTATGAGAAAGTGTCAGGAAAGGGCGGACGGTTAATAGCAGTAAGAGAGTAGTGGTTATAAGGCTGACTAGTCTTCCCTAATGACGGAAACGTGATGGTCACCACCTTTTACACATCCCCACTTCTCCACTACTTAACTGTCTCCACTTCCTACGAGATCAGGGTGCGCTCAATCATGACTTGTATAAATAGGTTTTCAACCTATTTCGACAAAGGAAAAGTGTTATCAACACAAGTATCCAGAAAAACACCAAGAACTGATAGCTTACATTCTGCGAGCCAGTTCCATATTCTGATACAAGTCATAAAATAGCTACACCTTCAGAGTTGACCATTCTGATCTCAACACTTTCTTCGCTTCCCTCCCTAAGATCAACCCTTCTCCTTCACTTTGTGACCGAAGCAAGACTGGAACGGCCATTTCTTGGTTTATGCCAGGATTGTACAGATTGATCTCTCGAATCTAAAGTACTCCCGTGCAGTGTATTTGTTTAGGGTTTAGATTCGTTTCTCAGCGGCACACCCAAATTTACCGAAACCAGCAGAATCAGTTTTTACCCCAAACAAATGGCGACCACAGTGGGAGATTAATCTCTCGGTTGCAAGATCAATTTTCAGTTTCATTCCAATTTTCTTAATTTCAAGAGGGTGGACCTTAGGCCTAATTCAATCATTAACCAAAATTCATTTAAATCACCAATCCCAACCTTCCATTTCATAATGTATCCCAGTCAGCCAAACCCTTCCAAAACCACGAATGCTCGAAATCCAATCACCATGGAAGGCATGACGGAAATGCTGGAGGACGTGGTCGCAAATCAGGACAATATCATCAAGCTGCAAAATGAGATGTTTTGTCTCCTAAAAAGTATGGCAAACCGGTTGTGGCAAGAATCAGTAAACATTCGCTCGGAGAACGCCACCGATTTTAGAAGTGATACAAAAAATGTTGAATCCTTGTCTGAGGTCTGTGCCTCCGCCAACGAAAGTGCAGACAGAATACGTAGCCGCATCGGACGGGAGCAGAAAGGAAATGACCAATTAAACTCAGCCAACGACAAAGAGCTGAGGCAATTTTACAAGACTAAGGGAAGAGACCTGCCGCGTGCGTCACAATATTTGTAAGATAAGGATAAGGAGCCAACCTATGAAGCTTTGTTGGAAAACTTGTATCTCCAGACCCTCGCAGAAGTTCATAGAGTTGTCCAACAGTCCGCAGCCACGACCGCTCTAACCTTACTAAAAAGAGAAGCACCCGAAGAAGGGGAAATCTACCAAGACATCTGTGAGAACAAGAACTGCGCCGATGAACAGTATTCAGTTCAACCACCTCACATTGCTGTCACTGATACAGGACCCTCAAGGGAAGTTGCATTTCAACAAAATTGCCGAGCTAAACGATCCGTGCTAGAATCAACGCTTGCTCAAGCTTCGACTCCGCCCTCGAAACGAACTTCGCGTCAAAGCCTACAAGATTTTCCACGACAACGGCCGGTAACACAAGGGAAGCCGGACTCGAACTACCCACGTTTCCCATTCCCCACGAGAAAAGTTCTGGAGTTACTGGAAATTTGGGTACGAGACGAGGTGGTTCAACTGCCTCCCGTATTGCATCCGCCAACTGATCAAGAGATGTTAGATTCGAGATATTTCCACTATCACAGGTTCATCCATCATCCTACCGGTGAATGCAATGGTCTGAAGCGAATTGTCCAAGAAAAGATCAATTCAGGAGAATTGCGCCTGGGAACTGAAAATCCTCCATTTCACCGCGGATCGACATAAAAACATTTTCACGTAGACGCCTCCTGATGGACGCTTCTTATCTATCGAAGTAATAATGACCCTGTGTAGTTCCAGACATTGCGAGAACAATAAAACGGCCAGGGACTTCTTATTGTTATGGATGCGTACACAATGGTTTCAGACTTGAAGCAATTATTCGGGAAAATTCAGTTTTGCTGGGAAGCCTCGTGGACGAGTAAGTTTCATCAAATAATGTTTGCATGACCAATTGTTTTGAAATTCGCTGGGGACTTGACACAGACGTCAGTCCCATTTTGAGAATAGAATCCAATAACCCAATTATTCTAAAATATCATATCACCCTAGTATTTTTCCCATTTCATGCAATATTTACAATTTTCCCCCAAGTGGCTGCACTATTTGCATCCATAATTAAAATTCCAACTTATTAGTTGATCCAAATATCATTCAGAAAATTACTCACAAAATCATTTCAGAAGCAAATTAATTCAAACATCTTCACAGAGAAATTACCTACTAGTTCAAAGACAGAAAATAAAACCACAAAAGAGGTGTCTCTTGCCTTTCAAAAAAAAAAACCTAAGAGGAGAAAGTTCAGAAAAATAAAAACATTCAAGGGAAATCATCCAACAATGGCTTGTTCTTCTCGGAGAAAGCGTCCTTCATGTTTTGGAGAGTAGCCTGCTTCAACTTCAATTCCTGGGATAACTTCTCGATTTCTGCCTCCTGCTGATTAATAAAATCCGCGGAAGGAACTTCAGCCATTTCAGTTTGCAGCTTTTGGATTTTGGAAAATCCTTCACAGAACCAGGAGGCATTAAACTCAAAGTTCACGCACATGTCCCGATGGTACTCCCAGCTTGAGACTACGTCTCCAGAAACGGTGTGGCCGGTCACACTGCACATATCATGAATTGAAGATAAGGCTTCATCCACGCGTTTAACCAAAGAAAAGCGACTGTTAATTTTCTTGGTCGTTGCGATGTATCCATGCTTTTCCAATATTTGGGTATACAACTCCGCATACTTAGCTGGTACGCTGAATCCGCCAATCAGCACATGATCCTTAAAGGGAGCCACAAATGGAGGGTTGAAGATGGCACCTGCAGCTGAATGTACGACTAGCGCCCCTTCAACTCCAGAAGATTCTTCAGAAACGATTGTGCCCACGGCCACAGGCGTGGTTTCTACTATTGAAAGCGCAGCAACATCTTCGTTATGATTAATCTCCATCTCAGGGTTATCCACAGACATGGTTTCTATGATTGAAGGCGCAACCACATCTTTATTATGGTTAATCTCCATCTCAGGGTTATTTCCAGGTGCAGTTTCTTTCTGTAATACCACCGACTGAATATTTATTTCATATCAAAGAATAAATGATCCAAGAAGAAAAAGAAAACGTGTGGGACTTACCAACTCATCTGCTGGCTCACTGGAAGAGTTAGACTCGCCGCTACTATATTAAGAAGTGCTTCTATCATCGTCGCCGTATTTCGAATTTTCTTCTTCCTCATCTTCACCTTCGAGAGACTCAGTATCGCCAGATTCCTCCTCGGGAGGCGCCATATTTTGGGCACGGGCAAGTCTGGCAAAGGCGTTCATGTCATCAAGGCCCTAAATCAAAAAAGGAATGTTTAATGAAGATAATCCGAAATATTTAAATAATCTGGCCAGGTCAAAAGGAAGATCATACATACTTGCATATTCGAAGAATTAAAGACTACTGGGGATGTTGAACCTGATCGGATACAACCTGCACGACTTTTTGACCTCTGCTCCTTTCTCTGGGGATTGTTGTCACCTTGGTCAGCAGATTTTCGTTTATCCGAAGGAAGCGGATTCAACAGATTGTGTTTTTCTAAGGTCTTGGAAGAAGGCCTTCCACGTGGATCCTTCACGATGTTCTGCACGAATTGATAAAGAGCGAGAAATTCCTCCTGCCAGAATTCCTTATACTTGGGGGTTATCACCGGATTTCTTCCTGGGAGCAAGAATGGGAGACTTTTCTTCGTCGCAAAAATACTACTATCAAAAATAGATGGCAAAAGGTCTGTTGAAGGCGTCAATGGACGGTGGAATTGAATCCCCTGATCGAAACCCATCTGACGAGTAGCTTTGTCAACATTATAAAGAACCACTTCAAAATATCCCTTGAAGAAAGATGGTACATATCCAGGTATACAGCTTCGCATAAACACGATTTATCCAATACTCATATTCTCCCTATCAGAATGCAATATTGTGTCCGAGACGGAAGCAAAAGTATCCGGCTAGACTATGGGTATGTGAGCCGGTACCCAAGGGAGAAAATTAACTACATACATGTTATCAAAGAAATCAATGAGCCTTAAACCAGGTTTTGGACGCTTCTTCAGCCAACGAAGTATCCTAGATCCTCCATATGTATTTGAAAGCGAAGCTACAGGATTAGGAGCATAATCCTTGAAATGTTCCCACAACCATGCCTGGAGAAAGGCAATGTGAACGTATGATTCTACCTTCATATATCCGTTAGAAGCATACATGTCCGCTGCTAGGCAATCCAGATGGGTATACAAGGAACCAAGAAACAAGCTGCCTATGGGAAGAGCAACACCTTCCGCCAACTTAATAGCAAATTTAAAAAGCTTCTGTCTTATTTCCTTCTTGCCGGATCCATCATCAAAAACATCTCTAGACAGCCACAAGAATAAAAACGCAGCGACACTGAGCGTATCATTCAACACCTGATCCGGTTTCGGTTTCATAGGAAACCATTCAGACACCCACCAAGTATAGAAACATTTTTCATTATTTTCTTTCCGATTATATCTTTCGTCCTTCTTAACTAGAGTGGCATGCATTATTTCTTCTTCGTCGGACAAGTTAAAATCAAGATTTCCCACAACCGGAAGATTCAACAGAACAGACTCACTCTCTAAAGTATTAATAGTCATCTCGCCCCATCTACATATGGTCGTGTGAGTAGACATACACCACCTAGATATGAAAGTGATCAAACCTGCAGCATCTTTCCTAATACGAAGTATTGCGGACGCCATGACAGCATCCGCGATTTGTGCCTTGATCAGATTATTCCTGACATGGTCATTACTCATCATGTATCTCATCCATCCTTCATAAGAGCGCAGTGGGTTATGGCAAATCTTGAAGTCAATGGGAGAAGATGGATATTCTTTTCTCTTGAGACAAAACCGTATCACACGCTCTGGAGAAATCGACTCAATAGTTCCTTCATTCTATGAACCAGTAAGGAGGGTTATTACATGGCCAGGTAATGTAATTTCAACTTTGTTGTAGTAAAAGGTTCATTGAGACTTGTGAAGATTCGAGTTTTTAAATTTAATAAAAATATACAATAATATTACAATTGGTGCAAGAGGTACTGGGACTAAGGATTTAGCCAATCTTCATAACATTAGGTTCACTTATTTATTCTCAACAATTTTAGCTCAAGAAATATAAACATGGACTCTATTTTTTTGCCAAGGTAGATTCTCAAAAAATTGATTGTAAATGTTAAGCATGGGACATCAAATCACCTAAGCTAAGCATGACCCATCTAACAACCAATTTAATCAAATCATATTTCAATTAATTTTAATGCAAAAGTCATAAAAAGAATAAAAATAAATTTACCCATGTATGAAGTTCGGCCTCCTCCGTCGTCCCAGTGTTGGGGTTTAACTCATCATGTCGAAAACACACTCAAAATATGTATTCATGGATCAAAAGTGTTTACAAGAAGAGAAAATAATGAAACAGGAAATCTACAACAGCACAGGTGCGTTACAGACCGACGGTTTCAACTCTCAACTGTTATGATGAAGATAATCATTACAAATCTGAAGATAAATGTGGCAGAAGAGGATGAAAAAACTGTTACAATGAAGATAAATGTTGCAAACCAGTTGAAGAAACTGTTACAACGAAAATAAATGTTGCAAACCAGTTGAAGAAACCGTCGTTGTTTCCCTGTTCTTCACGAGCAGCAGCAACAACAACAACAGAGTTCTGAAAACTCTTGATTCACGCCTCCTGAGCTCTCCTCTCGACCCCAAACTCTCGACACCCCTTCTATATGATCTGGGTAATATATTTATACCCGAAAGATGCATCGAATCTCCTCCATAACTTCAAAAAATCTTCTCTTTATTATTTTTATTCTCACAACAATAATTTCCATTTTTTGATCTTCCACGCGCATGCAGTTGTATTTCTTTCCTTCTATACCTTCTTCACGCTCCATAATATCGATTAAGTCTTCCAAACACGTGCAGTACACGTTTAAATTCCTCACAACTCGTGCAAGCTCATGTTTTTCCTCCAACTCCTTGTTTGGATTAAACCAAGTTATCCAGCCAAATTTGATCGATAAAATCATCCATACTAGCTTTCTATAGTCATATCACGTCTACCCACTAAGTTTTAGGGATTGAATCTCACTAAATCACGTCCAAACATCCGATCGAAATTCTGCTGTTAATGAAAATATTTTCCCGCCAAAATTCATTTTTTGATTTTGAGAAGAAGATGTCCCCCCCCCCTAATCCTGCACGGGTGTCCCTTTAGCACTTGTCTTATGGGATGCAAATAGTAATTTTTGGGCGTATATAGTAATTTTTCCGGGGTTCCTCTGACACATTTTTGGGGTGCTTCCGTTGCATTTCTGGGGTGCCTTTAGTACTCTATCCTGGGGTGTAAAACACCACTTTTCGAGCCAATTTCGCCGCAATAGCTTATTTCTCTAAAAATACCTACAAAGACATAAAATAACAAAATAAATACAAAATCGAACACTAACAATATATACAATTGAGACATATTAGACACAATAATGCGTATATCACCAGGACGTGTCCTTGCAACTGTGTAGGACCTTGTGAAGAATTCATCATCTACGTTTGGCCTATCTTTTGAGTTGTTAACACTCCACAGTGTAGCAGCAGAAACATTTCCAGGTGACATCTTCTCCAAACAAGAATTCCTTATGTTACTGTTCACTTTTGGAGTAACTACAATGGAGCAAAACGGGAAAAGAGTCACTACTTAGAGAAGAGCCATGCACGTGGATTTTGCCAAAATTGGGTATAATCTTTAATGGTCGAATTTACATGAGGCAATATGGAGCTCATACGCCAACAACAATATTTTCTACGGGAAGATTTTCTTTGGCCGTAGGACATGACACCCACGGCCAAGATGAGTGGGGACTCGCGTCCACTCAAACAAAAAATGTGTGTCTTTCCGCGGGAATTATGCCCGTGGCCGAAAACCTAAAGCTAGGTTTTACAAAAGGAGGAGCAAACAACGGCCACTCGCCTATGGATTCTTTGCTCGCCTTGCTAGTGACACTAATGGTGCTGATTACCTTGCTATTAACGTCGTTGTTAATACTACTACGATACTGCCAACAAAGAGGGATCATTCATATTGGGATAAGTTTTCAAGTTCATGGAAGCTACACCTCTGGCTAGGGTTCACACCAACACACAAAAACAAACAATATGCCAGAGGTAAGGAAGAGACGTTGGAGTACAGACCTGGACTACGCTCTCCTTCTTGTGTTGCTGTTGTTCCTCCTGCTGGCCAGCTCTCGATTGACGCACCCTTGCTGCTAAAACGAAGACAAGGAAGTGAAGCCAACGAAAGATAAAAATAAAAGAGGAGATCGACACCCTTTTATACACGCAACGTTTTGAGAGTTCGAGTGGAAAAAGGAATCCATCTTGGATTCACGCACGGACGAGGGCAGCTGGGCCCGCTGAGCTAACTCCCACGGATGAACTAGCGGCGCGCCAGTACCAAGTCTGCTAGCCGCGCGGTCCCATGCTCGAAGAACAATTTTGCATCTCCTGGTAACTTTCATCTCCTTGATCACATTAATTTCTTTCTCTATCTATCACCATCTATTGCTTACCCCGCAATAATGTCACTGTTACGTACTAAGCAGGGGACTCAATGTTGATGGTGGTTTTTAGTTCAGGTCTAAAATTGTAAAACCCTGTATTTAATGCGCTGTCGTTCTGCAAAGAGACTGGGCCATTTAAAAGTAATGAGTGCCCAGGCCTCTCTACTTACACATGTATTGAGCAATTCAGTATATTTATATGAAATTTATTCAGAATGGTGCATGTAGCAACAATCCCAAACATTCTATAAATTTTATTAATCTCTCGCCCGCATTATTCATTAATGTATGGCTTTTTGAGTATTTTTCCTATGCTATGTTCCCCGGCTGAACCCTTAACATTGGTATGACATGATAATTAGTGTTCACTCGCAGCTGAGTAGCATGAGTTTACCGAAGTATCAAGATTAAGGTCTGCATTAAAATACTCAATCAGAAGATGCGCTAACTTCTCTCTGACAATAAAAGAATTTTGTGTTACCACACAAAATTTATCAAATTTGTTCAATTTTGTGATAGCTTACAAGATTCAAATTTTGGACTAACTAATTTGAAAAAATTAATTTTTTACGCCCTGCGTAATATCTCGAACCCTATTGGTCAAGACCAAACCTAGGTAAGCTTGGAAATTAATCTGCCATGGAGCTAGTAGGAGCAAAGTCCTACCAGAAATCAGAAAATAAGAAATAAAGAGGAGCTACGGCAAATATGAGTAGCAGCAAGAGGAGGCGTGGCCGCGCCACTTGGCCGACCAATTTTCCTCAGCAGGCGCCACCTGTGGCCGGCTGGCCACACTCCATGCTGCTGCTTACCGGCCCCTTTCCTATCGACCAATCAGATCACTTTAAACCCGCCACACGCACTTTTAAATAAAGTTGGAAGTCGGTTGTTCGATGCGCCTAATTCATTAAGGAATCTAATCTAGACTTCCCATGTTAGTCTCAAAAAACGATCACGGCCGCACGTTTTGGCCAGTCGATTTATCAAACCTAGTCGCCTCCTAATATGGTCGGACAAGCACCATCGTGTACACCGGCGGGCCTACTAATGCCTAGGACAATCTGCATCTCTCCAACTCGCAAGCAGAGCCACTAAACGTTAACCAAAACAGTTGGCCACACGAGTTACAAAACCGGCATCACATTACTGCCACAAAACGATCTTGGCCGCCCAACTTCGCCATCCGAATTGACCATCCTAGATTCAATCTCAATCAATGGGCAAAGTGCGGATATGCTCACCAGCGGCCCAGTTATTGTGCCGGCCAGATGAACGGCTCCCAACACGGCGCCAACACCAAAAACGTTGGCCCTAAAATAGGTTGGCCACACGGTTTTTTAAAACCTAAATTACATCAAAGGCAACCATTAACTGCCGCAAATCATCTTGACCGCCCAACTTCGCCAGACGAATTGGCCGACCAAACTTCTATTTTAGGCGGCAAACAAGATGTGGCCGTGACCATTGGCTGCCCCTCTTCGATGAGGAGCAATCGTCCAAGCAACGGCCGCCCATACGTCTCCTAAACGCGCGCCCAAAGATGGCTGGCCGCGCTCCTTATGAAAATCTTAAATAAATTAGCGGTAACCAATAACTGCCTCAAATCATCGCAGCCATCCAATTTGGCTAGCCAATTTAACCGGTCTAGATTTAACTTGGAACGACCAATAAGATGTCGAAATGGCTTCCAGCCATCACTCTCCTATAGGGATCGACCGACCTACTTTTGGCATGCATGAACAGCTCCCAGCAGCTTCCTAAAAGTGGCCGGTCACGCTCCTTTTAAGACATTAGGTTTCGCGACCAATCAAGATAGGCTCTATACAACGATGCTTCACATGCATCGATTATTTTGAGCTGCTTGCTTAAAAGCGATGCTTTACATTCATCGAGTACATACGATATTTTATAAGTATCGGTTTCACAAATAACTTAGTTATTTAACATAATAGCGTCACATGCCATTCATTGCGGCAAGTCTCATGACTTGGCTCGCCACACATGAACACCCGCCGCCACCTGGCTTGCGCGTGATTGGTTAGAATAACTAGGTCTTGCAAACAAGACCCATTCAGCAACTTGCTGCATATTTTCCACGAAAATACTCGAGACATCAAACATGTCACAAACTAGGGGATGTTCATCAGGGTATTGGTCTTACGGTTTACAGCATGCGGCGTGCAACACGCCCATTATGAGAAAGTGTCAGGAAAGGGCGGATGGTTAACAACAGTAAGAGAGTAGTGGGTGAAGGCTGACCAGTCTTCCTTCATGATGGAAACGTGATGGTCACCACCTTTTACATATCCCCACTTCTCCACTACTTAACTGTCTCCACTTCCTACGAGATCAGGGTGCGCTCAATCATGACTTGTATAAATACGTTTTCAACCTATTTCGACAAAGGACAAGTGTTATCAACACAAGTATCCAGAAAAACACCAAGAACTGATAGCTTACATTCTACGAGCCAGTTCCATATTCTAATACAAATCATAAAATAGCCACACCTTCAGAGTTGACCATTCTGATCTCAACACCTTCTTCGCTTCCCTCCCTAAGATTAACCCTTCTCCTTCACTTTTTGACCGAAACAAGACTGGAACAGCCATTTCTTGGTTTAGGCAAAGATTATACAGATTTAGCTCTCGAATCTAAAGTACTCCCGTGCAGTGCATTTGTTTAGGGTTTAGATTCGTTTCTCGTCGGCACACCAAAACTTACCAAAACCAGCAGAATCAGTTTTTACCTCAAACCAGATAGAATGTGTAGTTGATCTTTAGAATTCACGGCGTTCATCGATTGAAGACGAAGATCTACTGAAGAGAGCTTGGAGGAACTTCATCAACAAAAGGTATGTGGAGACTAAAACTTCTCTATCACTCAGAAGTCTATTCTATTTTATCTCCTATTGAGACTAAGTCGTATAGCTATATATACTTTTATGTTATACACATATGATATTTCGAGTTGAGTTTAACTCACTTATATATTTCTCAAAATATGTGTTGGAAGCTTTTTGCTTTAGCTACGTTCATCATTATTCTTGACGAGTTTAGTTGGAAACAATTTATTTGTTGGAAACTAAATTATAAGTCAAAAGATGATCATTTGAAAATTTCCTTGAAACATCTTACATGATTTGTGTGAGACAGTCATTTGATGCCGACTCGGAATGTTTCATATTGATCATTTGATCACTTGAAAATTACTTATAAGCTAATAGTTTGTGTGAGACAGCTATTGTCATCTTCTAAGGATGTTTCAATGATTGAAATGGGAGTTTAGAACGATTAACATTTGTCTGGATACAATACAGTATGCAAACTGTTGTGGTATGATTCAGGTCCGAAACCTTGTTTGCATACCAGTATGCGAACGGTTTTAACTGTTAAAGTCCGAAAACCTAGTTTGCATACCAGTATGCGAACCGTTCTACCTGAATTAGGTCCGGGACAGCAGTATGCATACCGGTTTGCAAACTGTTGGACAAGACCAAAATCCAGAACTATAGTTTGCGTACCCGTTTGCAAACTTAGTGGTCAAAGTTCTAAATTCGGTTAAGTATGTTTCCATACTCATGAACAAATACATTTATAAATTAAGGAATGCAATCTTTGCAAACCGTGGCTTAATGTGCATGAGGAGTCCACCATACAAATTACTTCTGACTTAATGATAAGGTTAGAAAACGTGACTACGTGTAATCATGTTTCTCTGATGAGACCAGTTTCAGAAGTTAATTTGCAAAACCTTCCTATTGCTAAAGATGTAACTTCCTCTAAACGAGGAATCACCACATCTCACGGAAGGAAGAAGTCTTCTAACGATGCTGTCAAACCTATTCACTCTAATCACGCTCGTGATCATAAAGTGTGTCTCTTTTGTGATACGACGGGACATGTTCGACGGAAGTGCAAATTAAGTTTGGATGAAAACTATATTGGTCGACTCCAACACACCTTACATTTAATTCTCAAAGGTGTAACTGACATTCGTATGTCTAAACCAATCGGTTTTAGAACTCACCCTGTAAAACTCTCCAGGAAAATCAGTTTAGTTTGCTCTTTTAATGTTCGAACCTGTAATAGTAGCTTTGACACAAATCGGTCAAGGAGATTTCAAAAGAATCCTTCTCATACTTGTTTTTGGGATGGTTCTCATGGTGTAAATTTTTTTCCAGAAGGTGTAAACAACAATGGAGATGTGAAGGACAACCTAAATATGATAATTGAAGGATACGAAGATCTAATCAACAGGTTGTCAAATTCCTCCAGACAAACCTTTTCAGGTAAGGATTCAAACTTGGTTTCATACTTTGATGATAATAAGTTTTATGATACTTTTTCACATCGAAAAGGATTTCCTCAAAAAAAAAAAAAAAAAAAAGGTTAAACCAAGAACGTTGTTCAATTGATGAGCATAATGCTCATACTTTTGTTAATTAATCATGAAAAATCTTGTTGAGTAAGATGTGCTAATGATCAGGTATACTTGATGGCAAAAATGTTCTCTGAGCTACTCTTTTATTGATTGTTAGCTAGACTTTTGCCCACACACAACGATGCATAAGTATTTTCGTTTTCTTCAAAATAATTATTGTTTTGATTTTTTTTTAGTTGTTACATTTTTTCGTTTGTTTGTGCTACTCTCGTGCTTTAAATTTTTCCTTTGGTGAGTACATAAAATTTATTGAGCTAAGATTTGTGAAAGAAAATTTTCATGTAGCAAGAATTTTGTTGTGTTTTCTTTGTGAAAGGAACGTTACAGTTTTTCTTCTTCTTTCTATTATGGGTTAAGCTTGTGTTCGTACAGGTACTCGTTGTTACAAGTCACGAACCTACTCTGAAAAACCCTAAAAAATATATTCCCTGAGAAACCGTTTATATACATATCCTATTGAGTCTAGTTATCTCACTCTAGGTTATTTTTCTCATATCAAGAATATCATCTCCTTCTCACACTTGTGATTTTACGAAAGAGTTTCTTGATAAAGGTATGGGTTACGGTTCCAAAGGGAAGAAGAAAAGAACCCTAGTAGAAGTTGACGATGTCAAAGATCAAAATCCTGATGATTATTCTGATGTCTCATGCTATTATGCATATACTCATTAAGATGTAGGGCATGATGAAATGGTTTCTGCTGAAGTGGTTCATGATTTTCTTAAATACTTTGAGGAAGCAAAACTACAGCTCGTTGATACTATGAAAGGTCTTGATGTGTTACAAACTGAGTTGAAAAAGGTTAATTCTTACCTTGTTCTCATGAAGACGCATGTTAAAGATCTTCTCAATGAGGATATCTTCTCCGAAGAAGTAGTAGATGCTGTCAATCACAAGCTCAAAGGTCTTTAATTCTAGTTTGTGGTTGTTCTATTATTTAAGGAGTTGATTTTATTTTGTCTAAGAAACTTCTTATGAGAATTTATTCTTATGTTTTAAGAAGGATAACTAGGGTTTGGAATCGCAAATATTGTGATTACAATTAGCTATTGCCAACGATTTTCATCTTGCAATGTTTTTAGATTTATTTATTTAAATTCGAAGTTATTTGGAAGATGATTTTGCAGTATTAATCTTTATTGGTTTTATATATTGCAAAAATATGTTATGGGAGATGTGTGTTTATGTACGTGAACTATGATTATCTCATATATGCTCAAAAGTTAAATCTATTGTGTCTTTATGCAATTATTGATAATAGATAAAATGAATTTTTGAAAATTCCGCAGTATTGATCTTTCCCTGATCTACTCCTATGTAAAAGTATTATGTGGCCCCGTAAGTTTTCTTATGTTGAGCATTTCCGATTAAATTAATCTATAGGGTTTTCTTGCGATTAATTTATTCGAGTTTACCGGATACAAATCCATGTGGTTTCTTAATGTCCAAAGAAATCCTTTTTTATTGTAAAAGTAAGGTCGCTCTTGTTGTTCTTTCGGGAATGACATTTTATGGGGGAGAGTTCTTAATTGAACTTATGCTTAACTGCCATATCTTTGTGGGGAGTGCGGCTATGGACCATTGTAGGAGTTATCTTGTATCTTCATAAACTCCTTGATGAATACACTAAGTTTCAACTATGTGAAAACCTCGAAACAAAGTTGATATGTTCTCTTTTAGTCATGAATTATCTCTTTGAGAATTTCATTATGATCCCGTAGTTTTCGTACCTTTGCCAATTTATATTGACAAAAAGGGGGAGAATTATTTGGTAGTTCACACTACATACATATGGTTTACGGATCATTATGTAAGGGGGAGTGGTTTTCATTGTGAGATGGAAGTATTGACTAAGGGGGAGTGATACATATCACCGTAGTATTTTTGTCAAAGTTGTGATGTAATTGAACTTTGATGTTGTGTAATAATACTATGACATTATATAACAATAATAAAACAACTTGTTGATTATTATTATGGCTATGGATCTTCAAACAACAATGATGCTGAGTTAAACACGTTCAGAATCGCTAGAGTACTTGGAGTAGCGAAGAATTCAAGGAATGTTGAAGAGCCAAGGAAATCAAGCATGATGGATGAGAAGCTACAAAGTTTATTTATTTTGTAATCCATAGATAGTTTTGTCCCTAAAATTGACAAAGGGAAAGATTGTTAGAGCACTGCTCGGTTGAACTCGCAAGCGTTGCTATCTCAAGCTTGTTTGTCAAGTTTAGTTGATCAAAACTATAGTCTTGATTTCTAGTCTACTTATAGCTATGTCTCGAATTAGGATAAAATATGTAGTTGAGCTTTAGACTTCACGGCGTTCATCGATTGAAGACGAAGATCTACTGAGGAGAGCTTGGGGGAACTTCATCAACAAAAGGTATGTGGAGACTAAAACTTATCTATCACTCAGAAGTCTATTCTATTCTATCTCCTAATGAGACTAAGTCGTATAGTTATATAGACTTTGACATTATACGCATTTGATATTTCGAGCCGAGTTTATCTCGCTTATCTATTTATCGAAACATGTGTTGGAAGCTTTTTGCTTTAACTATGTTCATCATTATTCTTGACGAGTTTAGTTGGAAACAATTTATTTGTTGGAAACTAAATATTAAGTCAAAAGATTATCATGTGGAAATTGCCTTGAAATATCTTACATATTTTGTGTGAGACAATCATTTGATGTCAACTTGGAAAGTTTCTTATTGTTCATTCGATCACTTGAAAATTAATTGAAGCTAATAGTTTGTGTGAGACAGCTATTGTCGTCTTCTAAGGATGTTTCAATGATTGAAATGGGAGTTTAGAACAATTGACCATATCTGGATACAACACCGTATGCATACCTTGTATGCGAACTGTTTTGTAGTGATCCAGGTCCAGGAACCTTGTTTGCGTACCCAATATGTGAACGGTTTTAACTGTTAAGGTCCGAGAACCTTGTTTGCGTACCTAGTATGCAAACGATTCTACCTGAGTTGGGTCCGGGACTGCTGGTCGCGTACCTAATATGCGAACGGATGGACAAGGTCAAGGTCAGGAGCTGTTGTTCGTGTACCTGGTTTGCGAACACAGTGGTTAAAGTTCTAAAATCGGTTAAGTATATTTTTCATACTCATGAACAAATACACTTATAAATTAAGGAATGCAATCTTTGCAAACCGTGGATTAATGTTCATGAATTGATTCTTATATAAGTTCTTTGTACGATTACAAATCAACCGATTTTGTTTCTATTTGTTCATATATATTTCTATGAGATTTTGTACAATTGAACAACTCAATGTGAAACACAATTAGATTCATTTGATTATCTTTCATGATTCATTGATCATCATATTTGATATAGAAGTGTTAGATGAATGTGGTTAAGATAAAAATGTTCATATGGCTAACTTTGGTTAACTGTTATTGAGCCAAATCAATACACACGTTTAGGTATGGTTACCCATATCTAAATGAAGGTATATTTCATTTGTGTGTAACAAGCTAAGACCATCTAACAGTGGAGATTAATTGCTTTATTATTAAGCAAACTTAGCTTGAATCTTAAATCAGATTTTCATCTAACGGTGAATATTGAATGCTTTGTTAATAAGCTATCTTAGCTTTGATTGTGAGCAAACCCTGATAAGGGAGAACTCTAGCAACTGGAAAACCTAATCCCGACACTTTCCTGTGTCCTAGTTGCGACTAGAGTCGATTCTCCTTTAACCTAGGTTTTTCCAAAACCATATTAGGTTAACGACTTGAAGACTTCATTTAGGATTCGGGAAGCCAGATCCAACTATTTTCTCTTTAGTTACGTATTGTGATCTTATTTGTTCTATCGTGTTGAGTACTATATTCTCTAAGATTTTCTCGAGATTTATCTCCGATAGGTAAGATATAAAAAGTAATCACAAAGTTCTTCGTCTCAGACTTTGTGGTTCCGGAAAAACTTCTTCTACTACCATATAGTTAACTTATTGTGAGGTGATTGATATTTCTAGGCTGCTCTTCGGGAGTATAAGACAGGATTATCAATTGATTCATGTTCACCTTGATTTATCAAAAGACGGGAAAAAAATTCAAAGGTATTTCTGTGGGAGACATATTTATCTATCAGAATAGACTTATCATGGGAGACAAATTTGTTTATAAGTCTTCGACTTTGGGTCGTAGCAACTCTTAGTTGTGAGTGAGATCAACTAAGGGAATCAAGTGCATAGAGTCCTGCTGGGATTCAGAGACGTAAGGAGCGCAACTGTACCTTGATCAGTGTGAGATTGGTTAGGGCTCAACTACATTCCAGTCCGAAGTTAACTTGGAGTAGGCTAGTGTCTGTAGCGGCTTAATACAGTGTGGTGTTCAAATCTGGACTAGGTCCCGGGGGTTTTCTGCATTTGCGGTTTCCTCGTTAACAAAATTTTTGGTGTCTGTGTTATTTATTTTCCGCATTATATTTGTTTATATAATTGAAATATCACAGGTTGTGCGTAGTTTAATCAATTAGATAATCCAACCTTTGGTTTTTGATATAAATTTATTGACACTTAATTGGTCTTTGTTACCGTTCAAGTTGTTTCACATAATAATCAGGCTCACGGATTTCTATCTGTTTGATTTGCTGATTAGATTGTGAAACAGAGATACAAATCTTGGATATATTTCCATTGATTGAGTCTGACTGTCTAGTTGATTCTCTTGGAATTATATTGGAGTTATCCATACGGATTGCTAAGCGAAATATTGGGTGTGGTTGTTGTACCCCCGCTTTTTCATTTGTCCTTCATGGTACACATACCAGGTATGCATACCTTCATTTAAAATTAAAATCCAGGGACTATAGTTCGCATACTTGGTTTGCAAACAGCTTCAGGTCACGAAATCCGTTTGCGAACACCGTTTGTGAACTGGCCTGTAGACGTCGATATTCGGTAAACTCGTTTTGGCCGTAACTTCTTCGTCCAAACTCGTAATGACCTCATTCTTTTTGTATTCTCTACCTATTTGAATTCTATTCAAAATGGTGATGAGAAATCATGTATTTGGATGAGTTAAGATTGGTCTTTGTCCCGTCTCTTTTTTTGAGTGTTTTGCTCCGTTTCATCGCACTTGTGCCACTTCTCTTGGACTTAGGCACTTGGATTCTTGGAGTACTTCTCTTCTAAGCTCATTTATAGCATTTTAAGAATTTTGTTGGTGAATCACAAAGAAGAAAGTTCAAGAATGGGCAGTAGTACGCGTTACTCTGGGATTCTTGAATATTCACAATCCTCTTATGTGAACTACAGTGCATGGTCGTTAATGACTTTGTATTTTCTTCTTTAAAAAATATTTTTATACGCCTTTGGTATCCATTCTTGGTGTAAATCCGTGCGAAAAAGATTGATTCTACCTTCTAAGGGAAAATCATCTTGTATGTTCTTTACGAGTTTGTTTCTTACACGTATGTCTCTTCGTTCTGTTATCTAGGAAACTTCTTATGAGAATTTATTCTTATGTTTAAGAAGGATAACTAGGGTTTGGAATACCAAATATTTTGAGTACACATAGCTATTTCAATGATTTCCATATTGCAATGTTTTTAGATTTATTTATTTAAATTCTAAGTTATTTGGAAGATGATTTTGTATTATTAATACGTGAACTGTGATTATCTCATAAATGTTCAAAATTTAAGTCTATTGTGTCTTTATGCAAATATTGATAAAAGATAGAATAAACTTTTGAAAATTCCGCAGTATTGATCTTTCCCTGATCCAATTTTATGTGAAAGTATTGTATGGCTCCGTAAGTTTTCTTATGTTGAGCATTTCCGGTTAAATTAATCATATAGGTTCTCTTGTGATTAGTTTAATCGATGATATTTTGGACATTAACAAATCGCGTCAAAAGAAATCCTTCTTTTCTTGTAAAAGTAAGGTCTCTCTTGTTGCTCTTTCGCGAATGACATTTTATGGGGGAGAGTTCTTAATTGAACTTGTGCTTGATTGCCAAATCTTTGTAGGGAGTACGGCCATGGAATATTGTAGGAGTTATCTTGTATCTTTATAAACTCCTTGATGAATACATTAAGTTTCGACTATGTGAAATCATCGAAACAAAGTTGATATGTTCTCTTTTAGTCATGAATTATCTCTTTGAGAATTTCATTATGATCCCGTAGTTTTCGTACCTTTGCCAATTTTTATTGACAAAAAGGGGGAGAATTATTTGGTAGTTCATACTACATACATATGGTTTAGGGATCATTGTGTAAGGGGGAGTGGTTTTCATTGTGATATGAAGTATTGACTATAGTATTATTGTCAAAGTTGTGATGCAATTGGACTTTGATGTTGTGTAATAATACTATGAAACTGTATAACAATGATTGAGAACAATTGTTTTCTTATTGTTATGGCTACGGATCTTCAACAACAATGATGCTGAGTTGAACACGTTCAGAATCACTGAAGTACTTGGAGTGGAGAAGAATTCAAGGAATGTTGATGAACCAAGGAAATCAAGCATGATGGATGAGAAGCTACAAAGTTTATTTATTTTTTAATCCATATGCATTGATAGTTTTGTCACTAAAATTGACAAAGGGGGAGATTGTTAGAGCATTGCTTGGTTGAACTCGCAAGCGTTTCTATCTCAAGGTTCTTTGTCAAGTTTAGTTGATCAAAACTATAAGTCTTGATTTCTAGTCTACTTATAGCTATGTCTCGGATTAGGATAAAATGTGTAGCTTAGCTTTAGACTTCACGACGTTCATCGATTGAAGAAGAAGATCTATTAAGGAGAGATTGGAGGAACTTCATCAACAAAAGGTATGTGCAGACTAAAACTTATCTATCACTCAGAAGTCTATTCTGTTCTATCTCCTAATGAGACTAAGTCGTATAGCTATATAGACTTTTACATTATACACATTTGATATTTCGAGCTGAGTTTATTTCGCTTATATATTTCTCGAAATACGAGTTGAAAGATTTTTGATTTAGCTACGTTCATCATTATTCTTGACGAGTTCAGTTGGAAACAATTTATTTGTTGGAAGCTAAATAATAAGTCAAAAGATGATCATGTGGAAATTGCCTTGAAACATCTTATATGATTTTTGTGAGACAATAATTTGATGTCGACTTGGAAAGTTTCATATTGATCATTCGATCACTTGACAATTACTTATAAGCTAATATTTTGTGTGAGACAGCTATTGTTGTCTTCTAAGGATGTTTCAATGATTGAAATTGGAGTTTAAAACAAAAACCTTTGTCTGGATACAACAAAGTATGCGTACCTAGTATGCAAACTGTTTTGGTATGATTAAGGTCCGGGAACCTTGTTTGCATACCTAATATGCAAACTGTTTTAACTGTTAAAGTCCGGGAAACTAGTTTGCATACACAATGTGCGAACGGTTGTACCTGAGTTACGTCCGGGACGGCTGTTTGCGTACCCGTTTGCAAACGGCTGGACAAGACCAAAGTCCGGAAACTATAGTTTGCGTACCTATTTGCAAACTTGGTGATTAAAGTTCAAAAATCGGTCAAGTATGTTTTTCATACTCATGAACAAATACATTTATGAATTGAGGAATGCAATCTTTGCAAATCGTGGATTAATTTTCATGAATTGATTCTTATATAAGTACTTTGTACGATTACAAATAAATCAGATTTTGTTTCAATTTGTTCATATATATTTCTATGAGATTTTGTACAATTGAACAACTCTATGTGAAACACAATTAGATTCATTTGATTATCTTTCATGATTCATTGATTGTCATATTTGATCTAGAAGTGTTAGATGAATCTGGTTAAGACAAAAATGTTCATATGGCTAACTTTGGTTAACTGTTATTGAGCCAACTCAATATACACATTTAGGTATGTTTACCCATATCTAAATGAAGGTATATTTCATTTGTGTGTAACAAGCTAAGACCATCTAACAGTGGAGATTAATTGCTTTATTATTAAGCAAACTTAGCTTGAATCTTAAATCAGGTTTTCATCTAACGGTGAATATTGAATGCTTTGTTAATAAGCTATATTAGCTTTGATTGTGAGCAAACCCTGATAAGGGAGAACTCTAGCAACTGGAAAACCTAATCCCGACACTTTCCTGTGTCCTAGTTGCGACTAGAGTCGATTCTCCTTTAACCTAGGTTTTTCCAAAACCATATTAGGTTAACGACTTGAAGACTTCATTTAGGATTCGGGAAGCCAGATCCAACTATTTTCTCTTTAGTTACGTATTGTGATCTTATTTGTTCTATCGTGTTGAGTACTATCTTCTCTAAGATTTGCTCGAGATTTATCTCCGATAGGTAAGATATAAAAAGTAATCACAAAG
>JAJJMB010010320.1:2449206-2485053 GCA_023531105.1 Papaver atlanticum
ATCATGGGAGACAAATTTGTTTATAAGTCTTCGACTTTGGGTCGTAGAAACTCTTAGTTGTTGGTGAGATCAATTAAGGGAATCAAATTCACATAATCTTGCATGGTTCTAGAGGCGTAAGGAACGCGACTATACCTTAATCGGTATGATATTTTGTTAGGCCTCAACTACGTTCCAGTCCGAACTTAACTTGTAGTAGGCTAGTGTCTGTAACGGCTTAATACAGTGTGGTGTTCAAATCTGGACTAGGTCCCGGGGTTTTTCTGCATTTGCGGTTTCCTCGTTAACAAAACTTATGGTGTCTGTGTTATTTCTTTTCCGCATTATATTTGTTTATATAATTGAAATATCACAGGTTGTGCGTAGTTCAATCAATTGGTAAATCCGACCTTTGTTTGTTGGATATAAATTGATTGACACTTGGGCATTGGTCTTTGGTACCGTCCAAGTATTTCTCATATCAATAAGGCTCATAGATTTCTATCTGTTTGATTGGCTGATTGATTTGAGAAAAAGAGATATAACTCTTTGATATCTTTCTTGGCTGAGCTCGCTTTATAAGATGGTACTCTCGGAATAATATTGGAGCTAGTCCATACATATTGCCGAACGAATTATTAGGTGTGGTTGTTATACACCCACTTTTTCACATGTAGTTCCTAAAATTAGGAAACAGATCTAAGTTAGAATAGTTACTTGTAAGCAAAACCCCCACTATAGATAACTTTTTTGATGCCCCTCTTTACTTGATGACCAACTTTGGCTCAAGGCCGGCCCTGAGAGAACCACTACAGGTTTTAATTTATATATTATAAGGATAAAAAAATATAATGCGAAAATATAAGGTAAAAGTACACATGGATTTTGATAACGAAGAAAACTATTAACCAGTAGAAAAACCTCGGGACCTAGTTCAGAATGGATCAATCTAGTAGAAAAATAGTCATTTAATGTTCTGTTCGAGTTTCACTATAAATTTATCCTCAGGGGCCCAATCCAAATTCTTATCCTCATGAATGAGACCCAAATCTTGCCTCACGAGCATGACTCAACTCTCAACCTCTCAAAACCAGCCTCATAAACAAGGCTGCAGGGCCTCATAGACACGATTCCTATTACATCCCTGCGAGATACACTGGCCATGCTTGCTCATTATCCTCATGACGTATCCGTGGATTATTCCATGGGAAAAACTTAGGTCTCCAGTAATCGTGCCTCGCGCCTCGGTCTCATGAGTACAACTCAATCCTTAGACTCGGGACTGATTCCAAGTACATACTTGCGAGATACACTGGTCATGTCTCCTCCATAAATGAACATGTTTATGACTGACTCCTAGAAATCAGTCCCGAGGCTTATAAGGAGAGTTTCACTACAAAACTTAGACTCATATGATCTATCCAAAGTCTCAGAATCATGAACGAGACTTAGACCTAGGCCTCACAAGAAAAACTCATCTTCTATACTTAGGGCCTCATAGGAAAGAATCGTAGTAAGCACGACTCCAGCTCTACATGCCTTGGGGTTGATTCTGAAAAGACGAGGGTACCCAAATACACCACAATCTTTTTGTTTCAACCTATAAGTCCTCTTACCAAGTGTGATCATCTATGGACAAAGTCGAGACAATATAACAACTTCGATATTCACACTTTGTATGATTGTCTATGGATACGAGATCGAGACAATACGACTACCAAAGTGTGATACTTGATAATAGGTTTGGTCTTAACGAAACTCTATAGGATCACTATCAAGTATATCGGAGTTAACGTAAAGGGAAATTTACTTTAAATTATATAAACAAATATAATTGCGGAAAACAAAAGTAAATCACACAACAAGATTTTGTTAACGAGGAAACTGCAAATGCAGAAAAACCCCGGGACCTAGTCCATAATTGAATACTCTCAGAATTATGCCGCTATACAAAATCTACACCAACTTCGTATAGTTGAGACCAAGCAACTACCCCTAGTTCACTTAGTTTCCTCAGTATCCCTGCGCTTCCGACTTCGATGAGTCACGCACTGGTACAATTCCTTTGGATTGTATTCCAGAAAGCAAAGGAACAACAAATCTGTTTGGTAACAACTCTATTGATTCTTTCTAAGATAAAGATATCTCAAGTCATACGCAAAGGATCTTCTGTTTAATCTAATAAACTTATTTTCCTGGTTAGATAAATTTATCCAATAACTACCAAAGTAGTTAAGTTTAGATTCGCAATCAATCAGTATAGATCTCAAAGAGAAACTATAAATCGATGCCGATCTTACGCAACTAATCAATCGAATAAATCCAATTCTAGTTGGATCTCATCCGATCAAGGTTTTTGCACACACAAATACAGGAAAACCAATAAGAAATAGTTTTTTGTCTTCAAATGTTCTTTAATCTTCAATAATAACCTGCACAACACCACTTGAATCTTTTATAATCAATCATACACAGAACGGAGTCTGTTAACAATGGATTATCACAAGACGTCTTTAGATCTAACAATAGTTCTAAAGATCCCTTCGATACATCGATCTAGTTTGAGTGAATCATATATCAGAAGAGAAGATTCTCAAGAATAAACAAACTAGGTGCTATCAAAGTTTCAACAACCGTTAGTCAATCAAATCAATCGAAAACTAATAACACTGCAATTATCTAGTTTCCCACCAATGGTACTCGTAGAGATTCTTGACCCCACAGAAGTCTTTAAACGAGCGGTCGTAAGAGATTTCACCTAATTAGGATACTTTCCTCTCCAATTAGACGACTCCACCAGAAACAACAAGAAACGAAGTTTGCCTGGCTCTTAGAATAGTTTGTTAGAAATGCAAACTTAGGTATTTATAGACCAAGGATGTTTGGACATCGAGGAATTTCCAAAACCAAAAATATTCTCAAGATATGCAATGAATGGCAAGAATCGGTTTTCCTAATTCTAATAAATGCTTGTCCAATATTTCCGAAATCTCTCAATAGAAAATCTCTAATTAGTAAATGCACATTACTAATTTTTATTCTCTAAAGATATGCAATTAATTGCTGGTAATTAAAGCATATAAAACCAAAAACCTTAATTAAAAGATTCTTAATTTATTTCGGCACAAGATCACCTTGAGTACTAAGGAATATCTTTGAACAATAAATGATAAGAGTTACTGTACATGTTCAAAGTATGTTGACATCTTTTCACTGTAAATCCTTATTTCATATTTACATGGATTCACATTCTTGGAATCGGTTATACCACACTTCCAAACAAGTTTAGAATTGGTTGACCGGTATTCCAAGACTACTTATGTGATTGATCAAATACCAAATCACATACATGGGATCAATCGGTTCTACCAATTATTAGGATCGGTTATACCTTAATATGGAAATACTTGTGATCAGTCACACAAGTTACCAGGACCGATTACATCAGTTACCAGGATCGGTTCCATATTCCCATGGTATTGCTTGTGATCGGTCACACCAGTTACCAGGACCGATTACAAATTACATGGATCGATTACACAACACTTGTGATCAGTCACACCAATTACTAGGATCTGTCACACCATTTACAAAGATCGATCATACCATCACATGGTGATTACTTAGGATCAGTTACACCAATAAATAAAAATATGTCATACCAAATCATAAGTCAGGAATTGTGATTAGATATACCAAGATACATAACCAAGGTTAAGATCGGTTCTACCATCTCACACATATTGGTCATCCAAAGATTTGCAATGAATAGCCGAACCAATAAGCCTAATGATTTCCCTTTCGATTCACGAAACAAGTTCATGAATGTACTTCCTTTAAACAAATGTAAAATATTGTTTCCTAGGATGAAATCTTTACCATAACCCATTCACATAATCATAACAGTATATACAAGATTATGTCGAAGTCATATCTACGAAGTTCAAAAGATAAGCGTTATACTTTGATGTAATTTTAGATAGTGGTAAGAATGAGTTCGTAAGACTTGTGAAAGCTAGATTTATTTAAACAAAAAGTAGAGAAAATTTTAATCCAAATTTGTTTTTTTTAGAGTGAAAATAACCAAGACACTAGATTCCACTATTACACATGAATAAATGATGATAAAAATTCCAAAACTCTAATTATTTAGGAAATCTCTTTTTCTTAACTCACAAATTATCAAGCATATTCTCAAACATTAATTGTATCCCTTAAGCATAGATTATCTAACCAAAGCATAACCTATCTAATTGAATCACAACTAATTAGGAAAAATTATGCAAATAATAAAAATTATGCAAAGCAGTAATTTGAGTGAATTATAAATTGCAAAATTAGAGAAAAGTAAAATAATTACCAATTATTCATGCAACAATAGCTTCCTCCATGCCTTGGTTACGCGAGAATTAGCTCATCATTATCATGGAAATATGCTCAAAATTCATCTTTATTAATGCTCAAAAATGGTTCTCAAATGATGAAATATGAGAAAAATTGATAAAAACCGGGTTTGTAACACTTTTGTTCGTTACAAACCGAGCTGTTACAGAGAACGATAAAAATGAAGTGTTGTTGACACTGTTGCAATACGACCCACAAACAGTTGTCGTTGTCACTGTTGAAGAACGACGGTTACCTTGCGTCCAATGTTCTTCGTGTTCTTCACAGCAGCAGAAAATGGAGTTTTCCTGCAACTTGATTTCTCGACTCTCTGGTTCTTCCTAACTACTCCCAACTCTCTCTATCCCCCAGTGAGACCCCAATCAACCTATTTATATCAATCAACACATAAAAATCTCGCTAATAAATCCAAAATATTTTCTTTTACTCGAGATGATATTTACGTGATTCTTCCCCTGTTTATCTCCTCCACGCATCTGTTTGATCTCCACACACTTCCTGCACGCTGAAAATATGTTAAACTCGCTCTAATCTCCACGAAATCTTCCAAAAAATCTTCTCAACACGTGATATTCTCGTTTCTCCCTGTTTTCTTCTTGTGGATTAATCAGCCAAATTCGGTCGTAACAGACACCCATAACAGCTTTCTATGGTCATATCACGTCTACCCATTAAGTTTCAGGGATTGAATCTCACTAAATCACGTCCAAAAATCGATCGAAAATTTTACAGAGAATAAGTTTATTTTCCCGCCAAAAATCTTTTTTTTTGAATTTGAGAAGAACATGTCCTCCCCCTAATCCTGCACGGGTGTCCCTTTAGCACTTGTCCTGGGGTGCAAATAGTAATTTTTGGGCGTAGATAGTAATTTTTCCGGGGTTCCTCCGACACATTTCTGGGGTGCTTCCGGTGCATTTCTGGGGTGCCTTTAGTACTCTATCCTGGGGTGTAAAACACCACTTTTCGAGCCAATTTCGCCGCAAGAGCTTATTTCTCTAAAAATACCTACAAAGACATAAAATAACAAAATAAATACAAAATCGAACACTAACAATATATACAATTGAGACATATTAGACACAATAATGCGTCTATCATACTTCGTAGTCTAATTCCCTAATACTATGATCATTCAATTATTACCATGTCACATCACTAGAGTATTATACAATATGTACAGTATATACAGCTTCTCATTTATGTTTTCAATATAGCACGACTTGAAAGATACGTTAGGAATGAAACAGTTCAAGTCAATATTACTAACCTCAAGTGGAAGGATGATGTCGTCGTTTTAGTTCGCTATTTCTTCATATTCTTCAGGTCTTCAGAATAATACTTGTATGTCTCAACATTCCTAGACTTTCTAGTCTAACCTAAACGAAGTTGACTCTAGTATATAATCAAGCGACTTTAGATGAGTTTCGACACACTAAAATATGACAACCAAACTTGACATATTAACGCTTGGTGAGTTCAACCGAGCTATGCTCTAACAGATTCCTAGTACATACCCGTGATATAAACTGGTCATGTCTTCTCCATATATATACGCGTTCATGACTGATCCCTAGTAACATTCCCATGAAATTCACAAGTCAAATCAAGTGTTTCATAGTCTTTGAAAAAGCGGGGGTACAACAGTCACACCCAATATTTCTTTTGGCAATCTGAATAGACAAACTCCAATATATTTTCAAGAGAATCAACTAGACAGTCAGACTCAATCTAGAAAAAGTATATCAAAGAGTTTTATATCTCTATCTCTCAATTCAATCTGCAATCAGAAAATAGGAATTTGCGAGCCCGATTGAATATAAGAGAAATAACTTGAACGGTACCAAAGACCAATGTTCAAGTGTCAATCAATTTTTATCAACAACCAAAGGTTGGATTATCTAATTAATTGATCTTAACGCACAACCTGTGATATTTCTATTATATAACAAAATATAATGCGGAAAAGAAATAACATAGACACCGAAAATTTTGTTAACAAGGAAACCGCAAATGCAGAAAAACCCCGGGACCTAGTCCAGCTTTGAATACCACCCTGTATTAAGCCACTACAGATACTAGCCTACTACCAATAAACTTCGGACTGGACTGTAGTTGAACCCTAATCAATCTCACACTAATTCAAAATACAGTTGCGCTCCTTACGTCTATGATCCCAGTAGGATACTACGCACTTGATTCCCTTAGCTGATCTCACCCACAACTAAGAGTTGCTATGACCCAAAGTAGAAGACTTGATAAACAAATTTGTCTCACACAGAAAAGTCTATTGGAATAGATAAATCTGTCTCCCACAAAAATACCTACGAGTTTTGTTCCTTCTTTTGATAAATCGAGGTGCACAGGAACCAATTGATAAACCGGACTTATATTCCCGAAGAACAGCGTAGTATTATCAATCACCTCATAATAATCTTAATCGTATGGTAGCGAAACAAGATATTGTGGAATAAATCTCGAGTCAATCTTAAAGAAGATAGTACTCAAATACGATAGAAACAACAAGATCAGATCACGCAATTACAGAGAAAATAGTTGGGTCTGGCTTCACAATCCCAATGAAGTCTTTAAGTCATTAACCTACAGGGTTTCATGAAAAACCTACGGTTAAAGGAGAAAATAGTTGGGTCTGGCTTCACAATCCCAATGAAGTCTTTAAGTCGTTAACCTACAGGGTTTCATGAAAAACCTAAGGTTAAAGGAGAATCAACTCTATCTTATACAACTAGTATCACACAGGAGGTGTGGGGATTAGGTTTCCCAATTGCTAGAGTTCTCCTTTATATAGTTTTCAAATCAGGGTTTGCAATCTAAGTTACCTTGGTAACAAAGCATTCAATATTCACCGTTAGATGAAAACCTGATTAGATACAAGCTAATATCTTTCAACCGTTAGATCGAACTTAGCTTGTTATACACAAATTAAATGTACCCTCATTTAGGTTTATGTAACCGTACCTAAATGTGTACACCATGTTGGCTCAACCGTAGTTAAACGAGGTTAGCTATATGAACACTCTCATATCAACCATATTCATCTTAACCACAACTAGTTCAAATGACTCAAATGAAACTAGTTAAAGAGTTGTTCAATTGTTATATTCTCATAGAAGTATACAAGAACACAATTGAAGAAAAATTGGTTTGATTCACTCGAATCAATTCATGAACATTATAGCCACGGTTTGCAAAGAATGCATTCCTTAATATATAAATGTATTAGTTCATGAACAAACTAATTCTAGAACTTTAACCACTCAAGTATGCAAACGGGTATGCATACTTAAGTAGCCGGTCTGAGTTTGGGTTCGCCAGTATGTGAACGGGTACGCATACCTGAGTACACTTCCAAAGCCCAACAGAAATTCCTTGACCTATACCTTACGCAAGTATGCGTACCGGTATGTGTACTTGGTACACGGAATTTCACAACTACAAGTACGCATACGGGTATGCATACTTTAGTTACGGTCATGGATCACATACATGCAAGAATGCACATTATGTTTACAATCCAATGATGGTTAAGCATTCTAAACTCTATTTCAATTATTGAAACTTTCTTAGAGAATGATAATAGCCGTTTTCACACACTATTAGCATCAAAGCAATTTTCAAGATATTGAAATAATCATAACGAAACATTCCAAGTCTACACCAAATGATTGTATCACACAAACCATGTAAGATGTTACTCGACGATTTTCACATGATCATCTTTTGACTTTCGTCAAGAATATAAGATGAACTTGGTTGAAGCGAAAGCTTACCAACACATATTCCGAGAAATATGTAAGCGAGTTAATCTCAGCTCAAATTCTCAAATGTGTATAATCGAAAACCATAAACGACCTTTGTCTCAATATAGGAGATAAAGTATAAAAAAACTTTCCAAGTGATAGATAAGTTTTAGTCTCCACATACCTTTTGTTGATGAAGTTCCACAAGATCGCCTTAGTAGTTCTTCGTCTTCAATTGATGAACGTCGTGAAGTCTAATGCTCAACTACACAATTTATCCTAGTCCGATACATCACTATAATTAGACTAGAAATCAAGACTTATAGTTTTGATCACTAACATTGACAAACAATCTTGAGATAGCAACGCTTGCGAGTTCGACCGAGTAGTGCTCTAATAGTCTTATATATATAAACAAGATACACTATCAGGAACATATATCGGCCTCACTCTCAGTCTCATCAGCATGTCCCACCTAACTCCACAATATATGTGCCTCATGAGTATGTCCCAGCTGGATCTATGAGACCTAATCTCCGCTCATCTCAATCTCATACAGACACGATATCCATGCATATTAATACGCCTCAGACATAAGTATCATACTCAAGAATAGGCCTCAAGCCTCTCACATTCATTAAAATGGACTCACCGATAGATTCCGACCTTCGTAATCCACAAATGTTAGGCTACAGAATGCTCAAGCTCAATATCAGCTTCTCTCATGACTCACATAAGATCCACATGCTATCTTGTTATGTCCACATGACTCAACCTAGTTATGACGTACAAATCGGGGAATATTCCTCTACCTCAGCCAATATCAACTATAGGCAGTATTTCTACCCCACCAATACATCATCACTAAGGCTGAATCAATTATAAAAATGGGTGCATATCAATTAGGATTTTGGTTTGCCGGTCTACAGACGTGTGGAAGATACCCGGCTGTATTTCTACCTGCTTCCCTCACTAAGACCAACCTGATCTCCCTTAAAACAATATTCGAATGACCAATATCTTGTTTAGGCGAAGATTGTTCGTTCTCAACCCCTCGCAACTCACATTTAAACCCTAAATCTTAGTTCCACCCCTTCACCCATTTTGAAGTGTCTACATGGTTGTACACATGTGCATACACTCTATTACAAGGCAACACATGTCACCTTATAGTCATCTGCTAGTACCCAGATATTACTCATTAATTTATTGAATAGATGAAAAACTACTTTGATATCAAAGCATAATGACTTTCGCTCAATAAAAATTCTTCTGGCCCAAGCATACGAATTCGCCCAACCATGATATTATTGTTTTCCCAAGCCTTTTTAGGTTTTACCAAGTTGATGAAATTACCTTAAGGACACTTGAAAACGCGAGGGTACTACACCACACCCAACTTTTCCGTTCGACAATCTGTATAGACTAAACCTTAATAATATTCCGAGAGTAAAAACTCAATCAAAGAATAATACTAAAGAGTTTATCTCTTTTTCTCAAATCAATCAGCAAATCAAACATATAGAAATCTATGAGCCTGATTGATGTGAGAAATATTTGGACGGTACTAAAGACCAATATCCAAGATCAATCAAAATCCTATCCAACAAATAAGGTCGGATTTATCAACAATGATTGATTAACACACAACCTGTGATATTTCAATTATAAAGATAAACAATATAATGCGGAAAAGAAATAACACAAACACCAGAAATTTTGTTAACAAGGAAACCGAAAATGCAGAAAAACCCTGGGACCTAGTCCAGAATAAACACATACTGATTATAAGCTGTTACACCAATTTCCTACTACCTATTCGGACTAGATGTAATACCTGCTTCAGTTGTATTCAAGCACTTGTAGAACTCCTAGCAGAACACTGATTCTCTTTAGGAATTCTTCTCGTAAATCTTCTAGCAGAACACAAATTCTCTTTATAAGTTATTCTCGAAAATCTTCTGGCAGAACACAGTTCTCTTCAGAAGCACTCTCAAAAATCTTCTAGCAGAATGTTAGTTCTCTTGAGAAGATACAACAACATGGTTGACACTTTTTGATCTTTTGCTTTCACAAAAACACCAGTTTGATTTCCCTTTAGATGTGAATCAAGGTTTTGGAAATCTTGTGTCTGTTTTGGGAAAAACAATTACTATGTAAAAGTAATATCAAAATAAACTTGTAGATTATGGTTTATTATACTCTTCAAAAATGGAAGAGAAACCTAATTATTCTATAACAAGAACAACTAGAATAAATCTAGAGATGTCTTGTTTAAAACTTCTTAAGGATTTTTACGAGATACCTTAATCGAAGTTTTCTTTCTAGTTCTGATTTCGACTAACAATTGTTGGTATACGATCGAGAACTGAAATCTATCAAAACCTAGGGTTTATGATCAACAACTCTTGAATGGTCTCATATCAGAAGAGAAAACCTTAGAATAGACAAGAGGTGAAAAACCTAGATTACAAGTTGTGTAACTATCACGAAGATTATTACTAACTCGGCTTTGTGATCCCAAAGACAAAGACTTTTATCTCACTCTTGTTTATGAAGAACAGAAGACATGGAAAACAACCTTATGAAGCTTACACCAATTTTCCAAAGGGGATAAAAAAGTGTAGCACTCACGAACCCTTTATTTATAGTGAACAAGGTAGCTAGAGAGCTAAGCAAAGCTATTTTGCTTTTTCAAGACTCTCCTAATTTGGGAGTCTTTCCTAAGTTACAACTCTTGCCAAAATAATTAAATAATTAATTAATTTAGCAAATATTGTATTTATGTGAATAAATCACAATTTATCTTAGGAAGGAATTAAAAGATATCACAAACACTTTAATATGGTAATCAAATATGTTTGGAGTAATAGCTATCTTGCCTAGATAAGGAAACATCAAAAACTTGACTAAACAAGGCTTCTAATCACGTAATTGGGCTCAAGTCCGTGAACCGTTACAAACAGTTCATGGATTGTTTCCTACTAACGAACAGCAACAGTAACAGTAACACTTATAACTGTTGCTTTAATAAATCACTCATAACTTCATCGTTATAACTCAGAATTGAGTGATTCTTGGCTCGTTGAATTCGTAAGCTCATTCACTATAACATGAGAAACTTCCCAGGGATAAAGGTCATTGTAACAAAAATCGTGGCTCAAATAACCTCGAATATATATACATAAATGTACTTTCACCGTCATAGGAATTGTTCCATAGAGTGAGCATTTGTTTCGATAGATTAGAAAGGTAGAATTAAACAAGAATCCAAATGAAATATATCACCACATACCTTTGTTGATGAAGTCCATGTTGATGTCTTCTTGTAGTCTTCAGTCTCCATCCTTCAAGGATAGCTTCGATTCTACTTCTTAGACCTAATCTAGTCCAAAACTAACTTTAGTATACTAAACCAAGAATGCGTTTTGGCAACTAAAATTGTCAACTAACTTGACATACCAACGCTAGTGGGTTCAACCGAGCAATGCTCTAACAACACTTATCTGCAATGTTCTAGGCTCTTATGCTCGATACTAATAATAGAACTCCTTAAGTTAATTATCAATATACGCAAGTTCTAACTTTAATAAATTTTGACTTAGTGATTCACAGGGCTCGCGAAGTGCCAAAGTAAATCCTCGGATCTTGATGACAATCCTTCACAGACCGACACCAGGTGTCAAGATTGGCAGTTACTTATTCAAGTTTGCACATTTGAGTCTTGATTGGAATACATTTTTTCTTCTTCTCTCGGAGTATTAAAGCCACCCAACTAGTGATAAATGTATTGTAAACATCGTGAAAAACCAAATTCCAATTGAAATGAATTACAATATTTGGTGCAGAACTTTAATCCTCCAGAGGTTATCTACTTATTGAATGATCCTTGAGTTTTGGTTGGTCTCCAAATCTTTTCGCATTCTAGACATATCGACAATCTTGGATCCCAAGTAACTGTACCTGCCGCTTTTTTGAAAAATACTTCTTTAACAAGAGAAACCCTAGATTCTTTCCCAAGAGCCGTATTTGCTACGCTAGCACAAGCATGCCTAAAATAAGCTTAGACCAGAGTCAAATAATTATAGACATTGTGCCTTAAACATATAAGGAATATCTGGAAACATACCAAAGATATATATTTTCAAGTATGTGTCTTTTATGTCAAGTTCCTAAACCAAAATGAGAATGGTTCTGGGGACAAACAACTTTATGTAATAAATTTTCTCTGTATAACAAAGTTAATTAACTTTTTGCATAACAAAATAGTTTTGAAACCAAGCTGAATTTAGTCTCGGAACCAGAGAAGCTCGTCATCACTACTATAGGTTTTGAAACCTAGGGGAATGAAATTTAGAAACTGTAATGACTCGACCCTCCAATAATATTATCTACACTTAGCCACCATGGTTATCCGGTAGTGTGGCGTTTTCGATGGGCACCCTGCGGTCATCTAGAGCAGCTTCACAAGAGGTCGTCCATTCCCGGATTACCCGATCCAAGCACGCTTAACTGCAGAATTTTTTGCTAACTCAGGATCCGATTGTGCTGAAAAGGCCTCGGTATAATGTAGACATTCCCTGCTTCCTGTGAGACCAGTATCTGGCATAACCGCCCAGTAGACTTTCCTATCCAAGCAAAAACAACCTTCCCCTAGTTGTATCCCATCTATCCTCGATATTGTTCCCACTTATCCACTATGGTTATTTAGCAGTGTGGTTTTTTTAACGGTATTACTTCCCAGCAGCTTCCCAAGTGGTCACCCATTCTATGACTACTCTCGGCCGAGAACGCTTAATTGAGAAGTTTTTCTCACAACTCAGTTAAGTGTACCCATCAATCTTCGGTGTAGTTTTATGGTATGTCGTTACTTATATTTCATTCGGCCTACGAATGCCGAATATTGGGGTTATAATCTCATCCCATTATATTAGAGCCATCCCCGGATCCGTATATCCCAGATCTTCGACGTTCCCTGCCCCTCGTGATTTAAGCATCTGTCCCAACAAGTTCGGTGTACCTTCTCACCCTCGAAAGGTGATTCTACATCAGCTCCGATACCATTACAGTTATCTGACAGTGAGGGGTTTTAACGGGACTGCTCCGGTCACTAGGGATGTCAACGACACCTAACCTAATAGATAATGGCCCATCCGCTTCCGTTACGTTAAGAATTATATATCCGATATCCGTTAGTTTCCGACAGAAATCTGAAATTCAATTATGATTCCGTTACGTTGGACTTATCAGATATCAAATATTTTTTCGATAAGTTCCAGTATCTGATAGAACAAAGAAATACAAGTATTTCAGACACAAATTCATCTAAAAACAACCAAGTTATCGGTTCTAAATTCATGCCGCACAAAATAAAAACATACATATGTTCAAAATGGACCAAATTACATGTTCATATGTTCTTGCAAAAGAAAAAAAAAAGAAACTCCATGTTCTTGCAAAAGAAAAAAATAAAGAAACTCCATGTGTTGCAGCCTGCAGCGCAACTGCCAACTGCAAATACATTCCTCCTTAGTCCTTCCTGAATCCTTTCTTTTTACTCCTTAGTCCTTAATTAACATCTGCATTTTCAAAGAAAATCAAAAGTGTTAGTTTAGTTGGCAATGGCAGTGCAATAAATATAAAAGGAAATAAAAGAATAAGATGAAATGAAAGTTACCAACTTACCAGTAATACAACTATCACTATCACTGAGACTGAGATCTGGCAGCCAATCACCCAAGCAAGGCAATGCTTTGAAAAAGTTATGGAGATAATGAACTCCTGTGAGATGTGAGAACCCTGCCACCAACACTGAACATTGATTCTGATGCTACACTTGTCACTGGAACAGCTAATACATCTCTTGCGATCTTTGAGAAAGTTGAGAACTTAGGAGCATGATTCTTCCATCGACTCAAGATATCAAACCTCAATTCTTCAGTGGATGTTCCTTTAGGAAGAACTAGTTCCTCTAATTATATCTCCAAATCTGACTTCTGAACCTCAAACACAATGTTTTCCATCATAAAATCATCATAACCAAATTCATTTGTTGTTTTTGTAGCTGCAGAAATCTCAAATCCAGCTGAACTCATTCCATTATCAAAATAATTTGGAGCTGTAGTGTTGGTTTCATAAAAACATAAAAGAGCATTGAGTGAACTTTGAAATTTTTTATAGTGAGTTTGATAGTTGTGCACACCATGTACTCTCTTCAAAACAAACTCCACCCATCTAGCCTTATACCTAGGATCTAAAACAACTCCAATGCCCATCAAAGTGTTACTTTCTTTCCAACAGCTATCAAATTTTGACCTTATATTCTTGCCCATGTCTCTGATATACTCATGCTCACTTGATTCCCATCCCTTTAATGCATTTATTAACTTCTTGCACCCCCTTATAATAAAAATTTGTTGTGGTATACTTAATCCCAGCAAATTTGGTTGAAATCACATCAAATAATTCCAAACATTCACATATATGTATTTCTTGTTGCCACTCTTGAGAATTTGGAAGTACAGTGAAGTCATTATCCAAATCAGCTAGCCTAAAAAAATCTTGTCTCAAAGCAATTGCATCCTTAAGCATCTTAAAGGTGGAGTTTCATCTGGTATCCACATCTAAACTAACAGACTAATAGTAGGAAGCTTAAATTGAGAAATATTACATTCAAATCTCTATTTTCTAGCCTGACTTGACTTGACATATTTCACACACTCTCTAATTGCATCTATAAATGGAGCAACTACTTTCATTCCACATAATACAATCAAATGCAATACATGATTGCTACACCTCATTTGGAACAAATCCTCATTAAGAACTAGACAATCTTTGCTATCAAACATGACTTCAGACTTGCCATCATAACATCATTGGATCTAGCATTGTCAGCAGCTACAACAATTTTTTTATTATCCATGTTCCAATCTAGAGCTACTGATTTCACTACAGATGCTAGAACTTCTCCAGTATGCGGTGATGGCACTAAAATTTATGCTAGAGTTTTCTTAATCAGTTTCTATTCATCATCTATGTAATGCATTGTCACACAACAATAACCATCTTTTGTATGCTTACATGTCCACATATCTGTTGTTAAACTACATTTAGATGTTATTGTGTCAAATTGTTCTTGTAATTGCAGTTTGAACTCAGTTGTTAGTTTCATGATATCATCCCTAACTATATTCCTAGTGTAAAGCTTAGCAGCAGGATTCAGAGACTGAACAAACTCTCTAAAATATGGATGCTCAACTATAGTGATTGGATAACCATGCTTAGCAATCATCTTGGCAACAAGTATCCTAGTAGCATCAGCATCATACTTCCAATTAGCTAACTTAGTTTGTGCATTACCTGTTTTGATTGAAGTAATCTTTCTTTGTCAAGGCTTATTCTCTGGCCTTTGTCTGCAGGTAGCTAAATGGGACTTCAAGCGGATGGTTCCTTGTTACTTGGTGCTTCAATTCTCCTCTTACAATGATTGCATTCAGCTATAAGTATCCCAACCTCCTTCCCATTTGGTAATTTCTTCTTTCCAACTATCCTTTCAAAATCAATCCATACATCAGACCTTGTTGAACGTAGTTTTTTCTTTTCTTCAGCTACAACTGGATCTTCCTCTACTTCTACTTCTTCTCTGGGATGAATCACAGGTGTTGAATTAATTCATGAACCTTGAACACCTGTGTGTTTTGGCAATTGTGATGCCACTGAAAGTGAATGATTGATTGAGGAACCAACATGGTTTGATGCTCTTTCTCTTTGGGACGATTAATTTCACAAATATGTAATTGAGATGCCCTAATTTCAGAAACCCTAAATTGAAAATTGAGTTTTTAAGATCGAAATTGAACTCAAAACCAATAGAAGAAGAAAACCCTAGTTTAATCACACATGATTGGAATAGAGAAGAAGATGATTTTGCACTGAATTGAGAAGAGAATGAGTTTTCTGCAGGGGAGGTGAGTTTTTCTTCTCTCTTTTTCTATATTTTGTGTCAACTGAATGAGAAGAGAATGAGTTTCTAGCGAAGGGTGTAGGCTAGGTATATGAATTTGCACGTGTAGTACACACGTAATCGGATATCGGATATAATGCTAACGGAAACTTCCTTAACCGGTACTGTTACGTTAACACAGAAATATATGATACGTTATCGGAAACGGATATCTGATAACCGTTATGTCAGATATTAACCTAACGGATTCCGGGTATTCGGAAACGGCTATCGGATATCGGATATCCATTGACAGCCCTAGCGGTCAACCATCGACATCTTCCCAAGAGGTCAATTATATTTGGATTACTCCCTACGTAGCACGCTTAACTACAGAGCTTTTTGCTAATAATGCCTCGATATAATGTGGATGTTCTCTGCCTCTTTTGAGACCAGTATCTGACATAACCGCCCAACATACTTTCCTACCCCAGTACAAGCGACCCCTCCCTAAATGTATCCCAACTATCATCAATATTTTTCCCACTTATCCATTATGGTTATCCAGTAGTATGGGACAAAACTTCGGTCATCCAGCAGCAGCTTACTCAGAGGTCGCCCATCCTGTGATTACTCCCGGCAGAACACGCTTAACTGAGAAATTTTATCACAACTCAGTCAAGTGTATCCATCAGGCTTCGGTATAATATAGACGTTCCCCTCCTCTTATGAGACCAGTATCTGGCATAACCTCCCATCATATTCTCCTAACCAAGCACAAATGATTCATCCCCAGTTGTATGATCCCAACTATCACTGATATTATTCCCACTTACCCATGGTTATCCAGGCTTTCCCTGCCTCTTATGAGACCAGTATCTGGCATAATAACCTCTCAGCATATTCTCCAAGCACAAGTTATTCATCCCTAGTTGTATCCCAACTATCACTGATATTGTTCCTAGTTTCCCATCGCAGTTATCCAAAAGTGTGGGATTTTTAAAGGTATTACTACGGTCATCCAGCTTCCCAAGAGGTCACCCATCCTATGACTACTCCCGGTTGAGCACACTTAACTGGGGAATTTTTTTCGCGCAACTCAATCAAGTTGACCCATCATGCCTCGGTGTAATTTTAGGATATGTTATTACTTATATTTCATTCAACCAACCACTACCGAATATTGGGTATTACAGAAACCCTAGTTGCTGGAAGTGTTGTCCTATTACTCCATTTAGACGATGCATTTGCTTATTTTACTTGGATCATCAAGCCTCTTACGTAGGAATCCCATTCATTTTAAATATCTAATTATACGAACAATTGATTTCCACTGAACGTAAGTCTTTGAAAAACCACTTAAGATGTGTATAGTTCAAATCTAAGTACCTCCTTTAGAAAATATCGTGAAAATCAATCTCCAACCTAAGACTGTAAGACCTAAACTTTTAAATGATACAAATTTACAATAACCCGATATATTTTTTGGCTTATATATAATGATAATTTTCCAGAGTTGGCTTACCATCACATGTAGGGTCAATTGAGACATACTTTAAAAATCTTACCCTTTGTCAATTTTTTGTGACAAAACTTTTTCTTTGATACATTGATTTTTACAAATGTTTAGTAAGCTCAGATATCATATAGCTCGATAATTTTCAACAACTTCAACATGTGTCTTCTTTCAACAATTTTATTCTTCTTTCAATCGAAACATATATTTTTCGTCCAGCTCTTAGTTGTTATATGGGAAATAGTACACATGCGGAACAAGCTAAAACTCGTGCTCGATTTCAGTATCACTAGTAATACCTTGTACTTGCACTAATAAGGTTTTTACGTTCTTTTTCTTAATTTTTACTCTAGTTTATGTACAAGATATGTTTAACATTCGCACATTAATCCTCTTTCTAATAAGCTGATCAAGTTTCCGAGACCTTAAAAAATAACCAAAAAAAAAAACACGAAAGTTTTATCATAAAATAACTTTGTTCTCCCATCAGAAAAGAACCTGCCAAATTTGGAAAAAAATCAAGTCCAAAAATCCTCTATTTATGTAATATGTGTATAGTAAGCACAAAATAGATAACCTGGTGTATAACATTTAATTAACCTTTTCACAAATATAAAAAAGAAAAAAGCTAATCTCCTTGCATATTAGCAAAAATAGCCCCCTCATAATAACCATGATTTTATATTCGAAACTTTGTGCACTGATTACTTTGTCTCAAAAAATATCTAGAAGCTTTTCTCTTGTTTTATGAGACTGATACACTCACGGGGTGTTGAATCCCATAATGTGTCCTGTAAGAGATAGTGGGATGGATCCCCTCCCCAACCTAGTGGTTTAGCATGGGTGAGTTTAGGATGGGGCACGTCAACTTACATCAATAAAAGAATAAATAAGAAATAATTATAGCTACTCATGTCGGAAAATCTTTGCTTGGCCACGTCAAGTTGAAATGATTCTGACCACCATTCACCAGCTGCCTCCATTATCCTTTTATATATTTTTCTTTATCCCTTCATGTTCATCTTCATCATGCCCGCGTCCATCTTGTTTTCTCATATATATATATATACATATATATATATAACACTTTGAAGTTTGAACACTATTAAGCTGCTCATATCATCATACTTGTTCTTCAAATTGGTGAGCAAACATTGACAATCATGTCATCCCAACAGAACCTGCAGCCATCTCTATCATATCCCACATGTAGTCCTAGTAGTTCAACATCAAGCTGCAGGGTCGTCCAATTTGTTACAAAAACAGTCTCAGATCAGCTTCTCGGGAAATTCTGCGACGATCTATCCCATTTCGACTATGAGTGCAGTGGTTTGTGGTCTCCTCCCGTGGAACGTGATGTTTATCTCGGATCTAATGATCGTATTTGCACTCAGGATGAGATTATAACAAAACTTAAATCCATTGTCAACTCACTGACTAATCCATCAGTAAGTTAACGGAATGTTTTAACTGTTCAATGTAGTACTACGAATTGGCGTACGTCAATCGGTCAATGTTTGCTGTAACTTCTTTTTGTATACTTTGTTTTCATTCATTCCTCGTCTCTGGCGCTGATGTTCCGCCAAAACCAACAATCAGTTAACGTCCGATCTCGGATTTCTCATTTACAGGAAAATCATTTCAAACCACTTTTTACTTCCAGATTCAAATGACCGCATTCTCATAGACATATAAACTTACCCTTTTTTTTTCGATCTTCCTTTTTTCCCTTTCAATATTTTTGATTATGCATGGTAGAAGAAATTTGTGGGAAAGATCTAAATTAAGATGGTACATTAAGTACTCTAGCCGGATCACTACTAAGAAAAGACAAAGAGGCTCCAATATTCTTCTTCTTTTTGAATTTCACTACCCTAGATGATAAACTAGCAATCTCCAGAATAATCGATCAAACCCAAAAATAACATTCTTAATCAAGTAAAAAAATAAAAAATAAAAGCGTTGTTGTTGTATCGTTAAAGATGTTCCTAGATAGGCACATCGACAACCTAGTTTTCTCGTATCCTCTCCTACACCGAGGCATGTGGCTTGTATATGAACGCACGCCAGAACCGGTACCTCAAAAGCATGCCTACCTTCATAAATTCGATCGCAGCAGTACATCACCACATCTTTATCTTTATTGGCATGATATCTTCTATCCTATTCAGCTTTTCAAATTGAGACATCAACTACTGTGAAGCACTGTACGGGAAGGAAAACATTGCAAAAGGTTAGATGTCACAATAATTAATAGACGGATCATACTTTCGCTTAAAAGGGAAAAAGTAGATGTCTTACATTTTAGAATTATTGTTCATCAAAAGAAATATGCTGTATACTCCTACAGTACTAAACTTAAGGGAGTATATTTTTTTCGAGATGTCGATGAACATACTAACTTACTAAGTTATGTTTGCTTGCACGAAACAATATAAACGGGTACCTAGCTTAGCTGGTCATCCCCGTTTTTCAAAGTTTCATGCGTTCTAGGAGGTCCCAGATTCGAGCCCCCAACGACATAATATTGTAGAAAAAATTAACATGAACATGGAAATTAGAGTTAGTTTGCCCCCTTGTGACACAATCTCATTCGAGCCCCCAATGGCGTAATATTGTAGAAAAAATTAACATGAATATGGAAATTAGAGTTAGTTTGCCCCCTTATGACACAATCTCAGTCCCCTTCTGGCATACTAACTTAATTAATTGTTCTTTTTCTTCTTTAGGGAAAAATGATGATACTGATTGAAACACTGTTATTTAAAGAAGTTGGTACGCCTCCAAGCAAATTGATATTCCAATCCATCGAGCATTTTGATTTTTCTATTTTGTTTGTTTTTTACTAACATATGTAGGCTGCCTGCTAATTGTTTTCCTTGGATGTACGATTTCTCTCCCTCATGAGAGTATCTTGTTTGGGCTGTAAATTCTCATACCTTTCTCAGAAGAAAATAAAATAAAATTGGGCACGATGTTGCAAAAGGATAGTAATACAAGGTAAGTTCGTTTAGTGATGTAAAAGAACAGTTGCAGTTACAGTGGATTCACTCGAATGTAAATGACTTCACTCTCTATGGTTGCGATTTTGTCCTTTTCAATTGTTTTCATGCAGCTTATCATTGGTTTCTCTAATTTTAATTTCCACCAGAAAGAAAAAGCAATTCATATCAAATGGATATCAGGATATGGTATGAACGGTCACAGCAGTCTCGCGCTTAAATCTTCCTTCACTCGAACACTTCTGAAAAGATCAGTAAATTTCATCAAAGAGGGAATACCTAACAAATAGAATAAAACAGTCGATTTCCCAAACTTCGCCTTAAAAACCACCAACACCAACCTGCCTCAATAAAATAAGGCCGGTGTTATGATCATTGTACGTGCACACCTAAAATTTTCAGTACAGCGAGTTGGGGATTCAGTTGGATCCCAAGTCCCCAACCACATTGGCTGAATTCTGTCTACTTATCGTACAATTAATATGGATAAAACACCAATAAATTAGTCCGATTTCTTTCCAATCCCTTTCTAAAGTAAGATTTTTGTCCTGAAAGCACCTAATCATTAGACAATGTATTAATGAAATGTAATGCAGTGATTTTGGGCTAGGCATCTACATTATGTACGAGGCAGTAGGTAAGTAAATCTTTGCTGTGCAGATGCGGTAGAGACAACGGCCAAGAATCAATTGTGATACCCACGTCGTCACGCTGTATTATTGTCTTTTTACAAAGCATATATAATTCCAAAACACTGTGTAACCTTCTAAGATGTTCCCTATTTTTAATTAAACCACTGTTTTTCTTTTCTATAATTGATCCAATCCAACCATATAAAACTCCTCAACCATTGAAATACCATTAAATAAATCTAATTTCTGGTTTTACAGCAATGTCCAATATCTCCGAACAGACATCTCCTTCTCCTTCTCCATATTCATCTTCGTCTCCGTTTCCATCTTCAATATCATCATCTTCCTCTCCATCGTCTTCGTCAACGTCAAGAATTCAATTAGTATCAAAACACAAGTCGGATAAGCTTCTTAGTAAATTCACTGATCTAACGGGGTTCGACTTCGATTACGAACAAAGTGGATTATGGTCACCGCCTTTGCGAAGGAACGTGTTCTTGAATTCCGCGGGTTATGTATGCACAGACGAGGAACTTTTCACCAAACTTGGAAGAATCTCGAAACCAAAGCGTCCTAAAAGGTCTAGACTTTGCTTAATTCATTGTATGGGATCGTAGTCTATTTCCTGTATGAATATATAAGCAGTGTAAGTATGTTACGTAGTTATATGAGTTTACCAAAAATCTACAAATTTGATATTAGAGTGAGAAGTTCCGAATTTGAATTCAGATAAATTTGTAAAGCTTTGTTAGTAATTGATATTCACAAATCTGTCGTCCATGAATTATTTGCTACTAACTGCGCCATTTATTTGTATGATTCATCGTGTATTTGGGAAGTCTTAGATTTCCGATGAGAGTAACGTGCCTTCGCGTTAGAGCGTATGGATTGACATTGATGTACGTATTGAAGAGATCATGCTACCATGGGTTGGAAAAAAATATAGTTGGGGAGTTTTTCTGGGTAGACTAGTCCTTTTTTAACGTACTGTTGGGTCGATTTGGCCCTCAAACATGCTCTTTTCTCACTAGTTCAGAATTTTTGCACGTTATGTTATGGAATTGCATAAGAATGACAACTGTATCTTTTCAATGAAGAATAATGTCGTAGATAGAGAAACGAAAATCATCTCTTGTAGCTTTCCTACTGAATTCAAGTGCCCCCATCTTTAATAATTTTGTGGTCAACCTCAAATATTGTCCATGAAAACATGTATGGGAATCTCAGTCTGGACTAAGAGAGACCTTTTGAAAATAATAATTTATGTGCACAATTTTTTTTCCCAATAGGAAAGATGATTTGATTTAGCTAACTAAATTAAATGGAGTTTACAATAAGCTTTCCTGCAATAACATAATTTCAATTGCACAAGTGACAAGACCATAGTTTTTTCCCAAGAAAGAGAAAGGGTAAAAATTGATCGCAAAAGAGTAAAAAGTGGATGCTAGGAGGAACACGGATTGAACCTGTGACCTTGTGGTTAACAGCCACACGCTCTAACCAGCTGAGCTATTCCAGCTAAATTTGATTCTTCTGTTACAAAAAAATATATATTCTATTCTCTCCTAATGTACGAACGGTAAAATTCATCTAAACGGCCTTTTGGGCTTTGGCCGTGAATCTGAACTCATCAACTCCTGAGCTTCTGTTGACTATTGCTCGTCAAAATGTGCTCGATTCAAAATTGCTCTGCTCAAACACTTTACGTGTTAAACAGGATTCTTTCTTAAATTTGGTTGCCGAAGATTGGTAAAAAATTATTGCTGACGAGATTCTAACTTAGGTCTGGGTATACCAACGATTTTATCAAGATCTTAAGAGAGGCATGTGCGGAGTGCAGGTAAGCTCCTTGACCTCTCTCGTTTTGATTTGAACTTCTATCACGAACACCATAAACTGTGGATCAAATGATATTTGTACTTAGAATGAGATAATGCCTACAATCTGTTTGATGAAGTGGTGGAATGAGAATCCCATCTAATGCCTGCATTGATTGATTCGCCTTAGCTGATCTTACTGCGTAGGTAATTAACTGAAAGCTTGAAGTTTATAGTTTGAAAAGAGATCTTATACATATTTATCATTTATGATGCTTGCTGTTTGCTACTTGTCGATTAATCCTGTCAAAAGAAAAATGTTGATTTAAGGCATGTGTAAAGTTAATGAGGTTCGAGTTTGGATTTTTAAACTTAAGGAAGAAATGATCATAGTCTGAGACAAACATATATTACGGGTAAATTAAAAATAGTGAAGAATTGGTAATGATTATGGATCCACCACGCGTCCATGAATATTTTGCATAATAGTTTGGTCTACTCGGCTGGCCACAAGTAGCTATGTCTCTTACCACACTGGTGATAAATAGACCACAAAATGACCAGGATAGAGGAACAACATATCCTTGTTTCAATGAAACTTGGTGGGTTTTGAGTCTTTTGACCTTTCAAAAGAAAATAATTGGAGAAAGGGAGAAAACAAACAAGCTTTGCATACTTGGATTCGAGAAATATCTTCATAAATAATTAACTTTTTGGGTGTAAATGAAATAAAATTACATCTCTAAAGCTGGCTACTTTGAGTAGTTATCTCAGTGATATTATATTATACCCCATGCCCATGGTCACCCAATAATAATATTTCTATTGTGACCCAACACCCTTTTGATTCCTTATTACATGTAGAGAACAGGACGCTTGATGCATGGGTACATTCAGGGTCTATTTACATGCGACATCGGAATGGTGCATGAGAAAGTCCCTGCATATCCAAATGGTTGTTAAGATGTAAGTTCTAAACTTTTCTACTTTATCTTTGTTAATATAAAGCTTTCTAGTGATACACTTCCATTTTGTGTAGTCTTAATTTTAACTCCAGGATACATCATATATTTATCAATAATTATAACCATGTGCCAAACTAGCTAGCTGATCCATATCCCTCATATCATGCTACTGAACCTTTCTTTAACTAAATGGACTTTGGAGGGGGCTTAGATTCTCCAAAGGAATGCTTGCGAATCAAGTCCCTGGACCCAGAGTGTAGGATGTCATCTCTATAATTGGTTTGCACTTATACTGATTGATAGTCAACTGAAAAATTAAAAAGTCAAGAGAAGATAAATTCGAACTTTTCCAGTATCATATATGATAGCTATCAGCTATAACATTGTTACGTAATCATTCAGGGAGATAGAAAAAGTAATGACCAGATTCTATAGGACAACAATACTTCGCTTACTTTACATATGTTGATCTTTTGCATTAATCAGCCATTCTCTCCTTTGTGTAATCCAGTTGATGAAGCTTCACCTGCATTCTGCTAGTAGAGAAAATGTTATGATTCATACATTTTAATTATCTCACTCTTCCTTTCAATCTTCCGTTCCTGCTTTATTTCTTGCTGTTTATGTTTCTACTATTTTCTTCTATCCAATTATTGGATGCTATTAACTGGTTGTGTGGGCGAATGGCTGAGCAATTCTCCCTTGGCGGACAGAAAGCTAGAAGAGTACGTTCAGGAACATCGTACTATTTTCTCTTTGCCAAAGGAAAATTGCACTGCCATTCATCAACCCCACATTTACTGCATGCAGTTCTCTGCAGATTGTCATGCCATTTTAACATGCATACTTCAGTTTTTATACTGGGTGTTTATGCTTTTTTATTTGGATATACTCTGTTTGAGTAAGCATATGCTACGGAGATTTCCTATTCTTAAATGAAGCTTATTTGTTTTCAGCTGCATTGTTGCTCATATATTACGTGGTCCTAAATTTCCCTCGCAAATCTAGGATATTGGTACCAAATATCATCTAAAAACTACATATCGAACTGATTCAAACCCTTGTCACAGTGATATTTATTATGACTTATTCTGGGGTTTTCTCTGGGAACTGCATTTACCAACATGTAAATAATGCTTGATTTTGATTCTTCATTCCAGGACTCCATGAAATGTTGCATAAACAAGGTCACTCACTAAGTTAGCCAAAGCAAGAGTTTCCACATTCAAATAAGGTCCAGCATCTCGCGGAATAGCAAACAATGAACCTCTTTCTCCACCTGAAGATCCAGACTTAACTAACCCAGCCGACATAACCCTACTTTCTCCACCTTTCCCAACTAAAGGACCTGATCGATCTGATTCCTCACTAACGGAGTTTACCCACTACCCCATATGATCCCACTTTAACCCAGTTTAACCACTGGCTTGATTAGGGTAAGCATTTCTCTTATAGTGTCAAAACATATAAATCATATATATGAGGAAGGTACTAAAGCTCATCATTATTCATATTTTTTCTGTCTATGTTTTCCCGTCAACTTACTAAGACTAAGCATTCAGAGGCTTAAAACAAAGCAAAAATCAAAGGTATCGAGTCAAATAAGGAATAAGAGGACAAGCATATACTCAAGTGACCACATGAACAAATTCGTGCCCGAGCTTCAACATAAAGGAATCACTTTTCTTTATTTCCATGTTTTGACAGATTGAAGTATCATCACCACAGAAGAATGGAACTTACAAGAGAGGACATGCTACAGGATCTTCCCTCTTATGATTTCCTGTCCAAGTAAAAACCAAGCCAAATAATTCTCAAGTAAATTCAAGTTGGCCCCAATTGAAAATACTGTGCACGGGTGCTCAACATTATCTTTACAACTGCATAACTGTAACCATCATCAAAAGTGATCAGTTTGGTTAACTGAACTTGCACATTGCTATTTTTAACTTTAAACTTGTCCACAGTGTTTAACCCAGAGGAGATGCTTGTTCAGAACCATATATATATTAAGATTGATATGAAGCTGATCTTTAAATCAAACTATCATGTGCTTATGTTTAATGTAATCTGTTGGCAACTTGCATTTTTCTTTCCAGGTTGTACTAAATATTTGCTACTATCCATATCCATTGAAGATTGAAGAAAATTCTGTGGGGAATTCGGTTATTTCGGTAAGTTTTAGCATGCTCCTACTCGGCGATGGGTGATGTTGTAGTATCAACTGAATTAGCTTCATAGGTATTGGGAAAGGGCCGGTAGGTTTACCTTTCCCATGTTTCTACTTGTACTATACCTTCTGCGGGATTTATTTTTTGTGATATCATTCTGTCATTGTTCCACCAACACACTTAACAGACCATTTGTTTTGAAAGGTTTTCTTCTTTTGTGCAGCAATTATGATGCAGATAACTTTATTTGGTGTATTTTAGCTCCCCTAGATAGCTGATTAGCTGTGTTGTTCACAAGTTTGCATCTCACGCAACCCGATTTTTCACATTCGTGACCAAATACAGGTGAGGCTCTGGTCATGACACACTGTGAAGGTTCCCATCTGATTTCTTAAGTTTGTTGCACAAGGAAAGAAATAAAAAGAAATTGCCAAACACCTTGGTGTATGGCTGCATAGTGTCTGAGCCCTTTGATTTGGAACTCATCCTGTCATTGTAAAAATAAAGTGCAGGCAACTTTTATTTTGAGGAGATAGAAAGTCGTGTGCCTCGCACTGAACCCTAACATCTTTTTCTCTGCCAAATTAAGGAGAACAGCATGCATTGCAACCTCAATCGTTATGCATTTCTTCACAAATGTGCTTTCATAAACACAACACATGTAAGGTCATTCTTGCGTTGAATTTGGATATGCTGTGAAGAAGTAAAGAGTAGCATATGCTTCTGTGCAGTTCTTATAAATTCCTTGATGGTGGAGCTATCTTTTTCTCATTTTACTTTAATTTGTTGCTGGGCTTTGATGAAAGATGTGCATGGCCCCCCATGCCATAGATATCAATCATAAGCATTATTTATGAGAAAACACTGTCGAGTAACCATGTACATAAAATTCAGTTGGTGACATTTAATGGTGGTATGGACTATGGATGCATGTTATCTGATTGAATATAAGTGAAGTAGGTTGAATTTGAGTGAGTAGAATCACCGACTGTTGGAAATAGAAAGCAACCCTCAAAACAAATGAATATGACTTGACAGTTCTGAACGAGTACATTCATCACGGCAAAATTCAGCACCTCTTTTTACAGGTTGAGAAATTAAAACCAGCACATGGAGAAACTATCTGAACGGGATAGATAACACATTTACCCACCTCCTGGAGGTCGATGGTTCAAACCTCGTCCAACTCATAGTATGTGTCTGTTGGGTGTGTGCAAGACTTGATGAATGAACAGAAACTATCTCAAAACGTACTGGTTACAGCCAATAGTGTCTGATGATCTCAAAGCCTGCGTGTCAGAATCTTATCGAGTGGTAACAACATCTTCTTCGCATTTCTCTCGTAGTTTAGTTTTCAAAGCTCATTCGTATCTCTTTTAATTGATTGAGGTAAAATCATCTAAAAGGATAGCAGCACATTTTTCTTTTGTTCACTTCATTTGCTATGATAAGAATTAGCACATTTTGTAATTGTGTTTTATCTTAATTTTATATTGAGAGTATATTGACAAATTGGGATTTCTATTTTCTAACCCAATAAGATAATATAATATACGTGTTATCCACCTAATCCATATTTTATACTAAAGATATGTTTAACACTAACCACTATCCTTTGAAAGCTGACCAAATAATGGTTCGTGCAGCCATTAAGGTAAGGGCTGAAATCTTGTTTAACACAAAGAAAGACTTTTTCTTCTGCAAGAATTATTTTTCTCGTTGAGCCAAATATGCCATTGCTTGTACAGATATAATTGTTTAAAATAAAACATGGCAAAGAGATTAGAGAAAACACAAATCTAACCGTCAGAATCTGCAAATGGATACAACTAAGTTTTTGTAACGTTTCCCCGGGCTTATATACAATTTAGTCTAGGGAAAGGGCAGAGCTAAGATTGCATAGCCGGCCCGGTATATGTTGGGCAAAGAAATTCTCCTTTCTATGGGATCAAACGAGGTACAAAAAATGGGCAACCCATGCATTTTATTTGCAAAATAGGTGTTGGCAGCCAAGTGGATACCGGGACCTTGGGGGGGGCCCCCCCCCGGATGTTACTCGAGCTGGCTCTGCTATGGCCTCTCTTGTGATGTTCCTTTGTTTTAAGTCTATTGAATCCCTTGTGTAAATAACCAACCATAAATAACTAGTACACTGAGTGTTTACATTGTGCCCATATGCAACTGCCAACTTGTATGAACGATCTTTCAGAGCTGAAAAACATTTCAAAGCTTGTCCGAGTAAAATCAACAACCCTAGCTAAACCGAAGTCGTAGCAAAGTGTGTGTTTAAAAAATTGAAGCTGAAGCAATATTTTACTCCCACATGACATGAGGATCACACGCACTTCCATTAGGCCAAAAGACACAGTTTGGTGGTGCAACCGTGGAAGGGTGTAAGTAAGTACAACTCAAACTTGAATTAAAAAAATACTGTAGCAAATTGAGAAAACGTGACTTTATCAAAGGTATTCCTGTAATACAAACACAAACGCAAGGGTATCTTCATACTTAGTTCATATACTATATATAAAACCCAAGAGCCTCTCCCCAACCCCAACCCTTATCACTCAACCACCATCTCACTCTCAAAGTCTCCAACTCTTTTATCTCCATTTCCATGGATGCAGAGGATGTTCTTACACTCCTTGACCATTACTGGATTAACCTACAAATCGTCACTAAAAAACCAACCGTAAATCATTCGAAAACACCAGTTTCTCCTCCTCAAATCCAAACCGAACCCCAAAAACCAGAAATCTCTCGTGTACCATCACGCCATATTCGATCTCACAGTGATCAGTTCACCTCAAAATTAAACCCTGTTATCACAGATTTTGATTCTCCTAAATCAGTTTTACTCTCTCACAGACTACAAACAATTCTTTCAGGTAAACGAGTTTCAGAAGTAGAAGAAGAAGAAGAAATAGAAGAACCTCAATTCATTGTTGATATTAACAATAATACTAAGAAAAAGAAGAATATGATGATGGGAATGGGAATGAGGAGAAGAAAAAACAGAGGAAGTAGTAAAAGTTTATCAGATCTTGAATTTGATGAGTTACAAGGTTTTATGGATTTAGGTTTTAAGTTTTCTGAAGAAGATAAGAATTCTTTAACTTTGGTTTCAATTGTACCTGGTTTACAAAGATTTGGTAAGAAAGATAATGGTGAAAATCACGAAGGTGTTTTGATTTCAAGACCTTATCTGTCTGAATCTTGGGATGCTTTAGATAAAAGAAGAAAACCAGAAACAGCACCACCACCATTGATAAATTGGAAAGTTCCTAATTTAGGAAATGATATTGATATGAAAGATCAACTCAAGTTTTGGGCTCATACTATTGCATCCACTGTTAGATGATTGATTTAGATCCTCTCTTTTTCTTCTTCATCTTTGTTGATTCCTTGAGTGCAATTTTTCTGCTATGTAACAATTTTTTTTTTCTTTTTGGAAATTTGTAAATAAAATCTGATTTATTTTTTGTTTAATCATTCCCATGGGAGATTTGCAGTTCAAGGTAGTCAATGATTTTTAGGCGTCAGATTGGAGTATTATTTTGTCAATGAATATAGGGTTTGAAAATCTAAGGGTTGTAGATGCCGTTGAAGACATTCAGGAAGAATATTACTATTGACTGGCACGAGCTAGTGGGAGAATTTTTTTTTGGTTTTTGACATTCTTAAAGAGATGCTAAAATCCCAAGGGTTGGTATTATTATAACATTCTTAAAGAGATGCTACCAAGGGTTGGTATTATTATGACATTCTTAAAGAGATGCTAAAATCCCACCAAATTGTCAATTTGGGAAGAAAAAATCGTGAGGGTTTCACATTTTCACTAGTTATCCTTATGACATGTATTCACTCTAAAATTTACTACTCCGTCCCACAAAAAGTGATGTTTTATTATTTTTCTCTGGGGACGGAGACAATATTTGGTAGCTTACCAGTTTTATAGTGCCAGTAGCATTACCAGTTGCATACTGAAACCAAGAACTGGTAATAGCAGCATGGCATGCCAGAATAGTTTGAAGATTTCGTGTTTTGTCCCTAATGACGATGGTTACGGCACCTGAATCCCACACCACTATTTTCTAGTCTATTTAACTGATCGTTTAAACTTTTGCCAAAGAGAGAGTTTGTTTGATAGAAAAGAATAAAGAAAATTTAACTGATCGTTTAAACTTTTAAAACATTCTAATACAAATTTAAATTTTACCACCATCATTTGCACCCACAAGTCCCCTAACATAAAACCAAAGCCCTTTCAAAATTTAGTGGGTGCAAGTGACCCCACTTACACCCCTTCCCTATGTCCCAGCTTACATGGAGGATTGCATACTTTTTTTTTAATAACCAAAGGCCTTCAAAAAGGCTAATAATCTCTCTCAACAAAAACAAAAGGCATCAGCCATATTGGAGGAACAGACCAGTACATAGTAGAATTGTTTGTCTTAGCCCAAAGGGCAAGTTCATGAGCCATGGAATTACAGGTGCGTGGTTGAAAGATAAATAAACAACCTACAAACTTGGAAGAAAAAAACTGAATATCCTTAAAGATAGCATCCGTTCTAGAGTTCCCATCAAACACGCCAACCGAAAATTGATTGATTAGACTCTGAGCATCACTTTCTATGATTAAATGAGTAAGCGTTTGCTCCACAGCTTTTCGTAAGGCCGCCCAAATAGCTCTGGCTTCAGCTTCTTCAGCAGACTCAACTTGAAAGACAATGGAGGCACAAAAGGAAGCAGTGTTGGTGAAGTCCCTCATCACAAAGCCTGCACCATTATTCCCAGAAATATCATCATAAGCTCCATCTGTATTGCATCTTATCCATCCAGTTGGTGGGGGCATCCATTTGTCACTTATACTACCAAGGATCATATTGGAAACACTAACAGTGGATTTTCTAGTTAATAACATGGCTTTGGCTCTCATCAGAACAACAGTGTAATTCTCCTTGATGTTCTGAAACACTAGGTTGTTTCTACTTTGCCATAAGGACCATAGGATATAGCAACAAAGAGACATTGATCCCCATCTGGGAGCTTAGAGATAGGATTAACTAACCAGAATAACATCCAATCCATAAAAGATTTAGTACTAAAAACCTGAGAGTTGACACAGAAAGAAGATAAAAACCAAACACGACTAGAAAAAGGGCAAAGAACTAAGGCATGCATAATCGATTCAGAAGGGTCATTACATCTAGTACACTCAACAGAACTCAACGGCATTCTAGTATGAAGGACAGTTCTAGCAGGTAAGGCATTTCTAGCAGCTTTCCAGCTGAAAACCTGAATTCTATAAGGAACATTAATTTTCCAAATACACTTCCAAAGAGCACTACAAGGGAAAGGCCTAAACCCTCGAAGTCCCAAGTAAGCAGATTTAGAGGTAAACCTACCATTCTTTGAAAGATCCCAAGCCCTCCTATCAGGAATGCAACACTGGCTTAAGGGAATAGTGACAATCTTCTTAGCAGAAGCATCATCGAAGTGGGTGTTTAATATGTCAACATCCCAAGATCTGGTAATAGGATTAATAAAATAATAAACTTTTATAGTTGGATCTGGAGGCACCAAAGGGTTGTGGACAGCAGATCCTAATGAAGGAATCCATTTGTCACACCAAAGGTCAATAAATTGACCATCTCCAACAATCCAAGTGATAAAAGGTTTGATAAGCTCTTTAATGGCGTATAAGCATTTCCAAGTCCAATAACAATTGGCAGGGCACTTCGCATTTAAAAAATCAGTTCTAGGAAAGTATCCAGCTTTCAGAGTAGCAGCTAACAAACAATCAGGGTTCTCAATTATCCTCCAAGCATTCTTAGCAAGCATTGCAAGATTATTGAGCTCAGTTTTTCTATAACCAAGGCCTCCTTCAGATTTAGGAGAGCAAAGGATGTCCCAACTCAAAAGATGGAGTTTCTATCTTTTGGGTCAAGAGTTTCCCCCCACCAAAATTTACATAGATGAGAATCCATTTTCCTACAAAGGTATTTAGGGATAAGGAAAGCTCCCATTTGATAAAGAGGTATGGCCTGGCCAATATGCTTAATTAAAGTAGTTCTAGCAGCCAGATAGAGATTCTAGCATCAATAGCTTGGAGAATACCCATATGGGTTTGGATTTTAGAGGCTTTAAAAGAAGTAGGGGTAACCAAATATTTTTCTCCTAGATCCCTATCACTAATATCAAGGATATTAGAGAGCCCCAGTTTAAGATGTTCTGGATTTTTTTTGCTAAACAGGATACCAGACTTGTCAAAATTAATTTCTTGACCAGAGGACAAGCAGAACTTTTGAAGGTACTCTTTGATAGTCTGGAAGTCCTCACTAGTAGCTTTAGAAAATAGCAAAGAATCATCAACAAAGAGAAGGTGTGTCATAGCAGGAGCATTTTTAAAAACCTTTATGCCTTCAACTAGCCCTTTTCTGGTTAGAGCATCAATGTAAGAGGACAAAGCCTCAGAGAAAATGATGTAAAGATAAGGAGACAGAGGGTCTCCTTGTCTTAATCCTCTTTCTGGCTTGAAAAGACCAGTGGGTCTACCATTAAGGAGAACAGAATAAGAGACAGTGGAGATACACTGATTTATGAGTTTAACCCAGTGATCACATAACCCCATTTTTTTCAAAACTTTTTCAAGAAAGGACCATTCTAGATTATCATAGGCCTTAGACATGTCAAGCTTGATGGCAGCAATACCAATGGCTTTATCATGATGATTGACAGTATAGATGGCCTCATTAGCAAGAAGGATGTTATCAGAAATACTTCTTTTAGGGACAAAGGCACTTTGGTTTTGGGAAATGATATTATTCATAAAGGGTTTTAATCTGTTAGCTAGAGTTTTAGAAAGGATTTTGTAAATAAAGTTACAAAGCCCTATGGGTCTGTTTTGGGAGACCAACTCGGCTAGAGGGACTTTGGGGATAAGAGCTATGTTAGTATGATTAAAAAGTTTAGCAACATTCCCAGTTCTGAAGCAAGTTTGAGTCATGTCAATAACAGCTTCTCCCACAATGTCCCAATGTTTTTGATAGAACAGACCAGTAAAACCATCAGGGCCAGGGGCTTTTTTACCACCCATTTGAAAAACAACATTTTTTATCTCCTCTGCAGTGAGGGGAGATTTTAGAGAAGAATTATCATTCTCATAAAATTTAACAGGAAGATCAAGAAGGACTTCATCCTGGAATTGTTGGGGGTGTGAAGAGTACAAGTTTTTGAAATAGTCAACAAAGGATGTGCTAATGCTATCTCTATCAGTTAGAATAGTACCAGCAGCATTTTTAATCCAACTAATGGAATTTCTCTTTCTCCTAAAGATGGTAACTCTATGAAAATATGGTGAATTTCTATCACCTTCCATGAGCCAAACCTCTCTGGATTTATCTTTCCAATAGAGTTCTTCCAAATTGTAGAGATATTCCTGTAGATGGGGAAAAAACGATTTGCTGGTTTTTAAGGAATTGAAGAGACGACGGTTCGGACGAGACTCCTCGAACCGAGAAAACTGCTTAACCTCACACAGATCCACTGGACGGGAGTGCTTTGAGTTCGAGAGATCAATCTGTAGGACTCCGGCCTAAACCAAGTCAATGGCCGTTCCAGAGTCAATTCAGTCACAAAGAGGGAGATGGGTTGATCTGTAGGAGGGAAGCTGAGAATTGTGGGATCAATCATGATCAAGGATTGTGGATGTGTTGAAGGTTTCTGCAGATATGTGTAAATAAGTTTGATCAAGAGAATTTGTGTGTAGACGAATAATGTCCTTTGGTCATCGATTCAGAGCTTATTTATATTGTCAGAATAGTAAAACACCTTGATCCCAGTAAGTATGACGGTTTCTTGAGTGAAAGAGTGGGAAAGTGGGAGATCATGGTTTCAGGTCGTGTGGAGGCTTGGTTAACCGTCCACCCACTACTTTGCTAACTCCTTCAACCGCTTGCACAACTTACTCACATTTATCATCGTGGATGAACACACGTGCCGTAGGATGCCATACCAAATCCCTAAATAATATCCCCCCATATGACGTGATTGATGTCTCACGAACGTGGAGTCTGCAAAGCAGACGTGTATTTGATTAGTCAGTCGTTGACTTGATTAGACAGTGAGTCTAAGTTTTATTGAATTGAGCATGAGTGACGAATGCTCAGTGATTCATGGATTGAACATGTAAGACATACAGTTCTTATGTTGATATTGCTCGTCTGAGTAAATATTGTAAATTCGAGCAACTAAGCAAGTATTGCTCGATTCGACGAATTACTGAATATTGATAATTAGATCAATATTCGATCAATATTCGAGCAACTGAGAAAGTATTGATCAATTCGACGAATTACTGAATATTGATAGTTGGATCAATATTCGAGCAACTGAGAAAGTATTGCTCATTCGATGAATTATTGGTAACGTGACCCAATAAAATATTAATTAAAATATTGGTAGCCTACCAAATATTATGTAATTAATATGAATGTTGATTACTGGATCAACATAAATTTATTAGTGTTTGAACTTGCTCAGAATGATGATTTGTGGAGCGTTTGTTCGAAACCCTAATTTATGATCAATTGTTCGTCAATTGATGAATTGCTGAAAATGGGTCACTGAGTGAAGGAGGGACCAACCACATGGGATGATGGACGACCATGTGATGCCCAAGTGCTCGAGTGAGCGTGCACCAGAGTCCTTAGTTGACTGGTTGGTGAAAGGATGATTAAATGCTGATTTAATCATTCATTAGAATAATGCTCGTATGAGCACTAGGTGATGAAACCTAATTATGGGGAAGTGAGGGACCGTCCAAGGGAGAATGAAACCATCCCTTGGTGGTCGTGGGACCAGCTAATGGTCGTTTGAGCAAATTCCAAGTTGGTTGGAAAAAGTTTGAAACCAATATGAGCAATTGAGCAAATTAGGTCAAAATTATAAGAATGTGTGGGACTGACTCCTTGCAAGCCTTAGGTCCAGCCTTGGTCTGTCAAGGAAGCATCCCCGTGTCACCATAATGTTTGTGTCTCAGTCTTGAGAGTTTTGGTATTTTCTGGTGTGTGTTTGAGCAATATCTTGGATTTTCAGATGAGTTTGATCTTTGACTGAAATTCTTGATTTTGCTCGAATGAGCAAGTAGGACTTTGCTCGATCAATATTTTGAGAATGTTAAAATAATTATAATATTTTAATATTTTTATTGAATAGCCTAGTCGGTCATGTGACCATTTGACTTTTTGGGCTTTTTCATTGTTTGAGCAATATTTGAGAAAATATGAAGAAACCATGATTTTTGCTCAAACGGAGGAGTTTCGTGAGATGAGGGAAATAATAATTATGAAAACAAGGGACTGCAAGGTGTGGGACCGGCCACGGCTAGGGATGGCCGGACGGCCAGGTAGCCCGGTCCCACGACACCTTCCCTATTTTTATTATTTTTCATGAAACCGTGAAAATATGGAGAAACCGTGAGTTTTGCTCAAACAAGGAAAGTTGCTTGAATGAAGGAGTTTTCATGAGTTCATGAAAATAAATAAAATAAGAAAAATAAAGGAAGAGGGCGTGGGGGACCAGCCTCGGCGGCATGGCCGGCCGGCCGGTGGGCCCGGTCCCTAGGCGCCTCTTTTCTATTTTTTATTATTATTTT
>JAJJMB010010320.1:2485063-2523171 GCA_023531105.1 Papaver atlanticum
TGTAGGATTCCTTGTTTGTCCATATTTTTGAATGCTCGTTCGTGCATTTGGGTGCTCGTTCGTGCATCATTGTTGAGTACACTTGCACCATTTTATTGGGGCTTACTCGGTGATAGTCCAGATGCCCGATTGTTGGATATTTATTACTAATTCATGAAATTCAGCGGAGAATGACTCATGAAACGGAGTAATAAATGAATTGTGTATCTATTATTAATCCATGAATCCGGCCGGGGAATTCAAGGAACGGAGTAATGAGATAAGATGGTTATCTATTACTAATCCATGGAATCAGCCGGGGATAGCCATGGAACGGAGTAATGAGATATAATAGATTATTTTCTAGGAATTCAGTGGCGAATGTCACGGTAGAATTTATCTATTGTAGAATCGAGATATGAGATAGTTGAAGCATCATACTCGTTCTGAAAGGTGTATAGTCAGGGAACAACATACAACGTTAGTGTCCTGAAGGCGCTTATCCCTCCAGCAAACAATTATGTCCTGAGAGCCTCCTGAATATATACACGGTCTCTCTACATAGTCAGGGAACAACGAGTATCGCCAACGTCCTGAAGGTGTTAATCCCTCCGACAAACAATTATGTCCATAGAACCGCCTAATCATTCTTCTTTGTAGAGGTGGGTCTCTCTGTGTAGTCAGGGAACAACGAGTATCTCCGACGTCCTGAAGGCATTAAGCCCTCCGACAAACAATTATGTCCAGAGGACCGCCCAATCATGTTATTCTACATAGAGGTCACGATGAAATGTATAGCATAAAACGCTTAGCTAGTGGGAGGCCTTTCGAGAAACATATTCATCATGGCTCTGAGAGGAACTTGATCAGAGATCGTGAAACGGTTCACGGATCGTAAAACATTAATCGTCACATGCGTTCCTGAAGCCGGGTCAGAAACATGCAGTATCATGAATTTACGATTTTGACCTTTGTCGAAAATCCACTATCAACAATTCCAATCTAGCTTTGAGTCTAGAGATGGCTCTACAATCTGTAGGGGCTATGGTTTGGGTATCAGCAAGCTCATTCCTAGTAGTAGAAATATTAGTTTGTATATTACCAAAGGAAGACTTGTTCCAATCACGAAGACCTTTTTTTTAATTTACAAGTTTAGCTTTGAGCTTATAGGCAGGGGATCCTACCACATTAACAGACCAAGAGTTGGCAATAATGTCTCTACAAGTGGGATCCTCTATCCACATAGCTATGAAATGGAAAGGTCTAGGCATGCAAACATCATCATAATTAAAACCAATATGCATAGGACAATGATCAGAAGAATCTCTAGGCAAGTTATTAACACACAGTTTAGGGAACAAAGTTTCAGCAATGGGATTAATAAGACATCTATCAAGACGTTCAAGAATAAGATTAGGACCATACCAAGTAAATCTAGGGCCAGAGAAACCAGGATCATGTAAATCAAAGGTATCACAATTTTTTTTGAGATTGAGAAAGTCAGAATCATCAACTTCTAAGCCACCATTTTTATCCTCGGTACCTAGTAGAGCATTAAAATCACCTATAAAGAAAACAGGTTCATCTATAGGTGGTTTAGGTAACTGACATTGATCTTCCCAAAAGGTTTGTCTAAGACTGCTATTAGGTTCACCATATATGAAATGTAAGTGACACACTTTGAAGTGGATAATATCAGTAGTAGTAACATAGATGCCCCTCAAACTAGAAGATAAAACATTGAGTTGAATTTCCTTTTTCCAAGCAAGGACAAGACCACCACTTCTACCAATACTTGGGACATTAAAGGTGCAAGGGTATCCAAAAAATTTCATTCTTCTAGCAACCAAATCTTTATTCATCTTGGTTTCCGATAGAAAGTTAATATCAGGGTTAATGTTTCTACACAACAAGATAAGTTCCTTATTAGCTGTTTTCTTACCCAATCCTCTAATATTCCATCCAAGCACATTCACATTATTAACAGGAAAAGTATTGGCATTTATAGCAGTATTAGTAGGATCAATAATGGGGGGGGGGATTTGAGTTCACCTGAGTGGTGGATGCAGAACCACCATCAAGAGCAGAATTATTAGAACCACCAATTTGATTAGTCTCCTGGGTAGAACCGATATTCATAGAATCGGCCTCATGAAAGGAATTATTACGGACACCATCGTTGCTTGGAGTATCATCAACAGGCACATTATAGCTACCATAGGGATCAACCAGAGAATGGGTATTGAGAGTACAGTTGGAGAGGTTAATGGCAGGGAGATCTCCCAATTTGGTAATAGGAGGACAAAGAGTAAAATAATCAGGTTCAGACGCATCAGATTGATTTGGGATTACTACAATGCTAGCTAAAGTAGAGTTACTAGCTCTGGTACGTTTTCTCAAATCATCTCTTGGGTTAATTTTCTTTTTGAGTTTGGACAAAGCATCATGCTCCGCAGCAGCAGAAATAACCTCTTCTCTAGAGATAGCAGGTTGGGTTGTCGGAGCAGCCGCCGTTTTGAATCTTCTGGACGAGTTTGTGGTTCGAATCGTACCCCGATTTAGCAGTTCAGAGGGGATGCTTGAATTTTCAACAGTGACATTTTGGGTTGTAACTTGCTTAAAGATGACTGGGAGCCCATTGTTCAAAAGAGAAGAGCTCTGCTGGACAGGCCCAACATCAAATATCTTCAAAGCAGTGGAACGATTAACAAATGGACCCATATGGAAATTATTAGCTACTACCTTTTGAGTCACATTATCTGAACCTTGAGCTAGGACCTTAGCTTTACTTTTGGTACTATCATGATCAATAACATCATTAACTTGATTTTCATGTACTACTTCAGCTGGAGACATAATGGTATCTTGAATCACCAGATTAGAGTTTGGTAGAAAAAGTTGAGCATCTTGATTTCTTGGCATCATTAACTTCGAGACAGTAGGGAGAACATATGTTGAGCTTGAAGTAGCTGCTTCTTGTTGTAACTTCTGTTTTGATTTCCAAGCTGGACAGTTAGCATCTTTGTGATCTAACACACGACAAGAAGTACAGAAGTACTTAGGAACTTTATAATATCTGCATTCAATTAGAAAAGGTTGATCTCTTCCTATTGTAAAGAGAGGGATGCCAGTTGGTAGAGCTTTTTGATCACAAACTCTAACACAGACCTTAACATTCTTCTTTAAAGGATGGTTTCCGTATGGTGTTTGGGCTTCTACTAATTCTCCCATCTTGAGAGTGAGCTTTTGTAGATCTTCAAATTCAGTACACTCCTTAGGGATGTTACATAGGATGAGCCAAAACAGTTCCTCAGTAAACGAGACTTGATTATTTGTTGGCCAGCCATTTGGGGGAACAACTTTGAGAACCATTAGATGACCACAAGCATACCAAGGTCTCTGAGAATTAACCCTATTGAAATCACTCTCAGCTTAGAATCTGATAAGAACTTTGTTTTTCAAACCATTGAAAGTAGTAATAGTATCTGATTGAGCTAATGGCCATTGATTACAGATGTAATAACGGATTTGAGAGGTAGGAATGAGAGTTTCACTGCAAATGTAGCCAACCATGCACCACTTCCAACTATTATCATCTTCAGCCAAGATAACGGTTTTGTCAATGAAGACTGGTTCAGTGAGGGAAGATGGTAGTTTCAGCTTGTTTGCCATTTGTTTGGTAAGGTTTTGAATTTCAAGGTTATCAGGAGTATAAGAGGACTGAGATGGAGAGGATTCCATATAGATTATAAAAGTGATGAAGAGAAGTAAGATTTTATCAGGGAAGAGAGACTGGCTGGATATTAAAATAATGATGTGAAGAGAGAAGATTCTTGTAGCAGTGCAAGAATTGTGAGGGGGTTATATCATACAAATGTGTAGATGCAGCTTGACTGAGACATCAAAATCAAAGTGATCCTTAAAATGGGAATTCTGAAGGAGTTGAAACTGGTCAGCAGAGGGAAGAGTATTGGAATGGTATGGTTTTGTGAAAGATTAAAACCTTTTGTATTTAAACAAAGAACTCATAGTTGGGCTATTGGATAACCTGGTACCTTTTCTTGGAATAGCTGATAGGGACCTTGTCTTAGTTATCAAGTGATGTTTGTAACCAAGAGACATGCAAGGGTTATACACAACCAAGTAACTTAACTTTATTCTTTGTACGTCTTGAGCATACGTAAGCATGGAGGTTGGTGAGTATTTAAGAGCTTTGTCATTACATAGGTGGTTACCCTGAGTAGTTGCACACATCCTTCCAAATGCCATAAACATAGTTGTGGAGGGTAATAAAAACTGGGGGTGGTAAGGATAAAAATTATTTTGGTAATTTTTGGGTTTACTGATGGTGGTAGAAAGGGATTTTTTCTTAGGGTGAAACGGTTTAATTACTTAAAAGACATGAGCGATAATCCAACTGTTAATGATACCCCAATTAAAAGTGGTGCCTCCCAACAGGTGTTGCTTACTCTGAACCTGCATAAAACCAAGAGGTTTAATTAAAACCCAAATAAACTCTTCAAAATTAGGTAGCTTAATTACTCTTCTCTTAAAGGTGATTCCAACAGAATTAAAAGAAAATGAAACGTCTAAAATTAGACTTTGAAAATAGGGTTTAGTAGGATAATGATGAAAATTGAAGGGTTGCACATGGCATTGAAGTGTCGTGAATAGCCAAGTGACAAGATGCTTGACCAAATGCCTTAAAGAGCCATTTATGTCTAATCTACCACCATTATTTAAGAGAGTTAGGGAGATAATCTCAGAATTATACCAAATAAAGCAAAGAAAAGAAGATAGAGAGAAGTTGATTAAGAAAAATGACTGATATTGCATCCAGTTCAGCCGGAGGAGGAAATCCAGGCATACCACCTGATTCTGAAGCCATGCGACATGCAAAGACTGCAATTGAAGCTCTGACAAGTGCAGAGATGGAGAGTTTGATAGCATATTTGAATCTGGAGAAGGCCAAGAAGAAAGAGCAGGAAGAAAAAGAGGAGTATGAGAGGTTGAGAATCGAGAATGATGAAGAGTTCCAACTTTGGTTGAGGAAGATAAAAGCTGTTGATGCACGTCGATACCGACAGAGACTTCAGAGAAGGGAAGAATGGAAGCCATCATGGGGAAAGACTCGAAGTATGACTGAGAGTGATAGTGAGAATGAGGAGAATAAAGAATATTGTGAAGAAGAGATAGAGGTAAGCAGTGATGATTCTCTGAAGAGAAAGAAGAGGGAGAGAAAGATAGAGAAGGAGAAGAGGAAAATGCAAGAATATGAAGATGCAATGTATGAAAGGTATCTAGCAAAGAAGACACACACTCCCCGAAGGTTTGCTCGGACCATGTCAGAACCGCTAAATGTCGACTCTGACGGGGAGGAAATTCAAGGGATGGATATTGATGGAAATTTTGTGTTCTCTGGTCCGACAGTGTCTCGCAGTGGTGGTGAATATGATAAAGAGGGTGAAGAAGATGAGGATGAAGATCTCTAGGGACCTTATACAACTTCAGATAGCGATGACGGTAAGGCTCCTTACTACATCTTTGATGAATTGAATTATACCAGCGACAGTGAGGATGGTTCTGATGATTATTCTGATTAATCATCCCTGAAGTACTATCAATTTCCTTAGAACTAGAGTACTGGGAAACTCTTAAGCATCTTCGTGAACATTTATGAGGAAATTGATGGTATTTGAAGTCTTTGAAGAAGTGCCTGGAGAAAGGGGTTTCAACATCTAACATCTGGTGGTAAGATCTTTTGTGGTGATTTGTTTTGTGTGTGTTGGAAGTACTTATTTTGTGGAGCATAGAATGATTTTGGGGTTGTAGAAGCAACAGGTTCTTGTGAAGGGAAGCAGTTTGCAGAGAAGCAATAGTGGGAAGGGAGTGACTTTGATTTGCAGATAGGATTGCAAAGTTACAGCCTTGATTTTTGGTTGTGCATAAGGGTTGTAATGAAATAGAATGATTGTCGGAAGTTTTAGGTTTAGCGTCTTGTTTTTTTCTATCTTCTTGGGATGTAATTAATCTGGTAATGTTCTTGTAAAAGTTTGAACTCTTCTTAGTACTTGAAATGTGCCCGGTGTTGGTTTGCTGTGTATTAAGTCTGTTTTCTATCTTTCTGGTTTGTTTGAATCCAATATCAGTTGAATAATTAGTGTAGGTATGCAAGCAGGTGATGATAGTAGTGAAAAAAATCTAGAATTCCAATGATTACTAGGTAAAGATAGGTGATTGATTTGAGCTTGAACTTGCAATGAAGAACACTGAATTGCATCTGGAGAATTTTTACATGCATCACAATGACGGAGCAGAGCTCAGGAGAGAGAAGCGGAAGGGTGAGAGAAGTTAAATCTTGACTTCGGAGGATTGCATACTTGAACTCAAGTAGTCAAGTTTTTATTGTAAAGAAAAGTTAGCACGAATAAAGTAGTTTTCAAATGCATCGAGTAGAGTAGAAGATAGAAATTTCAGCATAACTGATCCGACATAGAATTTCCAGCAAAATGATTTTCACTATGGATATGAATCAAATGATCATCTTAGGCGGTCTTAGCATATAGTTCTACAAGTACAAATTTTGTGGCCAACAGTATTAAAAAGAGAGTGAAATATGGCTTTAACATGTGGTGTGGCGGTGAATCCCCCGACCATTCAAGACTTCAAATGTCCCTTCAATCAAAAGGTCATGCCACAATTCTCACTCGGTAAAATAGTAGATGTCAGTTTTTGCTTGGTTTATTTGGAATTTTGTTTCGTGAAAATGCTAAAGAGAGAGCCGAGGGGTCTATTTTAGAAGATTGCTTTTAAGTTGGTGGAGACCTTGGATCCCCACTCCAACTTTTGACAAACAAGAAAAGTGAAGCTAAATTTGTCCATAAACAACACTCAATGGCATCAAGCAACGGATCCATAAGTTCTAAGTTCATCACCTTTTTTTCTTCTTTTTCTTAGATGGAAGTTCATCAACTTTTGAAATTACCTTTTTATTTCTTCCCAATCTTCATTTGTTTCCAAACCAAAGATATTCTCTTCATTTAATGTTTTCTTGTATTACAGGATAAGCGCTAGCTAGACCATATGGCCACCACATTGATGAACTTAAGTCAGCCCCTACTAATTTTATCCGATTACTGACAGCCTTTCCATTACAATGCCAAACATGGGTACAAATACAATCATACTCCCTCCGTCCTAGATTACTTGCCTAAATTGGTTTTTGCACAAAGATTAAGGAAAGTAAAGAGAGGAATTTTTTTCCCAAAATTACCCCAAACTAATATTTAAGATACATAGTTTTTACATATCTTGTTTTTTGGTCTTTACTTGAAGAATTCAAAAAAAGAAAAAAAGATACATAGGATATATAGAGAGGAGACTATTTAAGATTGTGTATAGGAAATAGAATTACACAATTCTCAATACCATGGCATGATTCCAACATAGGGGTAGATTAGGATAAAATGGGGAAAATATGAAACCTATCAACTAAATTAGGACAAAAAAAATCCTCAATTTAGACAAATAAACTAGGACGGAGGGAGAACAAAATTGGGCACATTATTAGAGTATTTAATTATCATACTCTGTCATAAAAGACTAATCAACTAATTATATTATCATCCATATGATTTGCCAAAGTAGTCCCAAGAGAAGGGATATATCAAGATTAAACTTCATTAGGATAGAATGGAATCAATATATATGGATGACGAAAATAACATTACTCTAATACACAATTAAGTATATTTGTTCGTTTGTTGTCAACATCTCTCTGCATAAGCATATGTATTTCGGGGTATTAGATTTTGAATTGTAGGCGCATAACCATAATGATTTATAAAGGGGATACCACTATTAACGGGTGATACCAATTCAGCAATCCGACGGTCAGGATCTGTTAACATATATTTGTCCTATATGGATTGGTATCACCCCTAAATAATACTAGTATCCCTCATTATAAATTATGCATAACCATCATCTACATATCACCCACTACCTGATTAGGTTAAATAGTTTATTCATGGGGCCAATTAGACGTTTTTCTTAAATTATCTTAACCCTTTTGTGTTGCAATATCTACATCAGTAACATCACATAGGTATCAGTTAGTTAATGAAGTCGAGGGTTATATGATCACATTTTTGTGCTAATGATTTTATTGTATGGGTTAGGGGAGATCACCAACACGAATAGAATATCCCCTTTAGGGATGGTGGTCGACATTCAAAGCTTCCTATACCCTAGCAGCTTGTCATCAGCCTTGGGGGGAAATTGAGGAAATGCACGACAGCCGTATTCAGTATACTGTATACGTACTTATATATCATCTTTTTTATGAAGAGCTCAAAATTTTACAAAACATATATCGTCACTCGCACCCTAAAATGTATTAGCGATTCTAGACCCACCACCCCTCTCACACCGTGATCTTTCAGTGCTATCGTTGGGTGGGTGAATTCGTTTTTGAAAATGTATTCAATTCTACATTTTGGTTGGATATTGTTGTTATACTCTAGTAGTCTAGTGCTCGCGATTTTGGTACGTGTTCTTGTCTCTAGTCTCTACTAAATGCGCTTAAAACACTGTCCTCTTCATATATATTCTTTTTCGCAAACGAAAAGTCAAAGTAAACAAAATAAAAATAACAGCTTTCCTAAACTCTAACAACATAATATTTGACAAATTTTCATGAGCGGTCGCCAGTGAGAACCAAATATAAAGAAATGAGACAGAAGATCCACATCATTCGGGACCAATCATGCTATATTGACAAGCAAAGCAAAGATTTATACACAGAACTGCCCTCGGCCGAGTCCATGAAGGGCCGTCCTTTAAATTTACACCAAAGTAGATAAGAAACAAAAAAAGAACGAAACCATCTAGGAAAGATGACAGTGAGGAACTGTTTTTTTTTTTAGTTTTGATCGACCAGGAACAAAACAAAGAAAAGAAAAACGACATCACATCTAAGCTGCATAGCCAGTTGATATATAGGTCTTCTGTGTTTGGTTTACTTTATTGGATATAGGTGTTATAGGTTTGGTTCCTCAAATGAGATGTCGATCATACTTCTAAAAGAGAATCTACAGTTGTTATTTTATAGAGACGTTGTACTCACTGGTAAAATGGGCAAAATTACTTAAAGGACATAGGCACCTCTAAAGATTATCAGAAAAATATTCTATGTGCAATTTCCAATTATCGCTTAATTGGGGGTCCTGGAAACTAATTGGGGGCCTCCCGCTAAAGGACAAAAATATCATCAAAACTTAATTTGAGTCATCCCTTATCCAAAAAAATTCTAAATGGCTAAACTGCCCCTGAATGATTAGTATTAAGAATTAATTAAGTTAATTAGTGTGGTTAGATTAAAATCAGAATTTGGGATAAAAATTTGAGGAGATTTTATTTTTGAGTTTTTGTGTGTTGAGAAGAAGAAGAGGAGTTTTGAGAGGGAAAACTAGGGTTTTTAGAAATGAGTGATTCAAGTGGGGGAAATGATGTTGGGGAAGCTCAAAAAGATTGTGTTGATGGTAAGATTGTTTTTAAATTCTCATATGGATTGAATGTATGATGAAGAGATGTTAATAGTGGAAGCCATGAATAATGGTGCAAATGAAGATCCTATTGCTCAAAATGAAGAACCCGGAGCTCAAAACAATCAGGTAAACTTCCTATACTCTTCGATTTGTCTATTTGGTGCTCCAAGTGGTCGATTCATGGTCACTATGGAACAACTCAGAGTGACAGTCGTTCTAGTCGGGGGTTGTATACACTAACGACTCTATAGAGTCGTTGGTCTGTTGACACTAACAACGACGACTCTAACCTGTAACTTTTCCAGGTGATGAAAAATCGTTAAGGTAGTGTGCTAAACACTGACGACACTTGTTGGTAGTTCACCTAGAGTCGTTAGTGTATTTTGTTTATACCCAGACGACTCTCAAAGCCAAACTCTCTGTAAAAAACTTACTATCTGGGTCGTCATTTGGATATTCATATACATTGACGACCCTAACCAACCATTAAGAATTTTAGTTAGAGTCGTCACTTTCGATATTTCTATACCTTAACGACCCATAGTGTTGATTTTTATGATTTTTGATTTCATAGAATCATTTCATTGAATCGCAAAAGGCATACATCTTTCATAGCATTACATCGAAGGAAATGAAATACAATAGATAATAACGGTGCACTTATACACTTAACCATATAGGTTGTAATTATAGGTAGTGCCTTCCAAGATACGGTAGCATTCGTCGAACTCAAACTCTTTCCCACGAAGCACCTCATATCGGGCATACGCCTTCCTCAACTGAAAAACGCAAAACAAAAATAATACACTTAGTTAGTATCATTCAAAACCTGGGATCAGTTTTACCTCTTGTTTAAATACTTACTCTTATAGCACCCAACATATTGGGTAAGGCTTCCCTTACGACTTTCATTTCTTTTTTGAAATCTTCACATCCCACGAATATCTCCTCGAACCGTTCCTTGACGAGTTTCAAAGACCTTGAGTTACAATTTCCGTCTAACGCCACAAAAACGATGAATACACGGTTCCACCAAGCATCGGATATTTGATCAATGTCTTTTCCAAGATCTTCAAAGTGGTCTTTGATTGTCAACCAAGCTCTCACAATGACGCCATTCTCTTCGGAAGTGTAGGGAGTAGTCATGGTGATTCCTCTTCTTTTTCCTCTTGGATGATAAATAAATGAGAAGGGGAAGAGAAGGTTGAGAATTATGGTTTGGGTGAGGAAGATGTGAGATATGGGTCTCTATTTATAGAATTGAACGACCCAACTTCCAAGTTTTTGAATTTTTTTCCGTTGGTCGACTCAACCACATTAGGTGAATTCAAAATTCACATTAACTGCTAAGTATGTCGTTACCGGACATATTAATGAAGTGACGACTCTTGCAGATCAAAAGAGTCGTCATGTATTATGTTTATTGGATGACGACTCTACTATCAAAAAAGTCTTTGTGTTAAGTAACATTTAGAGTCGTTAAATGTCTTTCTCCAAAAGAGACGACTCATACCAAAAATTTCAAATAATCTTTAGCGTCGTCACTCGTATATTTACAAACACTGACGACCCTTTGTAGGAATATTTACTGAATAAATATTTGTACTCATTTTATTGAATCCAAAAAAAACCATACATGTACTATGAAATAAAATAGAAGGAAAATACATACAATAGTTCACTACATTGCGCTTGAACACCTAAACGAGTTTAAACATATGCGGCGAATTGCCAGGTACTTTCCCCCAAGAGACGATAGCAATCCTCGTGCAAAAACGTGTGGCCATACTTAAATTCGTATTGGTGGCGACCCAAAGAGTACTGGAAAAGCAATTTATTTATAAGTTAGCGTTGTTTAATAAAAATAACCAAAGAAATAATTTTTGATGAATGGCCTATTGATTGACAAACTTACTTTATCCATCTGAGATTCGTTGGGAAGAGCGTCGGCCCGAGCTTTTAATTCTTCTTTCAACATTACGCATTCATTGTATAAATAATCGTATCTTTCCCTTATCTGCTGGAGCGTTCTTTTATAACAATTTCCGTTTAGTGCTTTGAATATCGTAAATACACGTTTCCACCAAGCATTGGATGTTTGATCCATGTTAAGGTACGGATCTCCGGTTTGGTCGTGGTTACTGGCAACCCATTGCTGTCTTTCAAAGTCGTGCTTCGTGATCGTAATGTGTGCTCTAAAAATAGCAACATCTTCTTGATTATTGAATGGAGTTTGAGCCATTTTTGGTGCTTGAAAGTGATGGGTGAATGAGTTAGGAAGATTGAAAGTGATGGGTGAATATATTTGAAAAGGATAAGTCTCCTTTTATAGGATAAAAATACCCAACGGCTAGTTTTTTTTAAAACAAAACGGTTAGTTTTTTCCCAAATCTGCAATAACTGCTCGTAGGAGTCAAACGTACCGTTGATTTCCGAAATTCCCAATAACTGCATCTAGAGTCGTCAGGTTAGATGTATATACCATAATGACTCTAGATGAAAACTGAACAGAGTGGTGTATATTTCTCAATAAAGAGTCGTCAGTGTTTATGATGAGTCGTTATTGTTGACAAAAGGGTCGTTTCTTTTATAAAACAAACCTTGACGACCCTAACACTGGGACGAAGATCAGGGTTTCAGGCAAATAAGTCGTCAACCTGCAAAATTAGGTGACGACTCTAATATGAATTACAGTCACATGAGTCGTCAATCTGCTAAAAATGGTGTTACGACTCTTTTTCTGGCAAATCAAAATAAACACTAGAGTCGTCAAGTGTTCATCTTATATACTGACGACCCTTTAATGAAAATTTGTATATTTTATGTAGTTGGTTGTACAGCTGAGCTCTCAACCAGAACTCGTCTCTACTATGGGTCCGGATACCTCCCAACACTATATGACTGATTTGGTATGTTTTCCTTGTTTGAATCGATATATATATGTATATATGTTTTGAAAATTATTTAATTAGTGTTCTCATGAATGTGTAATTTGCTCAATGTAGACATGGAAAACTAAGGATGAGGCTAAGGAATGGATTATCTCCAAGGAAAAAGAGAAGATGTGCGTGGTTGTTCAAAGCAAGCACGTCGATTTTAAGAAGTTTGAGATGGTATGTGAGAGAGCGGGGGACAAGGAAGAAAGTCACAAAGGGAAAATTACAAGTATGAGAAGAAGAAGACGAGGGTCTACAAAACTTCGTCGAAGAAGATACAATGCCCGTTCAGGATTGTTTTCAAAAGGCATCATGAAACTGATCTATGGAGTTTGTATAGTATTCTGGATGGTCGTCACAACCATCCTCCACCTACAAGTCTCTTAGGACACCCAGCATATGCTCGATTGAAACCACATCAAATGGAAAAGGTCCAGCAGATGAAGGGATGTAGGCTCCTTAAGATCCTAAATGCAATAAGGGCGGAAGATAAGACAAACTTGTCTACTATTTCCACAATCTATGCTGCCAAAACAACGATCAAGAGAACCGAATGGGATGGTAGATTTATTATGCAACAATAAGAGTGGTTGGCAGAAAAACTTAACTACGCCATGCAAACAAAGGTGGGTCCCGGCGACAAAGTGACTCATATTTTTCTTTCCCATCCTAGGATGGTGGATTTGGCTCAGTGTTTTTACCAGGTCTTGTTCATAGATTGCACCTATAAGACCAAGAGGTATAACATGCCGATGTTGAACGTGGTTAGTCATACTTCGGATAAAAATTCATTCACCATGGCATGGTGCTTTATGGAAAAACAGGAAATAGAGGACTATGTTTGGGTGTTGGAACAAGTGAGACTGATTTACCGCGGTGAAGAAACACCATAGGTTATATTTAGTGATAGGGATTTTGCATTGATGAGTGCCATTCGTCATGTTTTTCCACTTGCTCAACATTTTCTTTGTACGTGGCATATCCAAACCAATCTTTTTTCAAATTGCAAGAATCATATCCAATAGATCAAACTTGTGAAGGGTAATCAACGTTCGAAGGATGGAGACGAGCGTCTAAGTCAACTTTCAAAAAAAAAGCGAGCGGAAGAGAAAAGGAAATATGCGATGAAGAGCCTATGGAAGGATTTATGCAAAGATTGGGACCATTTGGCTCATTCGAAGACCAAAGTAAAGTATTATGCTAATTTGCAGAAGTTTATTGATGATTGGAGTACGGATCATAAGAAGGTGGCCGACTATTGCCTAAATACATGGTTGAATCCTTGGAATAAGAAGTTTGTTTATGCATGGACAAATAAGTACAAGCACTTAAAAAATGAGTCCACAAGTATTGCAGAGCATTCTCACGGACGTTTGAAAAAAATTATGGAAGAGAACAAGGGTGGGGTAGTTACGGTACAGGAAGCTATTCATGAGCACGCCGAGAATGATCTAAGCAAGATAGTGACTCAGATGGAGTACAGTAAGGACCGTTTTTTTTATGACATACATAGAAGACAAAGATTTGCTACGGAGGGTTGCACACCAAGTATCATGGTGGGAAATAAAGCACATGATGATTGAACTTAACAAATTTCGAGCCAAAGTTTCCTAGGGAAAAGTGATTAAATGTGATTGTACAACCGAGACGTGGCTTGGCCTCCCGTGTAAACATAAGCTTGGTGGGTACAAGGTGATCATTCCTCTTGAAGATATCGATCCATTCTGGAAGCAACTTTCATTCACCCCAAATCCCACAGGAGCCGCTGAGGAACAATTTGGAGACTTGGAGATTGGCAAATACATCAATGAAAAATACCAAAAAATGAATTGTGCTGGAAGACAAATATTGGTTTCTAATTTGTGGCCGGCAGTCCGTAAGATCTTGGGAGTAGAAGAAGAGCCAATCAAACAAAAACCACCAGGTAGACCAACAACTAAAAAGTCGTTTAGAGAAACTTTGAATGCGGACAAGAGCTGCACAAGTGACCCATCACGTCATGAGTATGTCCAGGCGGAATATACGGAGTATGAGAACTCTTTCCTTCCCAAGAAAAGGGGTCGGCCAAAAAAGCAAGAAATCACCCAAAGTGATGGAGAAGTGAAACAAAAGGCAGGCATGGATGTTGTAGAGCTTGTGGTCGATACCCAACAAATCCAATCGAGTGGAATGGTGACGATAAGAGGAAGAAAGGGAAATCCGAAGACACCTAGGGATTCGCAAGGAAGACCACATCCTGTTGCTTACACTTTGTACGAAGAGTATACCGAACAACTTCCTTACGTAATCTTAGATCACCTTATATCCACCGACGACGTTGACGGGGATGGAAATTGTGGTTACCATGTTGCAATGGAACAATTAGGGCATTTCGTTGAAGCCGACATACTTAAACTCACCCAAATCGAATATGCAAGAAAAAAAATGGCCACCAAACTTGTTGAGGACAAGCAACTATATTTGACAGTGATCATGCAAGGAGATCCAAAAGAGAAAGAAATGAAGTTCAAGGAGTTGGTTTCTAACTGAAATGGCGAAAGGGGTCGAAGACTGTCGGTTATAAGTTTTGGATGCAAATGCCTATTGGTGGCCAACTTTTAGCGGACACATTCACTTGTGTTGTTATTGTATTCAGCAAAGGCTTCCCCGGAGGCTCTTGTATGTACGTACCCTCAAGAACTAGGTGCGAGGCGGCGCTAAAGAAAAGAAGAATTGTAATGGCACATGTCAACAATAACCATTACATAGGTTTGAAAATAGCTAAGGAATGTCCTTTACCACGGGTGGTCTATGGTGACTGGGGTGAGTTCACCAAGGAGTGGAAAAACCAGTATGAGTACGGCATGAACATGTGGAATGAGCTGGACCCAACTCCAATTTATGTTGACATGGGCGATGACTCGTAAGTTGTTTAATTTTGGCTTTGCATTTTTAAGCATACTTTTCGAAAATGGTTGTATCTTGAACCCGGATATTTGTATTTTGAAGAATGCTTAATGAATACAATGCGTTTTATCTTGCGGCATAAATGTTTTTCACTATTGTTTGTTTTGCTCGTTTTTGTAACTTAGAGTCGTTACCATATATGGATGAAAACACCAACGACTCTTACCTACCATTTGATTTATCTTATGGAGTCGTTAACAACGATAACCCTATACCATAACGACCCGGATGGTACAAATTCTGGGTTCTCCTGTATGTTTTTGCCACTTAGAGTCGTCATTGGATCCCTGTATACATGAACGACCCATAGCTACCATTTAGTGAATATTTAGGGTCGTTAACAACGATAACCCTATACCATAACGACCCTAGTGGTACAAATTTTGTGCTCTCCTGTATGTTTTTGTCACTTTGAGTCGTCATCGGGACCGTGTATACATGGACGACCAGTACCTGCCATTTGATGGTCAATAAGATTCGTTACTATCGATACCCTTAAACACTAACGACTTCAAATGTCCAGATTGTTGGTCTCCTGGATGTTTTTTGTCTCCTCCTCATCATCACCACCATTATTACCTTCATCTTCTTCCTCCTCCTCATCACCAAAGTAGTCGAAATCGCTCTCCTCGGCCGAGTAATCGGTGAGTACTCGCTACAAGGTAAATGAGCGAGGCGATTTACAAGTCCAAGGTCATTCTGATGAACAGCTGAGTAATCGACCGAGGAGACCGAGTAACCCATCGAGGAGACCAAGTACTCGCCGAGTAATTGGCCGATGAGACCGAGTATTATATATAAATTGACCGAGTACTAGGTATAAGTCATGACTCATGAGTATTACATATAAACATCTAATAAATAAGTTCCGAGTATGAGGCGAGTATTGGCGATTTCCAAGTTCGATCTCATTGCTCCTCGCTACAAGGTACCCCACCGAGTAAGACCGAGGAACGTTTTCGATTACTTTGCTCATCACCACTATTACCATCAACCTCACCATCATCAGAATAATCACCACTACCATTATCTTCATCATAATTATCACTCTCTTCTTCTTCACCTCGTACCGGAAGTTCTTCTTCTATCTCATCTTATTCTTCATCGCTACCGTCAGCAGAAATAACAGGAGAGGATGAATCCACAAATCCGAAAACTCATTACCTTTGTCTCTTGGTTCGCTGGTAGAAAAGGCTACCTCACCCGGGTTTTTTTCCGTGTAATGGACCGGCAATTAAGTATCTTTCGTGGCGGGGAGGTCTTGAAGGAAGACTTATCATGAGAAACTTCTCTTTGGTCTTGCTACAATAGTCCAAGGACAAAAACGAACCGATAAGATATCATTTCTATAGTATCAGTTAAAGGGTCGTCAACGGGATAATCTTAAAAGCAAACGACCCTTCAAGACAAAATGACGACTTTAAGTTAGCTAATGACGATTCTATAACGGATAATGACGACTCTACCAATTCTAGATGACGACCCTTCCAATTATTTGGACAGAGAGGTTGTTATTTATCTTATATAGTCGTTATTGTTTAACAATGGGTCATCAAAAGGGCAATGACGATCCTACACAATTTGGATGACGACTCTAGGGCATATAGCTAAATGACGACTCTATGGGTAAAAAGATGACGACACTATCAATTTTTGAAACAGAAGGCTGTTCGAGTTCCATCTAGAGTCGTTAAACAGTAAAAAAGGGTCATCACATAAGGATCGCCAAACGTTTCTATTATGGAGTAACGACTCTATTCTAGGGCAAAAAAATTTGAAGAAGCAGAATTAGGGTCGTCATCTTCAACATAATACACTAACGATTTTTCATTGAATCCACATGCAAATGAAAAATCTTTAGGGTTTATCAGTACGACACTAACGACCCATTCACTGTAACTGAAAAATTTCAGTTGCCAAACTCAATTTCATAATCAAAACACAATAAAAAATCGAATAGAAGGTGGGTATTAGTTCACGTACCTTCTAATTGGAGCCATATCTTCCTCCGGTTTCGATTGATTTGTTTTTTTTGTTTTCCTCACATAAACCTTTCTTTCCTTTCCTTTTACTGCTTCAACGACATTAGGGTTGTTAGGGAGAGTAATAGCATATCTAGCAGTCTGCTTGGTACGTGCCATGTTTGTAGAAGAAGTTAATCGTCGATTAAAGTTTTCGCATCGACGATTACCCAATAAATCGGTTGAAGAATTTTTTTTCTTCACAGGGTCGTTAATGGTGGTGGAGAAGAGAAAGGGAGGAGAAGAAGATGATAGGAAGAGGAGAACTGATTTTTGGTTTTAGGATTAGGATAAAAATGAATTGGGGGCCTAATTAGAGTTTTTAATTAAGGGTTAACTGATTTTTAAGGTTTAGGTTTAGTTAAGGATAAAACAGTATTTTCACTTAATTTTAATACGCCTCTGGTAGAACTGGGGTGCAAATATAATTGGTGAGGCCCCTAATTAGTTTCCAGGGACCCCAATTAAACGAGGTTTCCAATATGAACACGTGATGAGTTGATTTTTCATGACTCCCGCATATTAGAGATTGATGAATTTGTAGTTTTGTAAGTACTTGTATAGGAGATCAGTATGGCTTAAGAGAAAATAAGGCGTAAAAGAGTTGGAAGGTGGAATTGGACGAGGGAGTATAAGAGCGAGGGCTATGTGGAATATAACAATACTTCAAAGCGAAGTAATGTGGGAAAATTGATCAAATTAGCTTCCATTAGAGCATTTCCAACAGTGGGTGCTAAAAATCCTACATGAAATTTTTATTTAGATCCTTATTTATGGAGTTCTATGTATGTGGTAAAAATAATAATGTTTTGTTCATGAATCATCTCCAATGGTGTGGAGTTTTGTTTTCAGGATTTGTTTTTTTGAATAAAAAATAAAGTGATTTCTTTTTTCTTATTGGTTTAGAAAAATAAAGTGATTTCTTTTCTTATTGTTTTCTCCCAGCTTGTTGCTAGGCTACCAACTAAAAGCTTTGTTTGAATTTTCTTTATTTAGAAAAATTATTTAAAAATAATAATTAAAAAAAAAGTTAAAAAGGTGACATGGAAGTCATCCCCAAGGTCTAGATAAGACTTTCTCTAGGACCTTTATATTTATTTTGACATCCATCCTAGTTTCTAAGACCTACTGTTGAGATGGTTTTGATTTAAATGAGGGTCTAAAATCCTATATGTCATATGAAAATAAAATTTTCACCTTCTGTTGGAGATGCTCTTATGGGAGTAGAGAAGACACTGATGTCCCCAAATTCGTTTGGACACTATTTCAAGTGAGGTACTGCCTGAAATTCTTCACTGGGCTGTAAAGATAATCCACCACCGCCTGAAGGAACCTCAGTCGTCTACGGGGATTAAGAAAAAAGGTATGTCGGCCACAGATTTCTTGCTTCCCAAGTGAGTTTTTTTTTTCTTAAGGGGAAAAATCACCCTTTTAGTGTATTTTTGACCCTATTATTTGTGGTAGGTTTTATCCTACTTCACCTCCTCTTTACTCAATATACAAAGGGAAAGCGTGTTGAAACACATCAACACATAACCTTTACTCTAAGATAAAAATTAAGGTTATTGTTGAAACTGGTACTGCATTTTCGGATATCCGATTTTGTGGTTACGTAAATATCTAGAAGGTTTTGTAGAGGCTGAAGAATAAAGCTGCGATTCTCAGGCGGAAGTATAAGCAGTGCGATGATGAGGAGATGGAGAGTGCGGTAAAATATTACTTTGACGCGGAGTGTTGATACCAGAGTTTTTTCGTATCCAGGTCAGAATTTCTTATCACCTCGGGCTTCTTTGATACATGCCAAAGAGAGTGAAAAGACGAGGGTACCCAAATACACCACAATATTTTATTTATCAACCTATAAGTCCTCTTCCGAATGTAATCGTCTATGGACAGAGTCGAGACAACACAACAATTTGGTTCACACTTCGTGTGATCGTCTATGGATACGAGATCGAGACAATACGACAACAAGATCACTTGTGTGATTGACTATGGATACAAGATCGAGACGATATGACAACAAAGTGTGTACTTGATAATAGATTCGGTAATAACCGAAACTCTATAGGATCACTATCAAGTATTACGGAGTTAACGTACTTGTGTATTTTACTTAATTATAATAACAATTATAATGCGAAAAACAAAGTAAAAGACACAACAAGATTTTGTTAATGAGGAAACCGCAAATGCAAAAAAACACCGGGACCTAGTCCAGTTTTGAATACTCTCATAATTAATCCGCTATACAAAATCTAAACCACTTGAATCTCTTGCGATCAATCACACACAGAACGGAGTCTGTTAACAATGGATTATCTCAAGATGTCTTTAGATCTAACAACAGTTCTAAAGGTCTCGTCGATACTTTGATCTAGTCTGAGTGAATCTTATATCAGAAGAGAAGATTCTGAAGAATAAATAAACTAGGTGCAATCAAAGTTTCAACAACCGTTAGTCAATCAAATCAAATCGAAGACTAATAACACTGCAATTATCTAGTTTCCCACCAACGGTACTCGTAGAGCTTCTTGATCCCACAGAAGTCTTAAAACGAGCGGCTGTAAGAGATTTCACCTAATTAGGATACTTTCCTCTCCGATTAGACGGCTCCACCAGAAACAACAAATAATGAAGTTTGCCTTGCTCTTAGGATAGTTTGCTAGAAATGCAAACTTAGGTATTTATAGACAAAGGATGTTTGGTCACCAAGGAATTTCCAAAAACGAAAATATTTTCATGATATGCAATGAATGCCCAAGTTCGGTTTTCCTAATTCCAATAAATGCTTGTCCAATATTTCTAAAATCTCTCATAGAAAATATCAAATTGGTAAATGCATATTACTAATTTTTATTCTCTAGAGCTATGCATTAATTGCTGGTAATTAAATCATATAAAACTAAATACCTTAATTAAAAGATTCTTAAGTTATTTCGGCACAGGATCACCTTGAGTACCAAGGAATATCTTTGAACAATAAATGATAAGAGTTACTGCTCGTGTTCAAAGTATATTGACATATTTTCACTGTAAATCCTTATTTCGTATTTACATGGATTTGCTTCTTAAAATCGGTTCTACCACACTTCCAAACAAGTTTAGAATTGGTTCTACCAGAATTCCAAGACTACTATGTGATCGGTCATACCAAGTCACAATGGTTAGTTGTGATCGATCCTACCAAGTCACATATATGGGTTCGGATCGGTTATACCAATCACTAGGATCGGTTCTACCTAAACATGGTATCTACTTGTGATCGGTCACACCAGTCACTAGGATCGGTTATACCTGTTGATGGGGAAAAACGATTTGCTGGTTTTTTAGGAAGTGGAGAGACGACCGTGCGGACGGAGACTCCTCAACCGAGCAAACTGCTTAACCTCAAATAGATGCACTGCACGGGAGTGCTTTGAGTTCGAGAGATCAATCTGTAGGACTCCGTCCTAAACCCAGACAATGGCCGTTCCAGAGTCAATTCAGTCACAAAGAGGGAAGAGGGTCGATCTGTAGGAGGGACGCTGAGAAGTGTGTGAGATCAATGGTGATCAAGGATTATGAATGTGTTGTAGGTTTCTGCAAATGAACTGTTGGGGTTCGAATAAGTTTGAATTCTGCTCAATTGGGAGAGATTGTTGCTCACACGATGATTCATGGTTAGACGATAGATGTTATCTGTCTTACCCGTCTTGTCCTCAATCGTGGATTCAGAAACTTATTTATATTGCCAGAATGTCGACACATTGATCTCCAATAAGTGTGACGGTTGCTCGAGTGAAAGAGTGGAAAAGTGGGAAATCGTGGTTAAACCAGTTCCAGGTCATGCGGAGACTTGGTTGATTGTCCACCCACTACTTTGCTAACTCCCTCAACTTCTTGCATGACTTACTCACATTTCTCATCGTGGATGAACACACGTGCCGTAGGCCGCCAGACCAAAACCCTAATTAATATCCCCCCATGTGACACGATTGATATCTCATGATTTGTGGAGTCTTCAAGGCAGACGTGTATTTAATTAGTCAATTGTTGACTTGATTAGACGATGAGTCTAAGTATTGTTCAGTCGAGCATGGTTGTCGAATGCTATATGATTCATGGATTGAACATGTCTGCTGGGACATATTGTTCTCGAATAAATGTTGATAATTGGATCAACATGATGAATATTGATAGTCTGAGCAAATATTGCTCGTATGATGAATTGTTAATATTGATAATTGAATCAATATTAATACTCTGAGCAAATATTGCTCGTCTGAGTAAAATTACTGAATATTGATAGTTGAATCAATATTCCTCGTTTGAGCAAATATTGCTCATTTGATAAATTGTTGAATATTGATAGTTGAATCAATATTCCTCGTCTGAGCAAATGAGCAAGTAGACTCCGGCCTAAACCAAGACAATAGCTGTTCCAGAGTCAATTCGGTCACAAATAGGGAAGAGGGTTGATCTATAGGAGGGAAGCTAAGAAGTGTGTGAGATCAATGGTAATCAAGGATTGTGAATGTGTTGTGGGTTTCTGCAAATGAACTGCATGGTTCGAATAAGTTTGAATTCTGCTCTATTGAGAGTAATTGTTCAGATGAGAATTGTTATGGTCATTCCCGTATATCTGTTCTTGTTAATCATGAATTCAGAGAACTTATTTATATTTCTATAACATGGACACATTGATCTCCAGTAAGTGTGACGGTTGTTTGAGTGGGAAAGTGGGAGATCGTGGTTTAACCAGTTCTATGTCGTGCGGAGACTTGGTTGATCGTCCACCCACTACTTTGCTAACTTCCTCAACCGCTTGGACGACTTACTCACATTTCTCATCGTGGATGAACACACGTGCCGTAGGCCGCCAGACCGAAACCCTAATTAATATCACCCCTGTGACGTGATTGATGCCTCACGAACGTGGAGCCTGCAAGGCAGACGTGTCTTTGATTAGTCAGTCGTTGACTTGATTAGACGATGAGTCTAAGTATTGTTCATTCGAGCATGATTGCCGAATGCTCTAGTATTCATGGATTGAACATGTCTGCTGGGACGTATAGTTCTTGAATGAATGTTGATAACTGGATCAACGTGATGAATATTTGATAGTCTGAGCAAATATTGCTCGTGTGATGAATTGTTGAATTACTGAATATTGATAGTTGCATCAATATTCCTCGTCTGAGCAATATTGCTTGTCTGAGCAAATATTTCTCATTTGATGAATTACTGAATATTGATAGTTGAATCAATATTCCTCGTCTGAGCAAATATTGCTCATTTGATGAATTACTGAATATTGATAGTTGAATCAATATTGCTCGTATGAGCAAATATTGCTCATTTGATGAATTATTGGTAGTATGACCAAATAAAATATTAATTAAAATATTGGTATCTGGACCGAATATTATATAATTAATCAAGATGTTGATTACTGGATCAACATAAAATTATTAGTGTTTGAACTTGCTCAGAATTATGAGTTGCAGAGCATTCAGTTCAAAACCCTAATTTTGATCGATTGTCGATGAGTTGATGATTTACTGAAAATAAGTCACTGGGTGAAGGAGAGACCGGCTACATGGGATGATGGCCGACCATGTAGTGCCCAGGTGCTCAAGTGAGCATGCACCAAAGTCCTTTGTTGACCAGTTGGTGAAAGGATGATCAAATGCTGGTTTAATCATTTATTAAAATAGTGCTCGTCTAAGTGTTAGGTAATAAAACCTAATTATGGAGAGATGAGGACCGGCCAAGGGGTCATGGGACCGGACCTTGGTCGTCGTGGGACCAGCTGGTGGTCGATTGAGCAATTTCCAAGTTGGTTGGAGAGAGTTTGGACCCAATATGAACTGTTGAGATCTAATTAGGTCAAAATTATGAAAGAGTATGGGACCGGATCCTTGCAAGCCTACGGGCGGACCTTGGTCGGTCAAGGTGGCATGCCCGTGTCACCATATTTCCCGTGTCTCAGTCATGAGAGTTTTGGTATTTTTCTGGTGCGCGTTTGAGCAATATTTTGGATTTTTAGAAGAGTTTGATCTTGACTGAAACTCTCAATTTTGCACGAGCAAGTAGAACTTTGCTCGTGCGACCAATATTTTGAGAATATTAAAATAATAATATTTTAATATTTATCATGAGTAGCCTAGTCGGTCATGTGACCATTTGACTTTTTGGCTTCTTCATGGTTTGAGCAATATTTGAGAAAATATTGAAAAACTAGGGTTTTGCTCAAACGAAGGAGTTTCATGAGATGAAGGAAATAATAATATGCGAAAATAAGGAATTGTAAGGTGTGGGACCGGTCACGGCTAGGGCATGGCCGTCCGGCTAGGTGGTCTGATCCCGTGACACCTTTCCCTATTTTTTACTATATTTTCATCGTTTGAAGGAAAATATGGAGAAACTAAGAGTTTTGCTCAAACGAGTGAGTTTGCTCAAATGAAGGAATCTTCATGAGATGAGGAAAAATAACAAAATAATATAAAATACAGAACTAGTCATAAAAACCCAAGGTGACCAAACTTGTGGTACAAAAACCCTATTTAAATGTTGGGATCCATTAAAACTCCATCTTAAACAAAATTGATACAAAAACCCCAAATCTTTAAAAATTGATACAAAAACCCCAAATTTCAAAATTGGTTTCATCAAATTCTTTGGGGTTTTTGTGTTACTTTTGTTTTGATGGGGTTTTTGTGTTACTTTTGTTTTGATGGGTTTTTTGTGGATGGATAGTGACACCTTTGGGGTTATAACTCGCGGTCCGTATAAAATAATGGAAAGAGGTAAGGGACCGGCCACGGCGGCATGACCGGCCGGCCGGTGGGCCCGGTCCCCTTAGGCGGTGTAACGCCCCCAAAGCTAGCAGCTGACTAATCCAAGAAATCAACTAAAGAAAGAGGCACTAAGAATCTAAATGAACTACTTAAAGATTCTTATGAAGAAATCTGCTTCAAAACTTAACCCAAAACTAGCCCCACTCTGAAATATATAATACAAGAACTCCTCTCAAATGATACATACACAATAGTCTTACGGTTTACAAATAGAATATATAACATAATAAACATGGCCGAAGTTAACCAACTAACGAACTCAACTCCTCGAAGCTTTCGCTACGTAACTCTGATATGTCTCTGAAACTGGAAGTGGGAATGAGTGAGCACATCATCCCTAAAAGGGGTTCCCAGTAGGAAAATAACATTTAACTTTAAAGTAATCATTGAAATGATTTGGAAAACAACTCATTTTTTCCCAAAACACTAAAAGACAACCAATTCACAAAAATAAACAATCATGGTATATGGGACTAACTCCTTCTTCAAAACAATGAATTATTGGATGTCGACCAATTCCTTACACATCCAATTGTATACATTGACAATGAAATATATTGGATGTCGACCAATTCCTTACCCATCCAATATTATGCATTGATGTCGACCAATTCCTTACACATCAATGTTGGTGTCGACCAATTCCTTACACACCAAAATGAAGGAGCGTATTCTATATACCTCAGATGATAATGTTCATTTCCCAAACAATTCATAAAGACAAACAAAGCATAACAATTCCTTTCCAAGCAATGGAAAGATTAAAAGAATCAACAGTACTTTCGAATTTAAATAAAACAATGCATGGAATATACAATCAGGCAATGCATGAATTTGTTAAACATAAACTTTTGTAAAAGAAAACAATAATAATCACAAAAGAGCTAAATGTAAATTCCCACCTCTTTTGATGACAAGCCTCGCCCACCTCGAGATCCACGATCCAATAGTTCATCCTTTGAATCGATCGTTGTTAATACAGTCTAACTGTTAATCATACAAGCACTCTAAGAATCTAGCCAAAATGGCTTACACCAGAATCATACAGTTCTATATAATGGTTCTAAGCTCATTTATGATTCTACACCTTTTTATTACCTATCTTTAACATATCTAAGGTTTACTAATTCAATTAGGTTGGTTCTATAGTTCATTAGCTAAGTCTTATGAATATCTACAACTTTGTAGAAGAAGCCAAAGACTAATTCAGACCATAAGCGGTCCAATTCATCAATTTAAGAAAACAGGGTTCATCCTAGTCAACTAACAGTCGCTAACGGTCAACGTCAAAGGTCAAGTCAATGGTCAAACAAGGTCAATGTCAACTGGTCAATGATTAAAGTCTAAATCGGTCAACTCAGGTCAAGACATGTAACTCAGTGAGTTAACACCGATCCGACTCAGTCAGATAACCGAGTCAGACGAGCTAGATCAGTCAGACATGTGACTGACAGGAAACACAAGGCATGAGCCACTGCTCATTCCGTAACATCTAACGCGCACAAAACATAAGGCATACGTCAAAAACTCAAATACAACTTCATTTTCGCTACCAACCTGATTCAGGCTTGAATCCCAGCTTTACCAATTCATTTATCAACCGCAGATTCATTCTTTACACATCATTACCTACAGCATCAACTGAGGCTACATTCAGTTCTCATTCCTCCAATATTGGCAGCACACCGCCATTGAAGTACCATTACCAAACTCAGCTCACCCTCAACACCATAGAGCCACTACTTCTATCTTTAATAACAATATCAATTCCCATTGAATCTAAACAACATCTAAAACTTCCATTACAACACTAACATTTTCAAATTAGCTGAACTTTATAATTTAACTACAAATACAAGTCTAGCTTACCTACAAGTGCAGTAGCTGCAAAATCCACAAAGCTTCAACTCAATGAACACTCAAATCTCAACTACAACTCCCATTTGATTACACATCACTTCTAACTGTATTTCAACCTCGGCATAAACAAACCCATCACCACAAGCAGTATCAACATCCCACTACTACCTGTAATCTTCATCCATTCATCCATTCAACATTTACTCATTCACTACACAACAACCCAACAGAATCTCAACTCTGCCTTCATCTCAATCCATACAATTCAATTCCTCTTCTTACTTAACTGGACTCTGCAATTCTTCTTAAGGCTACAACAACCCACCAATTCAGTTTAACCAACACCATTAACGCCACAAGATGATCATAACTTACATTCAATTCCACACAGAACACCAACTTCTACATCTCAAGCATATAATCCTCAACTGTAATTCAATGCATAAGCTTAATCTACAATCTCAATTTAGTAATACTCAGGCCATCGAATTCATGTTCTTCTTCACCTGACTCAATTCATCAACTCGTCCTCAGGATAACAACTCCCCAATCTCCATCATCATCCTTGATTCTCAGAAGCTCTATAACAAATTATGAATCCTCAGTTTTCTTATCCTGAGTTCAGAACATAATTCTAACTTCTCATAATAACCTTACCCACCCTCTAATTTCTTCTTAATTTCCTCCAATCATATCCTCGATGATTTACAGAACCCTAATCTCTTTTAATCTCGAATTACTCTTCATCCTTGACCTTAATTCACTCAGTTGATCAATACCCATCTTAAATCCCCTTCCCTAATAATCGATTTCATCTACTACAGCTTCTCTTAGTTCTTCTCATGAACCCTAACTCTTCAATCTAACATTAAAACAACTTCAGAACGCTAATTAAGCACCAACCCATTCGTTCTTCATCTTATTCATCAACTTATCTTGATTACTTTCTCTCATGACAAAACCCTAACTTCATTTTACAGCAACAATAATTTCTTCTTCTCTCGGAACCCAATCAATCCCAGTAGCATCACCTACTCCCTTAAATCATCATGATATAAGACTAGCCATGAATCACTCACGAAATAACATCTCAAATCTTTTGAGTTAAATCGATCGAACGAAAAAGAGAAGAACAGAAAAGAAGAAGAAAGAGAAAGAAGAAGAAGAAAGAAAAGGAAAGAAGAGAAATGAATATCTTCTCGACCATGTGTCGATAAGACCAAGAATAATTATTAAGGTGCCCAGAAAATGGATAAGGGGCAGCCAGGAGGTTTAGATTCAAAATGACTATTTTTCCCCTCGTACTAATCCAGTGATATCTCTTTTGCCTGGTATATGAATGACGCATACGAGTAGTCCGTCTCGTATAACTTTTCGATACCTATCTAACAATACTAGTTTCATATCTAATTCGTTGTTATTAATTTCTATTAAGTAACGATCGAGTTAAACCAATCGAGTTATTAACGACTAAAACGTCTCTTGACTAGTCTAATAGCATTGACGAGCTTGAGGGTCTTTACAGGTGCCTCTTTATTATTTTATTGATATTATTTCCCTCCCTATTTTGCACAGGTTTCCTCTTTTGGCCATATTTTCGAATACTCGTTCGTGTATTCGGGTGCTCGTTTGTGCATTATTGCTAAATACACTTGCACCATTTTCTCGGGGCTTACTCAGTAGTGGCACAGGTGCCTGGTGAATATTTATTACTAATTCATGAAATTCAACCGAGAATAATTCATGAAACGGAGTAATAAAAATTATTTGAGTATTCATTACTAATTCATGAAATTCAAATGATTCATGAAACGGAGTAATAAAATGAGTTTAGTATCTATTACTAATCCATGGAATCCAGCTGAGGATCAGCCATGAAACAGAGTGATGAGATAGAATGATTATCTATTACTAATCAATAGAATCCAGCTGAGGATCATCCATGGAACGGAGTAATGAGATAAATAGATTATTTTATAGGAATTCAATTGACGAATGACATGCTAGAATCAACCTATTTGCAGAATCGAAATATGAGATAATTGAAGCATCATACTCGTTCTGAGAGGGGTGCATAGTCAGCGAACAATGAATAGCGTGACGTCCTGAAGGCGTTAGGCTTTATACTAGCATACAATATGTCTAGCAGCTGCCCAATCATTAAGAGATTCTATACACGGTCTCTCTACGTATTCAGGGAACAACGAGCAGCGTGACGTCCTGAAGCGTTAGGCTCTATACTAGCATGCAATATGTCTAGGAGCCTCCCAATCATTTTGATTTTATGTAGAGGTGATGATGAAATGTGTGAAGCATCGAAAGCTCAGCTGAAAGGCCTTTCGAGAAACATATTCATCATAGCTCTGAGAGGAACGTTCGCTCAGTCAGAGATCGTGAAATGGTTCACGGATCATAAAATATGAATTGTCACATACATTCCTGAAGTCGGGCCATAAACATGTATTATCATGATTTTACGATTTTAGCCCTTGCAGAAAATCCACCATCAACATTAAGTCCCCTGCTTAGTGAGGGACAGTCATGTTCCGCAGTAAGCACTTGGTGGTGATTTTCACGTAGACGAGATAAGTTGATGAACTTAGTCGTACAAAGGCATTTCCAGAATCCCCAATTCCCTCCAATGATGTCATGTACGAGCAAACGCCTGGATAAGGACTCCAGCAGTATGATAGAGTTTCATCCCGTGAGCACGGAGATATGAAGCACTACTAATTTGGACGATCAGACGTCCAGTTTTGGTCAGTTTAGCGTTTACGGGCCCAAAAAAGGAAATCCTTGTTTTAGGAACGGATGTTCGTTTGTTCATTAGTTTAAGAAACAAACAATAATCCCTAGCATAAGAGAGATTTTTTTTTTTAATAGACCTGCGTCTAATGATAAAAAAATTGTCTTTCAGCTTTCACGAAAACCAAACATTTATTTTTTAAATATGTGAGATTTCACAAAATGGAATAAACTCTCGTTTCAAAGGTGGATGCTCGTACGGAGAATATTATTTTATTTTATTTTATTTTTTTTTTTGAAAATGGACGTTTGTCCAGTAAAATAAAAGAACCCCTTTTTTTTATGTATGAGCTTTCACAAAAGTTTTGCTTTGGGAACGAACGTTCATTCGTTTTAAGAAACGAGTAATTATCCCTAGCATAGGAGAGATTTTTTTTTTTGAATAGACGTGCGTCAGTTAATAAAAAAATTTTGTCTATGAGCTTTCATGAATTTTTTTATTTTCGATATGTGAGCTTTCACAAAATTTTGAAAATATACTCTCGTTTCAAAGACGGATGCTCGCGCAAGGGAGCAAAAATATATATATATATATATATATATATATATATATATATATATTTTTTATAAAATCAACGTTTTGATTTTGAACAACTGTTGAAAGTAGACAATTATATATGGTGAAATAATGTGAGTTTTCACAATTGTAGAATGAACGTTTGTCCAATTTTTGAAAAACCAGTGGATGTTCACACAGTAAAAATTCACTTGGGTTGTTCACGGTTTTATGAAAATCAATTTATGATTTTTTAATAATGGACTTTGCTCGTCTTGTTTGAAGAAACAAGCAAGTTCTCGAAATTTTCGCGTTATAATCACTGCAGTTAGTGAAATTGTAAATAAGTAGGGATTGAACTGTTACCATTTTAACGCGTATTGTTGCCAACTTGTTTTGACTCCACACTTTCAGTAACAGCTAAAGGCGGCTCTTGGTGATGACAATGTCTCCGACTCCTCTAGGAAATGCTCCAGAAACACCAAACCGAAAATGAAAGATTTTGAAGATGTTCATGCAAAGGTGGATCATCCCTTCATCAAAGCGAGGGAGTTGATTCGTGGTATCCTCTCGATCGTCTGATATGAGGGATGAACAATTGACCAAAGCTGATCTCCGAGCCGATTGTGAGGAATATGAATATTTAGATGCAATTTATGATGAATCTGACGATTAGTCTTGCTTGCAATCTTCCTGGATGGTTGAATGGATGAAGATTCATATGAATGAATGAGGAATTTCGTCATAATTCATCATCAGAAAATTCAGAAGTTAGGTTGTCGTTGATAATGTTGTAGAATCTTCATACGATGTCCGTTTTTGATGATCTACCACAAATTTTTGATGCCCAGGAAATTTCCTAGCTTTACCAAAGAAGCTTTTTGAGTTTGGAGCTTGTTTAGCGGGTCAAATAGACGAAACAAAAAGTTCCAGGAGGATTTCAGAGAATTTTCTGCAGTGACGATGTCCAGTGTTTAACCCACTGATCTTAGATCATTCATCCAATCAACTTGAATACTGGATATGTCATAGAGAACATCCATACGAAGAGAATGACATATGACCCATGTCTTGATCCATTTCCAATTGCTCCCAGTTCATCGTCTTATACAGGGCAGCGTAACACGGCTTCAGCTGGACTTGTTGTAAAACGTCTTACTTGGTCTCTGGACCATTTAATTGTCGTCTTGCATGCTCGATGAAGGATTTCAATGTCATTGATTAATTTGCGATCTGAACCCCTTGATTGGTACATGAGCATGGTGCTTGCAGTGCCGTTTTGTTTCTGTCAGTCGTAGAAACATCACTTCTGAAACCCTGGTCACGGGACCATAACTGAGGTTTCTCTCAAGAGAGGATGATGTAATGACCATGGTTGCATGTCCCGGTGGTAGCATTCATTTTTTGATGAATGATTAGCACAGACGAGTCCGGTGCCACGGGTCTTGGATTGTGAAACTGATCGTCATGATCAGTGGACCGTCAGTCCCCAGTATTTTGTTAAATCTCTTCCTTTCGTTTTCCCTTCTTCTGGCAAGACCTAGATAGAGGACCCAGGTAGAAAAATTGATGTAAAGACCTAGGTGGTCGAAGTTGGAGGTACCTTGATGAAGGACTTATAGGAAAGACCTGGTGGACACCGGTCGACTGTGGAGGTTATGAATCCCGTCTAAGAATTGCTGCTTGCATGTTGTATGCTCTGGAAGCTATAGGAACCTCATACGATGTCATAATTCGGTGCTTGACCCCAAATTTTGAATCTAAGAGACTGAGTTATCACATGAGAAAATAATCACTCAATTTGGAGTTGTGTAGGTCACCCAACTAAGCGTGCACATTTTTAATTTGTAATCCCGTATAAAAGTTTCAGATTTCATAGACCTGGCGGTAAAGGCCATATCTTTCAGCTCGTATGTCCGATTGATGCGCCCTTTTGGTATGTTGTATAAGAGACATAGACGAACATCTTTCGTTGAGGAAGCATTGTCCCATTCCTCACCCATTGGTATGTTTTTGTAAACCCATGGCCCGAAGTGTGTTGTATCTCATTTGTAGAGGTGATGAGAACATCTTATAGAAGACTTTGGCTTGTTCCCGCCCGTCGTGCAAGCTTTGAGAAGACTTTCATGTGAACATGTTTTCATGTCTACACAACTTACTATGAATCATTAGTTCTTGGAGAAGTCCACTTCATCGAGAAACACTTCAGAGAATGGTTAGTTGATGAAGCCCTGTCATGAGGATGTTGCTCCTGAGACCGTTGTTGATGCTGAGATCACGATTGAATTTTCTCCAGATATTCTTGTTGATGCTGAGACCATGGACGGAGTTCCTCCAGACATCCTTGTTGATATCGATACTATGGTCGGAGTTGCTCCAGAGACCGAAAAGGCTATAACCATGATTATCGACATAGTCTTTGCTCCTCCATCCAGTGAGCCTTTACATTCACGAACTAGTTGGTGGGTTGAGCATTCCTAAGATGAAGGTGTACTGGGAGTTCGACCCAAATTCTCCTGAAAAGTATGACTTTACTATGAATTGGCTTCATCAGTGAATCGACTTGCGGCAGATAACAGCAACGGTCTTCATCCTGGATGTGATCGGTGAAGAGAGGAAGTTCCTCAGTAGTGCAGGGGTTTGTGATGTAGAGAGGTACCGTTTGATGACGTTTCATGGAATCACATCAGGTTGCAATGACTTGTTATGTGGATAAAATTTATTGAAATATTTTGAATTGATCTTTCCATTAAGATCAAGTCCCCAGTGCATCCCTCATTCTCTTAGCAGAGTTGATGGAGTTTGTAGCATCCATTGATGAATGATGTTGCATCTGCTTCAGAAGTCTTATCATGGGATAATGAAGATTTATCGATTGTAGTTCAGTTACACTTTGATCGTGCTGGTGTTGAATTAGTGTGTCATCTTCGAGATATTTCTGCTGAAGTTAGAGGCGCCATCATCGAAGGTGTACTTTTTGATTGGGAGTACAATTTGAAGGCTTCTTAGATGCTTGAGCATTGGAGCATCATATCCCTTAAGCGTTGAATGCCTTAGGCTTGATCGTCTCGACCCCGAGTAGCTTCTGTTGATTCAGCATTCTTCTTGCGGCGGGATTCCACACTTGTGCATACATCAAAGCTTTCTGATTCTTTGGCACATATGGATACTCATGCAAAGTTTATGAGGAATACCCAAGATATTCTTTGCCATGCTTGAACATCATCTCAGTAATGAATGTCTCAGTGAGATGCTCGATTCAGAGAGGTGTCAGATTCAACCACTTGGTAAAATATTAATGTGGTGAAGCTACCCATTCATAACGTCTCGCAATAGCTGAGTTGCTAGCATAATTGAGTCCCCCGTGCTAGGATAACATGTGAGGAAATAGATGACATAGAAATGGGAGGAATGAGACTTGCCTGAGTGCGGAACCTCTTGATGAATGTCTATTCATCTTTTGCAGGTTCTTGTTTCATCCTCGTCAAAGTTCGAAATTCCTCCAAGTGCCATGATAATGGGACGTCCACCAAATCTTATGGATTAGAACTTTCTTCGTTGAAGAGACGTGCAACTAAAAGCGCTTTGTCAGTAACCATCTTTTTAGCGTGGATCGACGCTTGTCCGAGGATTGTGTCATATCTTGGATCTTCCTGATTACGTGAAAATTGGTCTCTGTTCAGGTTGAACCTATTTTCACCTTGAGAGTGATGTAGCCATAAGCGTCTCTAAGCGTTCCTTCATGGTCTATGATTGAGATGGGAGCATGAGTGGGTTCTTGTTAAGTGATGCCCGCGGCTCTGAGGGTTTTCAAGGAACAATGTTGATAACGGTGCCAGCATCGATCAACATTCTCCCTAATTCGTTTCCATTGAGATTGACTGTTGCAGTCCTACATCTCTTTGTCAGTGGTTGGAGGCTCAGGAAGTATTTCCGGAATGGACTTCCTAACACGATGTGATTCAGTACTGTGAACATATCTCTTCTTTGTGCCTTCGACAAATAGATCAATTCACATATATGTTCGACCAAGGATTGAACTGTCTCTTTGATAGGTTGTTCAGAGAGAATGAAGGTCTTGATTGGGAGAGGGTCCTGTGTACTCCTTCAGTCCCCAGTCGAAGATCTCCTAGATTAACCTTCTCTTTGAAGATGTGATTCAAAATATTGCAGTCACTTGTTGGATGATTGATGGACCTATGAAGGCGACGGTACCTGGGATTCCCCATTTCTTCTTCAGTTGGCTCTCTCCTGATGAACGATAATTTGATTGCACCATCTTTAACCCATACTTCCAGTAACTCGATCACTTCTTCAATGAGAAGAGGGAAGTTTGAGTCTTCCTGATCATTTCCCCGTTTGTTAATGTCGGGTTGAGGTTTGTGCATTTTAGGAGTGGTTATCCTTTCTTTGCGCCTTCGGAAGAGCCTTGAATGTCGCATGTTTGAGCTGTTACGCTGCTTGAGAGGTGGCTTTCCTTTTACTTCCTTAAGCAATAATGTTCATCGAAGGTTTGGGGTTGTATTGTCTGTTGAAGAGATGCTGAGTATCACGAAGCTTTCAGTCTAGGTTTTTCTCTTTCCAGTAAAGCAGGCGCGGCAGTTGCTGATCGCTTTGCCGTTTCATGAAGTTCCGAAAAGGTCTGGAATCAAAGATTTTCAAGTATGGCTCTGTAGACCGAGATCATTCCATTGATGCACAAGTACACAAGTTGTTGCTCTGTGACATTCAGATCATGACAATCCAAAGCCTGAACTCTGAACCTCTTCACGTAATCATTGATATGTTCATTGTTCTTCTGAAATATTCTTCCTAAATCCGAGAGAGTGACCTGCTCCGAGACGAAGAAGTATTTCCGATAGAAAGCATTAACCATTTCTCCCAAACTAGTGATGCTTCCTGGTGTGATGTTATTGTACTAGGTGTATGCTCTGCCTGTCAGATACTTTGAGAATTCCTTCAGACGGACAACATGGTTGTACTCATGCTCGCCTAATGATTCCAAGAACCGATAAGCATGTTCTCGGGCATTTCATGTTATCAGAAAGTGTGAATGTTGGAGAAGTGTAACCTTTTGGAAGAGGAATTCTCTGTGTAGCATCAACGTATTGAGGTTGGTGACGATGGACGGAGGACGTCTTATCTTTTCCACGGTTCTCCAAGAGCATTTCAGGTCTTCACGAGTGATGAAACCTGTGGATTCCTTTATTGGTAGGTTATCCGTAGCTTTGCAGACTTCATCATCATCTACCACGTGGATTGGGGAGATTTCGGGATCAGCAGCCGGAGATGTTTCTTTAGCTTTTCCTTTCTCCTGAGTTTTCTCTGACATCTTGTCTGTGAGAGTTTTGAGATAAGTACACAACTCTTTCTGTGTTGCAGCCATGTCAATCTGGTTTTTGGCAAGAATCTCTTGCATCTTCATGAGATCAACTATGGTAGGCGGGTTTTCTCTGATTTCTTCAGGAGACTGAGCAAAGAGAGGATGATTTCCAATATTGGTTTGAGGAGGAGTGGTATCACCAGTACCGTTGTTGGAAGCATGAGTAGTTCCTGAAGTACCACCATTGTTGCTAGTGCTAGCGTTGTTTGGGTTAGGATTTGTAACTGAACCTGACCTAAGATCAACCATTTTGATGAATTAAGATTGCAACCGAGAGATCAATCTCCCACTGTGGTCGCCAATCTGTTGATGGGGAAAAACGATTTGCTGGTTTTTTAGGAAGTGGAGATACGACCGTGCAGACGGAGACTCCTCAACCGAGAAAACTGCTTAACCTCAAACAGATGCACTGCACGGGAGTGCTTTGAGTTCGAGAGATCACTCTGTAGGACTCCGGACTAAACCAAGACAATGGCCGTTCCAGAGTCATTTCGGTCACAAAGAGGGAAGAGGGTCGATATGTAGGAGGGAAGCTGAGAAGTGTGTGAGATCAATGGTGATCAAGGATTATGAATGTGTTGTAGGTTTCTGCAAATGAACTGCTGGGGTTCGAATAAGTTTTAATTATGCTCAATTGGGAGAGATTGTTGCTCACACGATAATTCTTGGTTAGATGATAGATGTTATCTGTCTTACCCGACTTGCCCTCAATCGTGGATTCAGAAACTTACTTATATTGCCAGAATGTCGACACATTGATCTCCAGTAAGTGTGACGGTTGCTCGAGTGAAAGATTAGGAAAGTGGGAAATCGTGGTTAAACCAGTTCCAGGTCTTGCGGAGACTTGGTTGATTATCCACCCACTACTTTGCTAACTCCCTCAACTGCTTGCACGACTTACTCACATTTCTCATCGTGGATGAACACACGTGCCGTAGGCCGCCAGACAAAAACCCTAATTAATATCCCCCCATGTGATATGATTGATGTCTCATGATTTGTGGAGTCTGCAAGGAAAACATGTATTTAATTAGTCAATTGTTGACTTGATTAGACGATGAGTCTAAGTATTATTCAGTCGAGCAAGGTTGTCGAATGCTCTATGATTCATAGATTGAATATGTCTGCTAGGACATATAGTTCTCAAATAAATGTTGATAATTGGATCAACATGATGAATATTGGTAGTCTAAGCAAATATTGCTCGTATGATGAATTGTTGAATATTGATAATTGAATCAATATTAATACTCTGAGCAAATATTGCTCGTCTGAGTAAAATTACTGAATATTGATAGTTGAATCAATATTCCTCGTTTGAGAAAATATTGCTCATTTGATAAATTGTTGAATATTGATAGTTGAATCAATATTCCTCGTCTGAGCAAATATTGCTCATTTGATAAATTACTGAATATTGATAGTTGAATCAATATTCTTCGTCTGAACAAATATTGCTCGTTTGATAAATTACTGAATATTGATAGTTGAATCAATATTCTTCGTTTGAGCAAATATTGCTTGTCTGAGCAAATATTGCTCATTTGATAAATTACTGAATATTGATAGTTGAATCAATATTCTTCGTCTGAGCAAATATTGCTCGTTTGATGAATTATTGGTAGCATGACCAAATAAAATATTAATTAAAATATTGGTAGCTGGACCGAATATTATATAATTAATTAAGATGTTGATTGCTAGATCAACATAAAATAATTAGTGTTTACACTTTCTCGGAATTAAAATTTGTAGAGCATTCATTTCGAAACCCTAATTTTGATCGATTGTTGATCAATTTATGATTTACTGAAAATTAATCACTGAGTGAAGGAGGAACCGGCTACATGGGATGATGGCCAACCATGTAGTTCCTAGGTGCTCGAGTGAGCATGCACCAAAGTCCTTTGTTGACCAGTTGGTGAAAGGATGATTAAATGCTTGTTTAATCATTTATTAAAAATAGTGCTCGTCTGAGCGTTAGGTAATAAAACCTAATTATGGAAAGATGAGGGACCATCTAAGGGGTGTGAAACCGTCCCTTGGTGGTCCTGGGACCAGCTGGTGGTCGACTGAGCAAATTCCAAGTTTGTTGGAAAGAGTTTGAACCCAATATGAACTGTTGAAAGCTAATTAGGTCAAAATTATGAAAGAGTGTGGGACCGGCTCCTTGCAAGCAAGGTGGCATGTCCGTTTCACCATAGTGTCCGTGTCCCTGTCCTGAGAATTTTGGTATTTTCTGGTGTGCGTTTGAGCAATAGTTTGGATTTTCAGAAGAGTTTGATCTTGACTGAAACTCTCGATTTTGCTCGAATGAGCAAGTAGAACTCGTGTGACCAATGTTTTGAGAATATTAAAATAATAGTATTTTAATATTTTCCGTGAGTAGCTTAGTCGGTCATGTGACCATTTGACTTTTTGGCCTTTTGATGATTTGAGCAATATTTGAGAAAATATGCAAAACTAGGGTTTTTTGCTCAAACGAAGGAGTTTCATGAGATGAAGGAAATAATAATAATAAGGAAATATGGGATAATAGGGTGTGGGACCGGCCACGGATAGGGCATGGCCGGGCGGCTAGTTGGACCGGTCCCGTGACTCCTTCCCCTATTTTTTATTATTTTTTCATCGTTTGAAAGAAAATATGGAGAAACTAAGAGTTTTGCTCAAACATGGAAATTTGCTCGAATGAAGGAGTTTTCATGAGATTAGGAAAAATAATAAAATAATGGTAAAATAATGGGAGAGGCGTGGGGCCGGCCACGGCGGCATGACCGTCAGTCCGGTGGGCCCGGTCCCCTAGGCGCCTCTTTTATTATTTTATTAATATTATTTTTCTCCCTATTTTCCATAGGTTTCCTCATTCTTCCATGTTTTTGAATGCTCGTTCGTGCATTTGGGGTGCTCGTTTGTGCATTATTGCTAAATACACTCGCACCATTTTCTCGGGGATTACTCGGTGGTGGCCCAGATGCCCGATCGGTGAATATTTATTACTAATTCAAGAAATTCAGCTGAGAATAATCCATGAAACGGAGTAATAAGAATTATTTGAGTATTTATTACTAATTCATGAAATCCAGCTGAGAATAATTCATGAAACGGAGTAATAAAATGAGTTGAGTATTTATTACTAATCCATGAAATCCAGCTGAGGATCAGTCATGAAACAGAGTAATGAGATAAAATAGATTATTTTCTAGGAATTCAGTTGATGAATGACACGCTAGAATTAACCTATTTGTAGAATCGAGATATGAGATAATTGAAGCATCATACTCTTTTTTTTGGG
>JAJJMB010010320.1:2523271-2585439 GCA_023531105.1 Papaver atlanticum
TTCTGAGGGGGTGTATAGTCAGGGAACAACGAATAGCGTGACGTCCTGAAGGCGTTAGGCTCTATACTAGCATGCAATATGTCTAGGAGCCGGCCAATCATTAAGAGATTCTATACACGGTCTCTCTACGTAGTCAGGGAACAACGAGCAGCGTGACGTCCTGAAGGCGTTAGGCTCTATACTAGCATGCAATATGTCTAGGAGCCGCCCAATCATTTTGATTCTATGTAGAGGTGATGATGAAATGTGTGAAGCATCGAAAGCTAAGATGAGAGGCATTTCGAGAAACATGTTTATCATAGCTCAGAGAGGAACTTTTGCTCAGTCAGAGATCATGAAATGGTACACAGATCATAAAATATGAATTGTCATATACATTCCTGAAGCCGGGCCAGAAACATGTAGTATCATGATTTTACGATGTTAGCCCTTGCCAAAAATCCACCATCAACAATACCAATTACAAGGATCGATCAGACAAACTTATGATCGGTCACACCAATTACCAGAATCGGTCACACCAATAACAAGGATCGATCATACCATTTCATGGTGATTACTTAGGATCGGCCACACCAATTACCAGAACCGATCATACCAAATCATAAATCTAGGTATTGTGATCGGTTATACCAAGATACATAACTTGAGTTAAGATCAGTTCTACCAACTCACACATATTGGTCATCAAAGAATATGCAATGAATAGCCGGACCAATAAACCTATTCCCTTTCGATTCATGAAACAAGTTCATGAATGTACTTCCTGTAAACAAATGTAAAACATTGTTTTCTAGGATGAAATCTTCACCATACACCCATACACATAATCATAAAACTATATACAAGATTATGTCGATGTCATATATACGAAGTTCAAAAGATAAGCGTTATACTTCGTAGTCTAATTCCTTAATACTATGATCATACTATTATGATCATGTCTCATCACTAGAGTATTATATACAATATGTACAGTATATACATCTTCGTAGTTTTGTTTTCAATATGCACGACTTGAAAGATATGTTAGAAATGAAACAAGTTCAAGTCAATATTACTAACCTCAAGTGGAAGGATGATGTCGTCGTTGTAGTTCGTTAATTATTCTCATTCTTCGGGTCTTCAGAGTAATAGTTGTATGTCTCAACATTCCTAGACTTTCTAGTCTAACCTAAACGAAGTTGACTCTAGTATTTAATCAAGCGACTCTAGATGAGTTTTGATACTAAAATATGACAACCAAACTTGACAAACAAACACTTGGTGAGTTCAACCGAGCCATGCTCTAACAATCTCCCCTTTGTCAATTTTAATGACAAAACTCTTATTATATATGGAGCTAAACGAATTACAAAATAACTCATTCTTCATACGCTTGATTCCAAGTTTCAACATCACAATATCCTGCATATATTCAATCAATAAATGTCGTTGTTGACATTTGAATAACAAAAGCTTTTACTCCCCTTAAAGGAAAGCTAGGTAAATATTCAATCCGAACATCTTTGTTATTCCCCTTTTGTAGTAAGAATTACTACACAACAATATGATATGTTTCTCCCCCTTAGTCAATGTTTTACTCTTTCGTTAGATATAACGTTTAAGCACAATTGTCCTTTCCTAGTGATTAAAAATCACTTGTTTATTCCATATATTTCTCCCCCTTTTTGTCACAAAATGACAAAGGTTCGAGCAAATAAAGGACAAACCGAAAGGATCTTACAAATCTATGAGACTTGTATACAACCTATAAGAGTTAAGCACGAAGGTTTCGCATACCGTTTTAGATAACCAATATTACAAAAGTAATTTAGTTTCAATATGTTATCAAGGAAACAATTTCCCTAAGAAATTTTCCCTAATAGTACAACAAATCAACTAAGATACTTAATTCCCTTGTTGAATCGATTGTGTATGTACAATCGCTTGTTTCGATAAGACCAAAATAAAGATCATAATTAACTTTATTTTTCTCATCATGCTCTAAATATTCAGACTATAACTTAGACCTTTCCCTTTAAACAAGAAAAACACTAGGTTAGTTAACTAGTTTTTCTTGTCAAGGCATTCGATTATACTTGAATAACCGAATCCTCCAATTGATAAGACTAACTAAGATCAAAATTAACTTAGTTTCTCTTATTCGGAATCAATTGGACTAAACAAATGATCTCATATTTTTGTTAAACCACAAACAATAGATACAAACCAAATAAATTGACTTGCACATTTATTTTCTTAACCGGAAGCAATTGAAACAAATATATACATTACAGCACCACAATTGCACCGAATTTCGTTAAGCAAAAACACTTGATACCCAACAATAAGGAAGATACCAAACCATAAGCCAAATAAATTGACACAGTTTTTCTTAACCGGAAACAATTGAATCACATAAACATTCATACACAGCATAATGGAACATATCAATTGTACCGAAATTTTGTTAAGCAAAAGAAAAATATATGCAATATAAACAGGCTTTTCTTAAACAGAAAAACGATTAACTAACAAATAAAATTGTTACCTCAATTTCCGCAGCCACATCTCCCTATAAAGATATATCATTAAGCGCAGGTTCAAATAAAAACTCTCCCCCCAATGTGTTGTCATCCTCTCGCAATAACAAAAGAAGAACAACAACAAAAGCAACCTTTACCAGAGAAATGTTGAATCGGTTTTAACTAATGCGTGCCAATAACAAAAGTTGAAAACCCGAAACACACATGTTATGCTAAACACAACTCATGTAAACATAAATTGATTCGACATATTATGACTTTTCACATATGAGTTTCAATCAGAACACCTTTTGATCCTTTCATAAAGCCTACCAACATGGGCTAGAACTTAATCCCTCTAAATCAAAAAGCCACACAAATCATAAGGGTCACATCATATGAGATCGAATATTAAGGTTAATAAAAACCGAAATCAGACATCTCATAAACGGAAAACACATAACAAAAATACAAACATTCATTCACAGGCCATGTAATAAAAAACTATCACATGAAACAAAATTATAAAATAATAATTTTATTCATAAATAATATTGATAGTTTTATTCAAAATAGACTTTACACAAAAATATCGAAATAACTCAATACATTGATGTATATTTTCCTGATTAGATCTTTGAACAGTTTTTCTCAAAGATCATCTTCAGTATCCTCAAATTTCTCGGGATCTTCATCTACAGCATCACGACTGATTTCCCAGATTCTACACACTGTACCTTAATTATGTTCATAGTCTAAAGCATTAACCTTTCGATAAATATTTCGAGCATACTCCCTATTACCGATTCCTAGTTTAATCAGCTTTCTTTGGTTACGGATAACAGTTCTTAGTAATGTTGCTTATCTATGATGAGTTTTAACAGTACTGAGGAGGACTTGATGAAGATTGAGAATATCAATCTTAGCATCAAAACTATTTTGGACAAGAAGATTAGTAACTCCTGCTTGAGATGTCACATCTTCATTCTCTTTTCCTTTATACTCATAACCAGATTTCTTGAAGGAGTCAACAAGATTAACAGATTCACTAGAAATCTTTTCACTCAAGGCTTTCAAAATCTTGGCTTGAGATCTGGTTTGAGGATACATCTTTTTAGTATAAGTTCTCAAAAAGATGATTACATATACCAGAGGATTTAAACACATACCAAATATCAGCCTTAAATAAATAATTCTGACCAGATTCGAAAATAATTTCGCATCTTATGTGTTTCCAAATCCTAAAGATCCTTTTTTTAAATAAAAAGAATCAATCTTCAAAATCATGTATATAAAAATACATTAGACAAGAAAACTCATCATGTTTACATAAGTTGTTGTAAGACAACTTTTCTACACATAAAGAATTATTAAATATCTTCAAGTAGATTGTGTATTCTCTCTATGTTGAATAAGAGATATTAACAGGATATCAGATGCCCAGATACTTGTGCTTCCTAACATCAAAAGATTGAGCATTGTAAGGATGCACTTTCCAACATTATTAAGTGTTGGGGTGAGAGGGATTCTCCTCACCAAGTACCATTGGAGTAACATTTTCCTTCTTATCTTTAGGGACATGAACTTGTGTCCTTGTATGGGTTTCGAATGTGTTTGATACATCCTTTTCATCATGTTTATTGCGTGAAGCTATATTCTTGATTACTCTTTGAGACCAGGATGGTATTTCCTGTTTATTCGAACCTATGTAGTCTTGATCAGACATCCTACAGATTGCAGAGATCTTTGTTTCAAGACTTTCGATATTTATTTTTAAGGTATCCATACCTTGTTGAAAATGTCTTTCTAAATACTTTTCAAAGCATACCTCTTAACATGATTCTGTAAGAATTTCCCTTTCAAGGGTACCAATCCTTTCTTGTGAATATTCCAGCGATTGTGTAAGATATTCACACTCTGAAGTTTGTTGATTTACTTCATTACACAGAGCCAGTTTTTGTTTCGAATAAGCTGCCAGGTTATTTTGGAGGCTACGTGTTTCTCACTTTGTTTTACAAATTCTTACATTCAGTTGAACAATAAGTTCTAAGACATCTTCTAGGATATCAATGGATTTTCCTTCTTATGAAAAGGTTTTAACCTTATTGAAAAACCTTTGTAATCCAATCCGAAATTCAGAATTAGGGCAGGATAGTGAATATAAATCCTTCTTACTTTCTGGGAATAGAAACATAAGATTTTTCACCATTAATTGGAGTCGGATTCAAAACAGGCTTTGAAACAGGCACTTGTACCTTCTTTTTTTTGATGCATTCTTTTCTTATCATGAACATGATTCTCAATCAAGTGTTTATCAGTCATAGACTCTGTTCTTGATTTCAGAAAAGAATTACGAGACCAATTTCCGTTGACCATTTTTGAGAGATTATTTTCAACATATTGATGTACGCTAACTGAGTCTTTTATAAGTTCAACTTTACTTTTCTTATTTTGACTCATGTCTTATAGGTTGGATCGCACCAAACACAGATTGTTAGATCTTTTAGTGTTTGCCTGCTCTGATACCAATTGAAAAGACGAGGGTACCCAAATACACCACAATATTTTATTTATCAACCTATAAGTCCTCTTTCGAATGTGATCGTCTATGGACAGAGTCGAGACAATGGAAAATTCGGTTCACACTTCATGTGATCATCTATAGATAGGATATCGAGACAATACGACAAAAAGATCACTTGTGTGATTGAATATGGATACAAGATTGAGACGATACGACAAGAAAGTGTGTACTTGATAATAGGTTCGTTAATAACCAAAACTCTATAGATACACTATCAAGTATTACATAGTTAACATACTTGTGTATTTTACTTAATTATAATAACAATTAAGTAAAAGTAAAAAACACGACAAGATTTTGTTAACGAGGAAACCGCAAATGCAGAAAAACCTCGGGACCTAGTCCAGTTTTGAATACTCTCAGAATTAAGCCGCTATACAAAATCTAATACCAACTTCGTATAGTTGAGACCAAGAAAACTACCCCTAGCTACTTAGTTCTCTCAGTATCCCCGTGCCTTCGACTTCTAGAGTCACGCGCGTGAATAGCAAGTCCTTTGGATTGTATTCCAAACAGCAAAGGAAGAATCTGTTTGGTAACCGCTCTAATCAATCTTGCTAAAGATATAAATGAGTCGTTGACAAAGTCTCTTCCGTTTAATCTAATAAACTCCTTTGTCTAGTTAAATCAATCTAACTTTAACTACCGAAATAGTCAAGTATAGATTCGCACTCAATCAATATAGATCTCAAATGGAAATATAGAAAATGTCGATCTCACACAACTAATTAATCAGATCTATCAAATATAAATCGATTCTAGTTGGGTCCTAGCCAATCAAGGTTTGTGCACTAAATCCACAAGATACGAAAACTAATAAGAATGCTTCTTCGTCTTCAAATCTTCTATTGCCTTCAAATACCTGCACAACACCACTTGAATATCTTGTGATCAATCGCACACAGAACGGAGTCAGTTAACAATGGATTATCACAAGATGTCTTTAGATCTAACAACAGTTCTAAATATCCTGTCGATACTTTGATCTAGTCTGAGTGAATCTTATATCAGAATAGAAGATTCTAAAGAATAAACAAACTAGGTGCAATCAAAGTTTCAACAACCGTAAGTTTATCAAATCAAATCAAATCGAAAACTGATAACACTGTAATTATCTAGTTTCCCACCAACGGTACTTGTAGAGCTTCTTGATCCCACAGAATTCTTTAAACGAGCGGTCGTAAGAGATTTCACCTAGTTAGAATACTTTCCTCTCCGATTAGACGGCTCCACCAGAAACAACAAATAATGAAGTTTGCCCGGCTCTTAGGATAGTTTGTTAGAAATGCAAACTTAGGTATTTATAGACCAAGGATGTTTGGACACCAAGGAATTTCCAAAACCGAAAGTATTCTCAGGATATGCAATGAATGCCCAAATTCAGTTTTCCTAATTCCAATAAATGCTTGTCCAATATTTCCGAAATCTCTCAATAGAAAATCTCAAATTAGTAAATGCATATTACTAATATTTATTCTCTAGAGCTATGCATTTAATTGCTGGTAATTAAAGCATATAAAACCAAAAACCTTAATTAAAAGATTTTTTATTTATTTCGGCACATGATCACCTTGAGTACCAAGGAATATCTTTGAACAATAAATGATAAGAGTTACTACTCGTGTTCAAAGTATGTTGACATTTTTTTACTGCAAATCCTTATTTCGTATTGACATGGATTTGCTTCTTGGAATCGTTTCTACCACACTTCCAAACAAGTTTAAAATTGGTTATACCAGAATTCCACTACTACTATGTGATCGGTCATACCAAGTCACAATGGTTAGTTGTGATCGGTCCTACCAAGTCACATACATGGGTTCAGATCGGTTATACCAATCACTAGGATCGTTTCTATCTAAACATGGTATCTACTTGTGATCGGTCACACCAGTCACTAGGATTGGTTATACCAATTACAAGGATCGGTCAGACACACTTATGATCGGTCACACCAATTATAAGGATCGATCATACCATCTCATGGTGATTACTTAGGATCGGTTGCACCAATTACCAGGACCGATCATACCAAATCATAAGTCTAAGTATTGTGATCGGTTATACCAAGATACATAACTTGAGTTAAGATCGGTTCTACCAACTCACACATATTGGTCATCAAAGAATATGCAATGAATAGCCGGACCAATAAACCTATTGATTTCCCTTTCAATTCATTAAACAAGTTCATGAATGTACTTCCTTTAAACAAATGTAAAACTTTGTTTCCTAGGATGAAATCTTCACCATACACCCATATACATAATCATAAAACTATATACAAGATTATGTCGATGTCATATCTACAAAATTCAAAAGATAAGCGTTATACTTCGTAGTCTAATTCCTTAATACTATGATCATACTATTATGATCGTGTCTCATCACTAAAGTATTATATACAATATGTATGATATATACAGCTTCGCAGTTATGTTTTCAATATGCACGACTTGAAAGATACGTTAGGAATGAAACAAGTTAAAGTCAATATTACTAACCTCAAGTAGAAGGATGATGTTGTCGTTGTAGTTCGTTACTTCTTCTCATTCTTCGGGTCTTCAGAGTAATACTTGTATGTCTCAATATTCCTAGACTTTCTAGTCTAACCTAAACGAAGTTGACTCTAGTATTTAATCAAGCGACTCAAGATGAGTTTTGATACTAAAATATGACAACCAAACTTGACATACCAACGCTTGGTGAGTTCAACCGATCTATGCTCTAACAGAGAGCTTATACGGATGTTGTGCGAAAGTATCGTGCTTCACATTATCAGCAGGTTGAGGCATTGCTAGAACAGAGTGGGGATGTGATATTTTGTTGCTTCTGTTTTCAATCTTTCTTTTGGTCCGCATGTGCGCGATGCGTTTTCTTTGTTCATGCATTTGGTAGTTCTTCATGATGGTAAATATTTGATAAGTGCTTAATTTATATGATTTTAGTGTCCATTCCATACTTGTTTTAGCTATATTTCTTGCATTTTATGTTGTATTACTCTTGTTTTCTTTCTTATTTGTTTTCTTATGTAAATCATCCGAAAATCAATAGAAATGGTGTTAAAAAGAGATAAGAAGAGGAAAGGTGTTCATTCCGGCATGAAAATAAGAAGTTGGAAGGCTCAAACACAACTTTGGAAATCAAGTTTTAGGAGAATTTATGGTTGGTAAGAAGTATCCCAAAGCCAACCGTAACTAAAGACTCGGTGGATGTTGTTCATATTCATTTCAGACTCATGTGTTGCTGGCGAAGGAGGTTTGAGTATGTCAGAGTTTACGTCTGGTTTGAGTACATGCTATTTCTTTGTCTTGTATTTCTGGTTTTTATAGGACTGTTGTATATTCTAGAGTTAAGTTTCAAGAGAATGTTCTAGCAGTGCTCATGCAAACAAATAGTTATGATATGGGCATAATTAGAGATAAAGGAATTGTTATCATAGAGGAATCATCTGAAAGGAAACTAGGTATCACGAACAAGGATCATAAAAGCTAAGGGAATGGTTGGTGGTGCCTTACTTGGTTGTGGCAAAGTTCAAAATATAATTGAGTTGAATGAGTTTGCATATGTTATGGCAAGTGATATCTCTGTTATAGAATTACTAGAACCAGTCTTGTTTTATTCAATGATTAAATTCAGCCTAGAATTCGAATCTGGTTCTTGGGTCAGAAATAAAAATTTCAGGCGGGACGTAATTATGCTCATTTCAGGTTCATATAATGTTGGTGATGAAAGTTGGAAAGTGTCAAATTGTGCGTCAGGTTTTGTAATTCATAAAAGAAAGTTGTATAGTACAATGGTTACTGGTATTGTAGGACTCCTTTGCAGTCAGTCGTGGAAAGCGGCATTCGGGACCTTACAGAAAAACTCGATGCAAGTTGCAGTTTTACCACATGATTCCACTAAATGTGACATCACCAAGGTCAATATGCTCAAGCTTGAGGAGGTGAAAGTAACTCTTGTCACTATGCTTTTTGGCTTTGCTATTTACATACACGGAGAAATCTATTTACTTCGTAGACGACTTTGGCGAGATATGTTCACCATATTAGTTACTTCTGTACAACCTCGCACACCTCATCACTCTCTGGCAGTTGATCAAATAGAGGGAATGGCTGTCAGCAAATGCCTCTCATGGTTCCTGGATTATTATGCACGAAGGTGGCGAATAAATTTCAGCAACTAAAGGCCCTTTCGATTGAGAAAGGTAAGAAGTTTGGGCTACTTCTTAGCAGCGAATAAGTTATCTTTCCAAGAAAAGATTGGCAGGTGAAAATATATGTGTTAGGAGTGGGATATGACTTGCAAATACAACTCCACTTGTAGGTTATTTACAAAGGATTAAAAATGGAAATACATGTTAATGTCTCAACTGGTAGAGTAAGATCTCTTGCATGGAACGGAGTGGTTACACCACGTCTGATCCTACAGTTCAGATGACAAATTTTAGTTTCTTATGGGCCTTGATGATAAAGTTTCTTAAGTTAACCTCATCTACTCAATTCGAGAGGATCTACTAGTATGCAATAGCTATGTGTTCGACCGGTCAAGCTAATTTTAGATCCTTGAGGACAAGGATGATTTGAATGGGTGGGATTTATCATGAAACTCAGGTTCATGACGATCAGACCAGCGGGTTACTTTCGTAGTTTTCTTATTAATTTAAGGGTAGCTTAGGTATTCCTATTTATGAGTAGAATTGCAGCAATATAAGCTGAATTTGTTGTAAGGAATGGTTATAAAATGAATTAATCAAAATTATCTTCTCTCCCAAGTTCGTCTGTTCTTCCCCTTCTATGTCTGATTCTTCTTCTAACCCTCCAGATTCCTCCCTTCTTCTCCAATAATCTCTATCCTTAGAGATTGAGAGTTGTTCCTGAGATCCAATTTTCACGTAGATCATGACACTTTAGTAAAGGCTTTAACTCTCATAAATTAACTATTAGAACCAGCCTCTTTCTGGACTGAGTCTAACTGATTTTGAAGTTCAATAAAAAAATTTTGAATGTCTCCAAATTAAAGTATGTTCCATTGAGAGAGAGTCATTCTAGTACTTTGTAATTTGTGGCCAAATTTATGAACAGGACTACCAATAACATTAACATTCCAAGCGATTTTTATTTGATGGATAAAAGAGTCTTAACGCATCCAAGTTCCAAAAAAATTAATAGGCCTCCAGAGTTTACTAGGAAGAGGATCAGAAATTAATAAAATTGGACAATGGTCTGAAGCAACATGGTTCAGATAAAGAACTTTGGCCTCAACAAAGTGTAAGATCCAATCATTATTTCCTCTTGTTATATCTAGTATGGCTTTCTCAGAACATGTACCGTAACTATTACTAGTCCATGTAAAAAAATTCCCTTCATAACCTAAATCCATAAGGCCACAATCTCTAACCATATTTTAAACCCAAGTGAAAACGTAGGTGTACCAAGTACACACGTCCCAACTTTTTTGTTCGGCAACTTGTATGGACAAAACTTAATATAATTGCAAGTAGACCAACTAAATGATCCTTGCAATATGTATATTGAGTTTATATCTCTAACCTCTACTCAATCAGTATGTATAGACATAGAGTTCGTGAACCTGATTGTTAAGAAGTGTACTTGAACGATCTGAAAAATCAATATCCAAGATCAATCTAGTCGTATCCAAGTATCCAAATAATTCAATTAGAATTCTTCCAAGTAATTAAACTTGTTATCTATCTTTCAAGATACGAATTCTACAAGAAACTAGTCTCGTAGTCGATTACAATTAAGCGGACGTATCTACTTAGATTGAAAACATACAAACCTGTGTAAATCCAATTATAAAGACAAAAAATATGATGTTGAAAAGGAAAAAAACAAGACACCAGAAGATTTGTTAACGAGGAAACCACAATAGACGAAAAACCCCGGGACCTCGTCCAAATTTGAACATCAAACTGTGTTAAGCCGCTACGGACAATATCTTACTATAAGACTTCGGACTATAATGTAGTTGAGACCGAATCCACCATCCAAGCGATTCAGTCGCGCTCCATACGTCTCTTGAACCTCGCAAGGCTCTACGCAATCGATTTCCTTAGTTGGCATCCTTTACAACCTAGGAGTTGCTTTAACCTAAGTGGAGACTTCTGATACCAATCTTCCTCTAACAGATAAGCCTATTTGATTTCCGTTTAGATCAAAGATAAAGGTGAAGAAATATGTTTGCAATAGACAAATCTAGCAAACCTCACAAATCCGGAACTTACGACTCCCGAAGAGCAGCCTAGATTCTTAACCACCTCTCAAGAACGATCTTCAAAAGATCAATTAAGATTAGTTTTTCAGATATTTATCTTGAGGAATCACTAAGTCTAAGACGAAGAGAACTTTGTGTTTACTATCTATCTTACCTGAAAGAGATTACGAAAACCTCGATAACAGAAAAGCAAGATTAGGATGCACGAACTATCAAGGTAAAAATAGTCGGATCTGGCTTCACGAATCCACAAAACGAAGTCTTTTAGTCGTAGACCTAATTATGTTTCTCAGAGGAAACCTAGGTCTATAGAGGATGACTCTAGAATCAAGTAGGACACAAAGTGTCAGGCATTGAATTTCCCAGTTGAAAGAGCATCTCTATTTACAGATTTTCAAGGACCAGGGGTTGCTTAGAATTCAAGCTAAGATAACTTGAGAATCAAACAAATATTTTAGGTCTTGAAAATGTCATAGAAGAATTTACACTAGGAACCGGTTTTGGAACCGTGTATAATGATTGTTCGGTTTGAAAAGTATGCCACAGAACTAAAGCAATTTGATGTTCATTTAAACACCTAAGAATTTAGTCATGATGCACACACATAAGTGTTTGAGTGATCAATGAAGTCTTAGAAGTGCTTGTGAGAGTTCTATTTATGCTAAACATATTTAAAAAATAAGTCTTTGAGCATATACTAAAATATTAAACCGAGACAGTTGGTACAACGTTTCGTGAACCGTTAAGATTGTTCACTAGTCAAGGTGCAACGGTTCGTGAACCGGGTTCGCCAACTCTTCAAGACTACCGAACTCAGTTGACCATTGTTCGTGAATGTGATTCGTCAACTGCTAGCATATAATACCAACTTTCAACTTTCAGTTCACAATAGTTCGTAAACAGTCCCCAACTGAACTTGCGGTTTGCGAACTGGTTCACTAACCCTCCTGTATTTCTGAAACTCAACTAACTATGATTTGCGAACTGGTTCGCCAACTTACCCTGAGTAGAAATGTTAGATAGTTCAATATTTCTCTCTTATGATGTTTGAAACATTCCCGCGTGATGCATGTGTGGGCAATTTTCAATTGATCTACAAATAAATTCACACAATAAATTGTTCAGAATTAATATTATTAAGGATCGTGAACATCTTTGCTTAGAATCATATTTCGAGATTTTTAACAAGACAAGATTGACTTGAAATTTCTTCTTTGTAAATCTACTAGAAGTCATACGACATCGTCTCAAAAAGATCGAATGGTAAGATAATGAGTAAAATTAGGGGTGTTCATGGTTGGTTTCGGCTCGGTTTCTAGCCAAATCAAAACCGAAACCATAACTGTCGGTTTCAAAAATATCACCATCACCAAGCCGTTAACCTTCGGCTCGGTTTCTTGCCGGTTCTAGCCGGTTGAGGTTTATTACGGTGGGTTTCGTTTAGCCGGTTGTTTCGTCAATTTTCTGAAACTAACAGTTCAAATCTTTTAAAAAAAAAACACAGTTCAAAGATTTTTCCACCTAATTGCAGACATTCATGAACATTCCATACTTTGCAAGCTCATAAACGTTCTAAATTGATAAACATTCCAAATAAAAAAAACATCCATGTTTGTTGTACTCCAAGTTGAGTTTGATGTATTCCAGGCATGCTCCCTGCATTTGCGCCTACAAATAAAAAGTTCACATAAGATAGATAAATTGAAGATTCAATGTGTTGGGTTATCTATAATCTAAAAAAAAAAACCAATATGGTTATCTAAAATCTAAAATAGAAACCACAAGTTGCAAAAACAAAAGTTACAGTTATAATCCTAATATAGTTATCTAGGGTTATTATTTGATGGCTATTCAATGAATCCCTAATTGCAGCAAACCTAACCCTATTCATATTTAAAACAAATATTCTATGAAAAAAATCCCAAGTTTCATAGGAACCCTAATTTTCAAATTCTAAGTAATAGACTAATAATAATTGAGATAGAAGAAACTACTGGTGTTGATTGAGATTCTTCCATGGTTGAATCAAAGAGAGCAACCTTCAAAATGAATACGCAAAATCAATTTTGCTAAACCCTAGTTCATAAAATTATTACCTTTAAAACTTAAATCATCAAAATCAAGTAGCACAAGTAAGATCAAATAGTATCACATACCTTTTAACGAAGAAAAAGATCGATTTGGTTGTTTATTTCGTCTGATGATTTGGTTTTTGTCTACAAGCCTACAACTGAGTAGAAGAAAAATAAATAAGGAGGAGATGAAGATGAAGATGAAAGAGTAGGAGGAGGAGAAGGAGAAGAAATATGAGGCCACTTCATTTCTCGTTAGTTGAATAAGAGAACGAATCTATGAAAGTTGAATGGTGATGTTGTTTTTTGCTGCTACTTCGAAGTCAAAGTGAAGAACAGAAAAGAGAATGAATGAGTTGTCTGAAGTGAGGAGGGTAATAGGGTATACATGATTGAACGATATAGATTAAATTTAGGAAATCTATCTACGGTGAATACTAGTCGGTTTTCGGCTCAGTTTCATGTTAAACCAGAACCGAAAACATTAACTTCGGTTTTTACTATTTTAACCAAAACCAAACCAATAAGAAACGACTCTGTTTGGTTCTTTCCTAATCGGTTTGGTTCGGTTTATCCGTTACCATGTAAAACCCTAAGTAAAATAGAAGGGTTCAGTCTGCATATACCTGATATAAAAGTTCTTCAAATGTCTTCGTCGATCTTCAGTCTTCAAGGGTGATGTCTGATACTCAACTATAAAATTTTAACCTAGTCCGAGAGTTGACTTAGTAGACTTGAAATCAAGATATAGTTTTGACCATCTAACATTTACAACAAGCTTGAGATAACAAAATTTTTGGGTTCAACCGAGCATTGCTCTAACACCAAGTGTCTGAGTTATTGCCATTTCTGGTTGAATGGAAGTTGAGGTCACCTATAACTAGCCAAGGTTGATAAACATCTTTACTTAGGTCATGTAAAAAGCTCCATTATTTGTTTTTAGGGTCATTGTAAGTGGATCCATACATAAAAGAAACTAAAACTTCAGGTTTACTAGGGTCTAATTTGATGAGAGCATGAATAATGTTATCAACTGTGCAAGCAATATCACAAGTTATTCCATCTTTCCACATAAGAATAAAACCACCATCATAACCAACTCTGTCAATATAAGTGTAGTTATGATAGTGAACCGATTGAGCAATTGCGGTCATTATAGGGATATCTACTTTGGCTTCACAGAGGAAAAAAAATCATGACTTTGAGATTTTATTAGGTTGTGCAATTGTTGTTTTGTAAAACTATTGGAAATGCCTTGGACATGTCAAGATAAGATTTTCATTTTGAAAGGATAGTAGAATTTAAAAACTTTTAAAAAAGAAACAAAGTAAAGTCTAGAATTTACCTTTTCCTTCCCAATAATGCCATTGTTTTGTATTTCCTGTTGAGTGGCCTTTGAGGTTTCTGATGCTTATCATTGAGATGAGTTTTATTAAACTGAGAAGTTTGAGCAGCAAAGGGAATATAAGTTGGACTACTTCTCTGACTCTTTCTTAGCTTAGCAGTAACGTAATAATCATCTTCATCATCAACTAAAATTCTTCCACCATTAATCATAATGCCATCTTGTGGGAGGACAAATGCTGGTTTTTTGGTATTAGTATTATGAGATCTAATTGGAACTAGCCCTACAGTCCTAGGCTGAGCTATTTGGTTTTTTCCTTTGAGCTTCCTCACTCTAAAATAGTGAGCCTTCTTATGAGCAGATTCAAGATATTCAGTAGCAGCTTTACATACATCTTTGATATGATTAAGAATGAAACAGTTAGGACATGCATGGTTCTTAGGTTGTTTCTCATAAAAATACCTTATCCATTTGTACATCCAGCTTCAGTTATATATAGCCCATGACTCCTCTTCTCATTGGATTGTTTATGTCAATAGTGACACAAACTTTAACCGGATCACCAGCACTAGGGATAACATTCGGAGGATCAATAATAATCACTTCACCCATAAGAGAACCCATCTTCCTTAGTGACTCTACATTCATATGTTCTGGTAAAAGTTTCTTCAACTGAATCCAGAAACACTTGTGTGTCCAATTAAGTTCTTGATGAATTACACCAACACTATAGTGGTGCAGAATAACAAGACATCTATTAATATTCCAAGGTCTTGTTTCAAAAAAAAAATATCCTCAGAGCATCCCAATCCTTAAACTTGAAAACCATAATGTTGGTGTCAATCTCAATGATTTGGACTTCATCTTCAGCTAGAAAAGGCCAGGTAAAGCCTATGTTTTCTCAACTACTTTACAGACCCATTGTTCCTTCAATGATGATTTTCTCCGGAAAAAGGCAAATATCCCATTGTGTATCTTCATCAACTACTTCTTGTTTTTGATGATGAACCACTAGCTCAGAAGATTCACCTAATTACAAAGTAGCAATCTTGAATATTTGTACCAAATCTGAGACATTCTGATCTTTGTCTACAACCATTTTCTTTGTTATTCTTTTGTGGTAGAGATAAGAACTTCCAACTATGATATTTTTCTTGGAAGTATTACAAAATATATATTGATCTCTATTTTGATTTAGGGTATGAAGATCTTTGTGGGAATAACTCGTTAAAGATAGAGATTTTTGGTTATGAAAATTTCCTATTGAAATGAAAATAGCTAGATTAACGCTTTACCCAGTAAAAAACACCATGGAAAGATACCAAATAAGAATTGGAAGTCCTATATTTGAAATTTTGAAATTTGAAAGTACGGGAGTTACGGTTATTTTGGTTTCTGAACAGAGTTAGATCGATTATATTGAATAAACCCATGGAAAACTTCATAGCTACAATGATAAACATCTGGAACAATTTTGCTTCTACGAGAAATCGAGCAACTTCTGCATACGCCTTTAGCACTTCAGATAATATAGCAAACGTCATCAGGAAACAGACAATCTGTAACACATGGGAAGGGAAGGAAAATAAAAATCAGTTAGACATACTCAAAACCAATAAAACCTTCTTTTAAAACGAAAGATTGAAGAAAAGAAAACGAAAATAAAGAGATTAGGATCCAGTAGATCATAAAAGTTAGGGTAATAGAAAAATATGAAAATGAAAGGGATGTTGAAAATCCTAAATTTGATCAGTAACAAAGTTAGTGAGTCATGGGAGGAAAGACCGATTCACGGAGAAGAGAAGAGAGAAAAAGTCGGATATTAAAATCCAGTATATATAACATAAGTGATGTACCTGACTGATGCATACATAACCAAGCGTTGCGTCGAAGGCACCACCCCAAAGAGCAAAAATTTATCCGTGCTACACCAAGTTGGATGCTGCGCCAACTCTGGAGTAAAGTACTCCGCGCCTACCATGCCGGTCAGTGCCAAACCGTTTCAATTTTGAGCGAGTCTACACTCACCGTGGAAAAGGCACCGAGATTGGTACCGAGTGAGACATGAGTTGTGGACGGGGCCCATCAGGACTTGTAGTGGGCCATCATTTATGTCTCACTCATACAAAATGATGTACCATTTCACGGTACATGTAGCATTTTTGTTCAATTAATGATTCGATTCATCCCGAGAGGGGATCGCACGGACCGGACGCTGCGTTCTCATCAAGATTAGAAAAGGTGGAAGTAGGACCCCTGTTTTGTGTCACGCGGTGAAAACTTTGGTGACAAACCAAGTCAAACCTAAAAAGTTATCGTTTTTTTATATCCTTGGAATCATCTAGATTCTAGGCTCTAGTAGTTTAGTTAAACCTAAAAAGTTGAATCTTATTTTAAAAAAATACGGAAAGTTGTTATATATTACAGGCTTTGTGGATATGGCTGACCACATTTTTGTTAAGTGATAAGGTTAATCCATTTTAGATTAACACAAAACACATTAGTGTGATAACTAAGAGCCACGTATGTGGACTCGTGGAAAATAATGTTACAGCCACTATGTATACATGGGCGGCGAGTTTGGGCTATAAATAGCCTTGAACACTAGTGTATTTGACACATAGAAATGGACAGCAATAAATACATTCCCTTCTTTCTCTCTTCAATTCTCGTATGCTTATGAGTTTGTATAGTATTATGCTTGAAGTAATAATAATTTGTAGCTGTTTGGATGCGTACCACTACCGCACGTTTATTATACACTTGAGAAATTGCCTCTCTGAGTTAGTGATCACATAAAACGTTATCAGCACGAATTGCTCTGCGAGAGAATCGTCATGGGGGCTGACGATACGAAAAAGGATAATACTCTTCAACTCTTGCATATTTAATTTAACTATTGATTGAGTAGTTTTATGCATAAATTTTTATAGTGTCTAACTTGGTTTCCTATTTTGATTAGGACTTGTTAAAGAGAAAGTTAGACATATTATCGTGTCTTGCATGTGCTATTTGGAGCACAAGTGATCATACGGTATATGAACAGATATCCAAAATAGGTATGTATTAGCAACGACTCATATTTGTGATGTTATTCGGTTTCCGAATTTAGCCAAATATTTAAGTTTTGTAGCATTTTGCTATTTTCCTCTTTAGCCAACCAACGGAAGGTTTTTCCGCGTCCTTTTGGATAGCGTAGAAAATAAAATTACCTTTGTTGGTACACCAATGATTTTGTGGTGTTAACGGTTTTTAATATCGGCAGAGCGAGGAATTATTGCATTCTTGGGGATAGAAATTTTTTAATATTCCTTTGCTATAATAATCTCCGGAATTCAAAGTCGTTCCACCTAAGGTCGGAATGCAATGAAAAATGGACACCGGGTTAACACGGTTAGCCAGTCTCTATCAACGGTCCTTGAAATGACCTATAATTGGTATCGAGACAATTTCTTTTAACAAAAGGAATGTGTTCATATTTCAACTTTGATAAATTAATATTTCGTCGACCCTGATAGACGAAATTAGAGATTTGTCGGTGTTATGTTAGAACCGTGTATATTACATTGTTTTGAATGATTTCTTTCTTGTTTCACCGTTGATTTTCGTGGTAATTAGTTCGGCTTGATTTTAGAGAAGGTATATGCATCGTATAAATGTTGTGTTGAGCTATAAGGAGAGCCGCATATTTGTGTCCTTATGTGCTTCCGCGAATTTTACGGCATGTATAATATGCGCCTATTATATGCATCGGCAAGCTTCAAAGAGCTAGTGCTTAATTTGCACGTTGTATATGTTGTTATAGCAACAAGGAGAGCTGCATATTCGTAGATATACAAAAGTCGAGCGATAATGGTGTCGCATTTCTTTAAATGATATTTAGAGTTAATATCATGCCTTTTCTTCGCCTGAGCCATTACCTAAATCACAAATTTGGTGAATTAAATTTGCAGCGGTGCCTATGCAAATAAGTCTATCTTTGGCAAAGAAGGAAAATACAATTGTGGTAGGCATATTCTTGAATATGGGAACCACAATAGAGCTCGGGTTTAAGAACCTGATAAGCACCGTACCACCAGAAGTGGAAAATAAGAGACAGTAGCATAATGATTGGTTTGAATAAGTCATCTTTGAGCCTGGAAAAGCTCTGCTATCATTGTGACTGACACGGTACGTGCATTCGAAATGCCGTTCATTGTTGTTGATCTCTATCGGTCGTCTTGGCAGGACTTGAGCTGATATTGAGATAGTGTCTATGTTCACAGAATTTATTTTACAGTTTACTGTTGATTTTACATGGCAATGTAAATTCTTAAATTTTATTCCAGCTGGACAGTAAACGAGAGAGGGAACCTGATCAGTTATCTCTCTTGGGCTGCGTGTTATTTTTGCTTTTCTGCACCCAGTTGCTCCCTTGATAGGTTGAGTCATGCAGAAATGAATGTTCTGTTTGATGGGACATTCCCACCTGAGGATCAGGAGAAGGATCGTCGACAACATTGGTTAATTCCAATTATGTCTCATTTAAATTCTCACACCAAGAAATGCCTGAGGTGTTGGAGATTACTCTGTTTCTAAGTTTAGCAAGAGTACGCTTGCTTGATTCGGCATAAATTAAATTTCCTTGTAAGGCATGCCATGGAATCGCAGCGATTGTTTTGTCTGAAAATATGCTTGAAAGCATAGACGAAAACCTCTTATATGAGCTATGCCAATCTAATCAGATAACGTCCATATTCTCTTTGAGTAATGAGTTGATATTTTTCCTGACGAGGAGCACATCCATAAATGTTGCGTTGATATCTCATGAAGAAGAATATCCGCATATTGAAGTTTGGTACCAAATGGATTAGAATATGCTCAAACTCTAGAGAATGATGTAAGATGGTTTATTAACTGATTATTAATTGGTCGTCGATAATATTCAGTGTAGCTACTGAAATTATTATGGATGTATATCCCCTTTGCAAAGGAATTATCGACAAAGTTTATATGATTGGCAAATATGGATCTCCGTCCATATTAAGATGTTCTCTCACTTGTATACACTTTTGGGACCTTAGTCCCAGCGTAATGAGAGTAGTAAGGTGGCTTGTGGTAAAGCGCCACCCCTTGACAACGAGTTTCCACAATTACTAACCAGGTTGATAGAAGTATGGTATGGTAGTCATAAATGACTCAACATCTCACCTGAGTGGTAATTGTGTATTTATACTCATACTGATTTTAAAAGAAACTCTTACATTCAGTCATTTTAGTGATGCTCTGGGCATTGATGGTGAGTATTTTATTGTTCTTATGCATCGCTGAATGGTTTTGTTTATTCATTCATCAAGCATTTTGAACTTATTACTCATGAAACCATTGTCATGTTTTCTTGTTTGACACGTGCTAAATCCACTGTGATTACTACTCCTAGAAGATTTGCAAATGAGATGAGAAAGTCTTCCCACCGTTTGGGGGAGGAAAGGCTGCCGCCTGAAAAACGGCGTGACGTATCCCGGTTTGCGCAGAGATAAACCAGGATGTATCTCATCTTGAAGTTTTCAGCAATGAAAAGCATGCTGAAGATTTGATATCTTCAGAAATTGCAGATCAATTTGCTTCCTTGAGAAGCTGTGAGTGTAGTAGCAAGTGTGTCACATAAAACACACTTTCAGCGTGGTTGACTAGTTGACTTAAATATTCTGCCCTCCTAAAAGAAGAACCGGTCACAATCATTTAAAGATAGCGCTCTCAAAAAGACTATCAAAGGTATATCTGATTTCTCTGAGTATAGTTCTCTTAACAAGGGAACATCTCTGCAAAGGCTGTGGAACTTCAAAATGAAGGGATTTCTATGTGGCATACTTGCAATAGAGAAATTATGAATCCAAATATAATGATTGTTGGTGACATATTTCAAGGTACCCACTGATACTGCCATAGATGATACTGGCATTAAGCCGTTCTCTATTGGGAAATATCATCAAAGGAATGATTTGTTAAAATAGAAAGGACGAATTCAGACAGAATAACAATTTCTCATAAAATGCATAGTTTTGGTACTGCAACCAGAACGCTCGATAATGTGAGCTACTCTTAGCCACACATGGGTGTTTTGTAGTACCGACATCCGATGATGTTACCCCTAGTGGCTTCAGGTGGATGTTTACGCATAATGAGACAAGCAAAGTCAACTAATGGCACAAAGTCTTTTCGTAGAAATCTGAAATGGATTACAAAGAAACATATTCCCTATTATGGATGCAACTACCTCTTTGGTATTTATCTGGCAGTCTTTAAGGACTCGATATGCATCTAGTGGATGTGGTTACTACGGATCTGTATGAAAGACTAGATAGATACAGATAGCTGCATACAAATTCCTGACGGTTTTCACCTATCAGTAAAATTACCAAGTCACATGCATTTACTCGATAAGGACTAAACTGGTCAATCGTCTAAGTGAATGCGTATTTTAGCAGGGAATGTATAAACCATATTGTATGCTCAAATGCTAAACATTCACTAGATTTGGTTTATGCAACATCTGTTTGATTGGAACTCCTGAAGAGTTCTCCAAAGCACGAAAATGCTTAAAGCAGGAGTTCGAGATGAGATTCTCGGTAAAACAAGGTCTCAATCTGTTGGTTGAGCATTGTAGCTTCAAGTCCTTTAATTTCGTCAACCATTGAAGGTTTAGACATGGTTAAATGGACAAGCTAACATGTTGCAGTCATTCGATCCCTTATCTTTAAGATTGGTCGGCTTACATCTCAATAAAGAAGGTGTATCACTCTGTGGTTTGTATTATACAAAGATGTGTAAATGGAACATTAGCTGAGATACGCTATAGTTACCTGATATTGGGTTTGTAAGCTTGGTTCTACCTAACACCAATATCGAGACATTGGTCCAAAGAAAACTCATTCATCTTTGTGGTACCATTAAGCTTGATCTTTGCATAAAAGATCGCTAGGTGTCTCCCACAGAGAAAAGCTAATCGGACTGTTTAAGTTTTGATTCTTGGCAGGGTCGTTGAAGCAACTAAATATTTTCCTAGCTAATAGTCTTGTAAAAGAGGAACTTGTTTATCCTCCGATAGATTATGATTGCTAGTGATATATAAAAGGCTGGCACAACCAGATAATCATTAAGAAATTGCACAGAGGAAAATCAGACTGATTTTCTCAACTAAAGGAAGCTGGAGCTGCTGAAGACTTTAAAGGGTGGTTCGGAACTCTACGCAGTACTACCAGGCATAATGATCAACCGAGAAGGCTTCTCATCGGGGGGAGTAAAGTCATAGAAAAACTATGGATATTGGGAATTTTGGACATTACGTCGTGTACTCTTTTTCCCTTTTCAAGGTTTTGTCCCACTGAGTTTTCCTTGTCAAGGTTTTAACGAGGCATGCGAGTCCAGTGATATCCGCAGTTCGACATGTTGTACTCTTTTTCCTTCGTCTTGGTTTTTGTCCCTTTGGGTTTTTCCGGACAAGGTTTTAACGAGGCAACATTTGCGGGTCCAACACTGTTCTGAGGGCTCATGTTTTCCTATGTTCAGGTTTTTGTCCCAATGGGTTTTCCTGACGAGGTTTTTAATGAGATAGCAATCTTAGAACGGTGGTCACCATCTAAAGAGATGTATATCCATAGACTTTTCTGAGATGCGATATTGGATAACCGCATTTATCAAGGAAACACACGCTTCAATGTCGGTATTATTATGAATTGTAGGCTCAGGTTTTGTCCTAAGCGGTTTTCCTGGCGCAGACGTTTAGGCTTTGTTCCAAGTGGTTTTCCTGACGCATTTTTGACGAAGGAGAAAATCTGTAGCGGCCAACACCGTTTTGAAGCTACCAAGATTGTACTCTTTCATTCTACCAGTTTTTGTCCTACCGGGTTTTTCTGGCAAGGTTTTAACGAGACAATGAATTTTTGTCCCATCGGATTTGATCGGCAAACGAGGTAACAATCTTAAAATTGTAGTCATCCAAGTGGGAGTGTTATATTTACAGGTTTGTGGATATGGCTGACCACATTTTAGTGGGACCCATTTTTGTTAAGTGATAAGGTTAATCCATTTTAGATTAACACAAAACACATTAGTTTGATAACTAAGAGCCACGTATGTGGACTCGTGGCAAATAATGTTACAGCCACTATGGGCGGCGAGTTTGGGCTATAAATAGCCTTGAACACTAGTGTATTTGACACATAGAAATGGACAGCAATAAATACATTCCCTTCTTTCTCTCTTCAATTCTCGTATGCTTATGAGTTTGTACAGTACTATGCTTGAAGTAATAATAATTTGTAGCAGTTTGGATGCGTACCACTACCGCACGTTTATTATACACTTGAGAAATTGCCTCTCTGAGTTAGTGATCACATAAAAAAAGTAAAAAAGTAATCATAACTTTTAACCATTTTCTGTATTTTCTGTAAAGCCGTATCACAGAAAACGAATCCTTGGAAGCCACGTATTTTTCTGACCGTTGGCTTGAAGTGACTGCACTGTTGTTCTCTTTTCTCTACATACCTTGAACCACGTGAGTGGAAAACAGCAAAATTTGCTGCCATCGACGCTGGACTTTTTTGCTTCGTCAAAATGACGAAAACACCTCCCAAATTCAAGTCCACTCAACATTAACATTAAAGGGGTATTTCGGTCAATTCAATAATTAATAGTATACGATTTGTTTTTTTTGTTCTTCTTGGATTCTCCAATAAATTCCCCATATTTCTCTCCATCAGGCTTCAGTCTGTTACTGTTTTTTTTTTCTTTACTTCTCCGCTCTATCTTTTATTCCTTTTCTTTTTTTAGTATTTTTTTCTTGATTTTATGTATCAATAATGGAGTATGAAAAAATCATAGAAGACATTGATGCTCTATGGTTCTTCTCTAATATCCTTTCACCACCAAAATTGCCATCTGTTTTGTTCTCAACTGATGAGAACACCATCACTACCCAAAACCCTACAGTATCAGATTCTGAATCAGAGAAGGTTCAATGTGAAAGTTATACAGATTCTCAGTTTGAAATTAGTGCATCAGAGTCTGAATACAGTGAAACTGAATCTGAAGTACTAGAAGAATTGGGTTCGTTTGGATTGAAAGCAGCAGTAGTTGCAGAGGCAGATATAACAGAGAAGAAAGAAGAAGCAAACAGAAAATACACAAGAGGTAGTGAAGAAAGGTTTGATTTTAGAGATTTAGGGTTTGATTTTAGAGATATTGGGTTTGATTCTATTATAATACCAATGATGCCTAAGCTACCAAAATCAGGAGACCCATATCTTATCTGCAAAATGCCACCTCTTAGTGATGGAATGGCAATGAAGAAGCATCTCAAATTATGGGCTCATGCTGTTGCTTGCACAGTCAAATAAACAAGATTTTGAAGGAGCAAAACTACATCTAACTGGTCCAATTACAGATGAGTTGTTGCAGTATTCAATTTAGGGTATTTCTTAACAGGGTTACAATGTAATTGTTTTGAGCTCTTCAAATTGGCAACTGTATGGAGTAGGTTGAGCTTCCTAATTGAGTGACAAAGATATGCCTGCACAGTCAAATAAACAGACTGACAATTCTTTTCTAATTTGTATTCTTTTTTCTCCCAAAACTTTGTTTAGAACTTCAGGATTTATGTTGGTGATGATTTTTTTTTTTTTTTTTCTTTTTCTTCTAGGGATTGTTTGTTCACTTGGTGTCAGGTCATGTAACAGAGAATCCTATAGTTATGCTAATGATGAATATTCAAGGTTTCTAAGGTTGTTTTGACTTTGTAATATTTTCTATCCAGTTTTTTTTTTCTTTTCCTTTTTTTACTGGTTTGAGGCATTATCTATAAATTCTCATGAAACTTTACAATTATTTTCTCTATTAGATTTCATTTCAATGTATTTTAGGGAAAGACCTAAGTACATAAGAGATATGAATCCTACATATATTACAATGAGATACATGATTTGCTACATTTTTGTACAGATAAACCATCATGATATAATTGTATCACATTTTACTAAACTATGAAGGGTGTTGGAATTGTTACTGGGTTTTATTCCTTGTTGATTGATTCTGGCAATTTATATGTTGGTGGTCTATCAGCGCCCTTCCTAGAATACTCCCTCCATCTTCTAGCTGCTGCAGCAGCTCGCTTTGCTCTCTCCTGGACTTCTTCGGCTGCAACCAGTAATCATTTTCAATAGATAATCTACTACACAAACTGTAAAGCTCACAAAAGACTTACAAGCAGACCAGCACGAACTAAAATGGACCCGAGCACCATATTTCTCACTTAAGAAACACAATGACATAGATACTCAAGACTGCCACTTGGTTAAGAGAAAGAACAGTCTCAAATAAGGTGGTCAGTAAGAAAGAACTATGTGGCAAATGACATGCATCGCAGCTGTTTCGTTTGATTTTCGTATTGCTGCATACCTAAAAAAACATTTTGGATCTCGTAGCTGATTATGGTAGTAAGTAATAACTAAAGACACGTGCCTAATCAACAACAGATGATTGATTATCAACAACAGATGATTGATTATGCTATAACAATTAACTTTTCTGTAAACAATGGGTACACTTTGGTTTGTAAAGAATGGTTACACTTTGGTTAACAGTAATAAGAAACTAAAATTCGCATAACAAGTTATTGAAGATTTAGAAAGTCAGGTAAAAGAGATAAAACTAGGAAGCGAGAAAACCTCAAAAAATAAGATTTGTTGTGTTTTATTCTTAATACCTGAAGTTTCATAGGTTGCAGGCTTTCCCCAAAGGTCATTCCAGTATGTTTCAGATTTATTTGCATCTTTTTGCTGCATCATCCTTATTCTAGCCTTTTCCTGGATGCAAATTGGGGAAACTGTTAGAACCCAACAGGTTATATATGCATACGTTCAATATATGTTGTTTTAATGGGGATGTCTGTGTCAACGAGCAAATTCAAATAGAAATAGTGCACCACATCTTTATCAGATGATATAGGGAAAGGACCAAAATCACAAGAAATTGCAGGTACTGTATGAACCTCTCAATTCTGTTCTGCCAAGAGGTGTAATCACGTACCCTTAATGCTACTTGGTTTGGTAGGCAGATGAGATAATGCTTAGAGAGGGTTACCTAATATGGGTTGTCTGACGAAGAAATACCAGCTATTGACTCTATGTGCTTTCAGGTCCTACATATTAGAGCTTGATTTTCCCTTCGCAATGTAAATCCTCATTATCTTTACTATTTGACCCTTATAGTAAACTAACCAAGATGTAATATGAAAAATAAGAATAAAGGTAATCCTGTCGCGTATAAAAGTGGTTCTTGTGCATATGTCCTAATGAACTTTTGTATATATACCGCACCTAATTAGAACATACAAATTGTGAAACCAGAAGAATGAATAAAAAAGAATAGGTGAATTCCTACCAAGACTTTGGATTGGCGCTTTTCCCAACGGTTGTTTGCCTGTAAACCAACAGGATCCTTTAGTAATACTGAGGCTATAGTTAAAGCTTGAAAAGAACAATTTACTCATAAAACAAGTGTCAGATCAAACCCCTTGGTGATTTTTCGTGCATTTGATGACGATATATCAAGAAGATAGTTTTAGTGTCTTACCATTCTGAAAACATCGGAGGAAGTTCCCATTCCAGCAAGCATCAGTGCAACCTATTTCATACAAAACCCATGTTAAGGCATATTCTGCAACAGAAAGCTTTCATTCAAATGTTATTTTAACTGTTGTGGGCACCAACAGTAATTAACCACGAGTTATCATCCACATTGGCATGCTAACCACATCAAATTTCCCAATACGTTTATAGTTCACATGAAAAAAAAATTTGCAGGTTACTCGGCATAAACATATAATTCACCCACTTATGCCACTAATTGTCAAAAGAAAAAGGGGTCCACAAATGTTGCAGGTTTAAATGGGAAGATGAAGGCTCTTAGCTTGTCAGAGACTACTCTTAAGCAATACAAAATCATTTCTTAAAGAAAGAGGAGAAGTGCTTCATAACTCCAAACAAGAATATCTCTCAAATTATATGCTGAGAAAAGTTGGCCGACCAGTATAGGATCTCAGCCATAAAATAACCAAATCAGGCCATCCTGTTGTGTACACATTGCTGTGACATGGAAGACCAAAATTTTACAACGGTATCCTTCCCAATCAACCTAGACTATTAATAAGCACAATCGATAATGTCCACTTACAAGTATGATTATATCTATTTGCGCTGGATAAATTCCTAAAACCACTGGTCAATGAGGTTACTGGGTTTCAGCACTCGAGCCTCATTAGTATTACATAGATTAGAAGACGGAAAGGACACCTGTAGCTAAACCATCTAAACTTAATAAGCATAGCAAGTTCGGCATCACTTAATCAAACTAAACAAAGGTAATCACAACTTGAAATATTTGAAAGATTAGGTGATGTAGTGTGTCTTACAGTTACTCTTTCAACCCGGCGCATTTCATCTTCGAGTAAAGATACTTGTGCAGCAGAAGTCCAATGAATACAGTCAACAGGGCTGACAAAGCAAATGAGTAAGATTGAGTTTTAATTTATCCATGGTTTGCAAAAAAAAAAAAGAGAATAAACTAAGCACTTGATAAAGGACAAAACAGTATGTTAAGCTCTGGTATATAAATAAATATATAAAGCAGTAATAGAACAGCAATAAAATTCCATTGTACTTGTGGTCACCATAAAGTTGTAGTTATGATGACATAGAGAGATCAGTAAGTCACTGACTTACACTAATGCCTAGTAAAGATGTTTAAATGAGCAGCTATTTCAAATTATTTCTTTCATATCTGTGAGAACGTATAGGAACAGATAATATAAAGACGATATTAGTGCAGAATGGTGTTAACCTTTCTTGTCTCTATAATAGGATACCTGTCCTAGAAAACAAACATCTCAGGAGTTGCCAAGCAACTGTATCCTATACTTTTCCTTCATATAAAACTATGTATATACCTAGCTACACCATGGATAAACCAAGCGGAAAAGAAAATATTATAAAGCAGATGACTAGAGAACTTACGTATCATCATCTATCTACATCATGGACAAAAAAAGAGGAGAATAATTGAAAAAGCAAAGGACCTAGATTTATCATTTAAGCAGCAAGCATCATATTCCCATTGGCTTATGTCAAGAAAAACATGTATATAAAGCTGGTAGCAGATGAACATGATATATAATCAGAACAATGACTTGTAACATGGATGCGGACTTTTATGGATATAGCACTGTAGTAGTGCATACTAGTCCATCATAGCTGAATCCAAATAGTAAGCTCTTACCAACTTTCAATAGCTTGGTTAACCAAATCAATATTGCCAGATTGGTTGCAGACTCTAGCTCTTCCAAATTCTTCTTCTATATTAAATACATCGGGGGCGACATTGGCGCAATTTTTACAACCTGCTTACAAGTAGAGATCATACAGAGCCTATTATTGTCAGTGTCATTCAGGATATGGTTTCATCTAAAATGCATGTACAAAATCATTTCTGCTTCACAACAAGTAGTAAGCATTCAGGTTAACCTATTAGAAGAGAGCATATGCACAAACTTAACACAAATGTTGTGTTAGTAATTTTAGGCATAAGTCCTATTATCTTACACCAAAATAACACCTCCATTTCGAAAATATGGACACAAAAGTAAAACAAGAATTTACTACACAATGGGTTGAAATTGCAAAATGCTCAAACCATAACGAAGGGGCCAACAACAAAACATTCCACGATCTCATCATCTTGCAAAAGGAGGACTGTAGATTTGCCTTACAAATAAACAACAGCAAGGGCTGACGTTTCTAGTGGAAAATGCAAGAAAATGTAATTGAAGGATGGACAAGACATGCCAAAAAAATAAATGGATCACTATTATATGATCTTAAAACCAGTTTGACCATGTCAACATCCTCTTTGGCAATTTGCAGTTAAACAGTGTAGTAAAAATCCTTGTGCCTCACCACTCCAAGAAAACATGGACTAGAAAATGAACAAAATGTTATAACTACATTATACCAAAGAAGAAGTTAAGATCAAAACCAACTCATACCTATGCAACTAAACTCATCCACAAAGGCGTGATCTTTAACACTGGTGTCATCCAAGAAAGGATTTACTGCTGACAACGCATATCCATGAATTTCATCATAAACCATCCTCTGAACAGGATCACTAAGTACCTGCACAACGAACCTTACTTACTAAAAATATATAGAAAAAATTAAACAGCTAGGTTGGAAATTCTTATGGTTTATTTTGGAGTTTCAACAAGGCAGCATGTGACAATGTCGTTATCCAATAGGTCAAAGCATCATACAAAGTGCATAAAGGGTTAGCAATAAGATTTTTTATTTTTTTTCTGATCTGTTTAGCAATAAGAATTTTGGTGCAATAAATTGTAAATTACACTACAAAATTATGAACACTTGGATTCAAACCGTGTAGACTTCGTTGATAAACATGCAGAAATTGGTCGTTTCTGGATCATTTCCACTCAAATCTGGATGACAAGCTTTCATGCAACTGTAATAAGCTTTCTTTATCTGTTCAGGTGTTGCATCTGGTAGCTGTTTGAACAACAACAACAACAAACAGGTGAAAATTGGTCAAATCAAATCATTTAAAGTGCTCAAATCAGATCAAATCTATACTAAAAACTGAATTTAGAAATTTTACCAGTCCTAAAACGGCGTAATAATCATCTGCAATTGCGTCACTAGAAAAGGATTCTTCAGCAACAGCTCTAATTCTAGAGTCACGTCGTTTTAGACCACTAAATGTTGTTATCAAATTGTTGTTATTGATCTTTGTTAACATTCTCCATGGTTTAATTGAACTGAAGAATTGATTATTAGGGTTTTGGAATTTGAGTAAATCTGTACAGACGGGACTCAGTAATTGAGCCATTAAATCGCAGAATGGATAATTTAGAATATACAGTGAGAAGGAGTTGTGAAAGAGAGGAAAATGTAGCGGGAGCTGTGTATTTAAGAGATATTTTAATGGAGAATATACTTGAGGAGGAGAAAATTTGGTGGGAAATATTTACTGCTGAATTGGCAAATTTGGAGCCAATCATTCTACGAGAATATTGCGTCCATGTGGTGAAGGTAGGAGTAAGAAGGCACGTAATGTCACGTGTACCAATCCATTGGCACGTGGTTAGAGATGGTGAAGTGTTTCTTGGGGACACGTCAAGCAACCAACTAGTAGAACTGTAGAACGCAAAAAATAGTTTGACGAGTGTATTATGTTTTTATTTTTATTTTTTATTCTTTGATTGGGTAGTGCAGTGGCCCGTAAATAGTCCTTTAAATTGGATTTGGGATTTGGTTTAACAATTATGGGGTTCCCAGTCTTTCTAAGTAGGGCTGCACAAAACTGAGCTGAACCGTCCAAACCGACCGAAACCGATTAAATTGGACCGAAACCGAGCCGAACCGTTCATCAAACGGTCGGTGACAGTTCAAGAATTAATAACCGTAGGATCATCGGTTCGGCTCATAGTTAGACCATCAAAACCAACCGAACCGAACCATATGAACCGATGTAATGCGAGCCCTTGACCTTCTAAAATCCTAGCCCTCCATCTATACCCTATATATCAACTAATTCTAACCCTAAAAGCATTTCACTCTTTCATTCTTCTCCTGTTCTTCTTCTCGACTCTCTGAGTCTCAGTTACAGCGCCACTCGCCATCACCAAAATCATCTTATTCTACTTCTTCTACAATCATCTCCACAATCACCTTCTTCTTCTACTTTTTTTTATTTTTTTTTTATTTTTTATGTTTTGATTACTCCTTTCTCCTTTTCAACCCAGACCAACAACACCTACAATACCACCATCACCGGCAGTTGTTACACCATCATCACCAGCGTTACCACCTACTACACCAACACCACTATCACCACCTTCCGATTGATGAAAATTGAAGATTCATCAAGTATTTATGAGGTTTGAGGACTATATCAGAAATTTAGGGTTCTTTAAAAAAATTGGGTTTTTTTCATTTCTAATTTTATGGTTGATTTTGACTTGTATACATCATGGGTTTCATTAATATTATGTGATTCTCAATTTTGAAGGTTTAATTCTTGTTTTTGTGAGATTGATTTCATGTCTGATTTGGGATATTGCTGAGAAATATTATTATCAATTTCTCTATTTCTGGTTTTAATGTTATGTAATTTTATTTTTCTGATTTTAATCTTCATCTCTTGTATGGTTGTATGTATGTTAAAACATGGTTAAATTCTTGAGTTTGTATATGGATGATGATGGAATCAGTTGAAATACTTCATTGAAACTTGCAGGTTGAATTGTTGATTTTTTTTTTCTTTACAATTTTGGATTGGTGAAAACCGTGAATAAACTGAAAAAGACTGAACCGAGTCGGCTCGGTTGAAAACCGCACCGAACACTGAACAGTTTAGTTACAGTTTGAAAACTTGTAACCAATTATTATACAGTTCGGTCGGCGGTTTTGGCTGAAAACCGGACCGACCGACCGTTGTGCAGCCCTATTTGTAAGGGAAGGGAGTTTTTTTTGGTTCAAATGATGAATATAAACAAAAAATCATCACAAACAAGGAAGATTGTAATTGACTTCTCTTAAATATAGCCGACACTTTTATTAACTATAACCCATTTGACCTTTGGTCAATTTGTTTTTACTAATTTTTAAGTTTGACCTTTTTCTATTGTTATTCATAGCCTACAAACTAGGCTAGCAAATCAGTGAATAAGCCCGAGTTGGAAAATTGATAACTCAGTGAACTAATAACAAAAATCTAAAACATTTTAGTTTTTTTTTTTTTAATTCTTTCTAACAAGTTTGTATATGCGAGAATTTTTTTTTAACCCTAGAACCCTAATTATTTTCACATCATATCTCTCTCTAAATCATCAACCGAATACTAATGCGTCTACTATTTTCATTTTTGTTCCTTGTTTATTGTCGGTTTGATTCAAGTTTAGGGAGGAAGAAGAAGATTATAGTTAAGGGAGGCATAAACCATGCTTCCTGCAAATGTTTCCTCATGACCAGCCAAAAATGCACCATATTGTGCATTAACTTCGTACTTTCCTCGTGACTAGCCAAATATGTTTCATTTTTTTTTTTGCTTAATCACACATTATTATTAATTGATGGGCAAAATAATTATAAAGTTTAAGACCAAATGAAAATCAAAAATACAAAGCCCAAATCAGCAGGACCAAGATATATCTAACTAGACAAATCTGTAATAGACAGTGCCAGGCATTTCTATGCGCTTTAAAAAAATTGGTCTTCCAGTGTTCACTACTCTGTCCCCTGCATTCAATTCTGCTCCCCTTTTAGCTAAGGAATCAACAAAAAAGTTAATCTCACGATAACAGTGTTCAAAGATTATATCTTCCATTTGCCTTACATCATTCCTCCATCTTGTTTTTAGAAACCAATGAACCATCCCTGTGCTAAACTCTTGTATAACTGACTTAGAGTCAGACCTGATAATTACTCTTGTAGCATTTAGGAGATTAGCCCATTCAACAACACATAAAATAGCAAAGCATTCAGCTATATAATTTGTTGTAATTCCCAACCTACCTGACAAAGTGCCAATAGTGCTGCAATGTTCATCCCTGGCAATGATGCCAAATCCTGCATTTCCTGGGTTCCCAAATGAAGAACCATCACAGCAAAAAAGCATATATCCCTGTTTTGGAGAGCTCCAATGACAAGCCTTGATGCAGCTGTATTTAGAAAATCTGACACCCATCTTGAAGAAATCAATAATTTGCTTATCATAAGACTGCCCCCATCTTGGACCCTTCATTTTGCAACCACCCTCATGCACTATTTGCCATATTCTGCTTTTGAAACTGTTTAGGTCAGGTTCAACTTCTTCAAATAGTTTTTTATTTCTTTGAAACCAAATTTCTTTCATGGTTGCACAAGCTGTAGTCATCCAAATTTCTTTGACCAAAGGGCTATTACTTTGAGCTGCTTTGCAAATATCTTCAAAAGATGTTGGCTTAGAGAAACCAAAAATAGAGCATATCCAAGACCAAATCTGCACACTGAAATTACAGTCCCAAAGGGTATGGTTCATACAATCTTGTTCTTCTTTGCATATGCAGCATCTAGAAACCATTTCAAACTCATTACTTCTCATTATATCATCATCAACATAGATTTTGTGTTGTAATTTCCATATGTTGCTGGCTATACTTGGGTGCAAGAATGATTTCCATATAAAAGATGGCCAAGGCACCTTAGGCTCTCTCAGTCTAATTTTTTCTACAGTTGAAGAAGTTGAGAACATACCTTTGATGTTGCCACTCCATACCATAATATCATTTTCTCCATTGACCTCAGGTAGTGAGGAACTGTTGAAAAATGCAGCATTTCATCTGGGATGTTCCAAGTCCTTCCTTCCAGTAGATCTTTAACCTTCATGGTAATGTTTTCTTTAACAAAATCAGTAAGACCAATATCATCAATTATGGGACTGTTTCCAAACCAATTATCAAACCACACTGAAATGTTGGATCCATCACCAATGCACCATCTTATGTCATTCTTTAGACTTTGCCATGCCCATTTCAAGCCATACCAAACAGTGGATTGCTTCCAGTTATAACACCATTGACTATTTTTATCAGTAAACTTAGCTAAGAAGAACCTATCACATTCATCCTTGGAATTCATTATTTTCCACAACATTTTCATTAAAAGAGCCTTATTCACAGTTTCAAGTCTTCTTATTCCCAAACCACCTCCACTTAGGGGAGTACATACTTTCTTCCATGATAAAGTTTTAAATTTTCTCACTTCACTATCTCCAGATTTTCTCACATATTTTGATCACAGAAGTAGGCCATCTGTATATTTCCATATTATACAAAGGAACACTGCAAAGAAACGATTTAATCAGAACAATCCTATCTTGAAATGACAATAATCTCCCCTTCCAAGATGCTAATTTACTCTGAAATAACTCAACCAAATGCCACACCATAGAAGTTTTGACTCTGCCTGGAGCAAGAATTATGCCAAGATATTTGTCAGGGAATTTTGTGATTTCCATATTTATTTCAGAATGCTCATTATATATATTGGTATCAGAGAAAATCCTTAAACCACTCTTAATCTGGAAAAGGAAGCAACAAGATCGATTATATATGAATCGAATATGAGGGAAAGGTTTCTTGTTAGTGCTTGTCATGGTATTATTATACAGCTTCATTATCAAGTCCAAAAAACTAAATTGGAACTTCATTATGTCAAGGCTCAGCTTGATACGTATCGGCAACAGAATCAAATACAAACTTCTCCGGAACAGCTGCAATTAGGCAGCCTCAACACCGTGGCAGCTGTGTCTCTGTCTCGGGATTATAACACGATTTCTCTGTTTCAACAAATCAATATGATGATACTAATGTTTCTGTTGTTAGCGGTGACGTAGCAAGTATTTTGGCAATGCACTCATTTTCTAATGAATATAATCATTATGGTCATGATGTTACACCACCAGATTACTTAAAAAATGAAATTGTTAATCCTTTATGGATGCAACATGATTTCATTACTAAATTACTGATGATCATCGTCATAATAATAACTCGACAAGATTACTGATTCAAACATCGACGAGTTCTTTAGTTGTAACCATTGTATGCTTTTTCGTTTCGTGTTTCCCCTTTTGCAATAGTAGGTGTTGATGGTGGTTTTTAATTCAGGGATAAAATTGTAAAACCCTGTATTTAATGCGCCATTATTCTGCAAAGAGACTGAGCCATTCAAAAGTAATGAGTGTCCAGACCTCTTTACTTACATATGTATCGAGCAATTCAACATATTTATGAAATTTATCCAGAATGTTGCATGTAGCAACAATCCCAGATATTCTGTAAATTTCAACCTACTACATTATTCACTAATGCATAGCCTGCCTAGTATTTTCCTACGCTATGTTCCCAGCCGAACTCTCAATATTGGCATGACATGACGATTAATGTTCACTCGCAGCGGAGTAGCATGAATCTCCCGAAGTGTCAATATTGAGACCTGCATGAAAACACTCAATAGGCTACACCACTCTCTGATAAAGAGATCAGCGTGTTTACACACTTTTTAATTAAAAGTTAGCGCGATCGAACGCGTTTAAATTCCTTAAGGAAAATCTAGACTGTCCATATCAGTCTTAAAAAATGATCACGGCCACACTATTTGGCCATACAATTCAACAGGCCTAGCCTACTTCTAGCGGAACTAGGTGATCATCATAATGACCACCGGCGGACCCACTAACATCCTAACCGATCGGATTCCATCTAGTACACCCGCAACGCATTTGAACGCTAACCCTAACATGGGTGATCGCGCTGTTGAAAGATGAGCTCAAACAATCCAAAACCGGCAAAAAAGGTCTCAAAAACATCACGACCGCCCAACTTAGCTAGCCTAGTTGGACAGCTTAGATATTCCCTCGAATGATCAAAAGGGTACTGGCGTGATCACCGGCGACCCAACTACATTCTTGGTCAACCGACTTGCCCACGGCAAACCAGAAACGCGTTGAATTGCTCGCCCAAAGAAGGGTGATCGCGTGATTTTTAAATAAAACCTAAATTGAATAAACGGCGTTATGCAACTGCCGCAAATCAATCGTGTCCATCCATCTTCGCCAGCTTGGTCGAACAACTTAGATCGAATTCTAGATGGACAACAGCGTGGCACTATGATCACCGGCCACCCCTTTCCATGAGGAGCGATCGGCCAAGCCACGGCTTGCTCATGTGGCCTCCGAACGATCACCCAAAAGAGGCTGGCCACGTTGTTTGCATAATCCAACGGCAGTACACAACTGCCGCAAATCATCTCGTCCATCCAACTTCGCTAGCCTAGTCGGATGGTTTATATTTATTTTCAGGAGGCCAACAGGGTAACGCTGTGATCATCGGCCACCCCTCCTCCACAGGGAGCGATCGACCAAGTGGTAGCTCACCCATAGGGTTCTCAAACGATCGCCCAAAGGTGGCCGGTCATGCTACTTTTTTAGGACGTTCAACTCGCGACTAATTTGAACGAGCTCTAAAACAACGATGTTTCCTGCACATTGATTATTTTCAGCTGCTTGTTTAAAAGCGATGCTTTATATATATCGATTATAAGCGATGTTTTATAAATATTGATTTCACAAATAATTTTATTATTTGACCTAAAAGCACTACGTGCTGCTTTTAGCGACGAGTCTCACGACTTGACCCATCAACTCGAGACTTCAAACATGTCACAAACTGGGGGATGCTCACTGGGGTATTAGTCTGGAGGTTTACAACGTGCGGTGTGCAACGCGCCCATTACGAGAAAGTGTCAGGAAAGGACGGACAGTTAACAGCAATGGGAGTAGTGGGTGAAAATGTGACCTGTTTTCCCTCGTAATGGAAACGTGGTGATCACCACTTTTTACACACCCCCACTTCTCCACTACTTAACTGCCTCCACTTCCTACGAGATCAGGGGTGCACTCAATGACTTGTATAAATAGGATTTCAACCTATTTCAACAGAGGAACACAAGTGTTATCAACACAAGTATCCAGAAAACACCAAGAACTGATAGCTTACATTCTGCAAGCCAGTTCCATATTCTGATACAAGTCATAAAACAGTTATACCTTCATAATTCAACATTCTGATCTCAAACACCTTCTTCGCTTCCCTCCCTAAGATCAACCATTCTCCTTCACTTTGTGACCGAATTGAATCTGGAACGGCCATTTTTTGGTTTAGGACAGAGTCTTACAGATTGATCTCTTGAATCTAAAAGTACTCCCGTGCAGTGCATTTGTTTAGGGTTTGAATTCGTTTCTCATCAACACACCCAAATTTACCAAAAACAGCAGAATCAGTTTTACCCCAAAACAACTGGCGACCACAGTGGGAGATTAATCTCTCGGTTGCAATTTCAAGCTTTCGCAAAGATGGTTGGTCTTATGGCTAATTCAACTACGTCAAATCCCAGCCAGAATCCCTTAAATGGTAATGTTCCTCACGTTCCTTCGAGCAATTCTGGTTACAATGAACTTTCATATTTTACTACCCCTTTTGTCTCTGTTAATTTAATCGATGGAGAAATCCCAACGCTGGATGAACTGGCGCGGAGACAAGAAGTCTTGTTAAGTAATGTGGACCGGCTGAAGGGAGCAATTGATAACCTGTTCACCTGCCTAATATACGTGACAAGAATTTTGGGAGCAGAAGTTGTGAAACGTCCAAATCTCTCGACGGATGATCGTCCTCAAGTCAACAGTTTCACTACCAATCAGAAGCCGGTGGACCAGGAAGCAGCTTCTCTAGTAGAAAGTCTATGCGAACTTCTACACCTCTCAAAGGATCAACGAACAGAGACATTTGCTGCAATCAACCAGATAGACCTAGATACGCGTTTGGCTCCTTCGCATCCAGAAATTTCCAAAACACTAGAGATGTCCGTGAACAATGTTACGTTTACTGAAGATGACATGATGGCAGAAGAGGGTCATAACAGAGCCCTGCATGTTACTGCACACATCAAGGATTCAGAATTCAAAAGATCTCTCATCGATACGGGAGCGTCCTCGAATGTTATTACTCTTAAAACTCTCAGGACAGCCAAGGTTCGACCAAACAAAGTTGTGCGGCAGCCTACCATGATGACATATTTTGAAGGAAACCAAACCAGCATGTATGGGTACGTTAATCTTAATCTATCAGTAGGACTTGTCCAATCGAAAGTAAAATTCGAAGTAATAGAGAGGGATCCGGACTATCACATGATACTGGGAAGACCATGGCTTCGTGATAATAAGATCATCCCCTCAACGTATCACCAATACCTGAAAACTGTGCTGAATGAAGAAGTCATTAGCATTCCTGCGTCATTGTCTCCTTATGCATCAATTTGTAGCGTGGAACTATTCGAGCCGAAGGAAAATCCACGAGATTCATCAAACAAGGTTCACTGTACTCCACTCCCCATGTGGGTGTCGATTGAAGAGGAAGACGAGGACACGCTAATCCTTCTTCATCAAGCAAAGTCTTAGCTCATCCTCATACCAAGAGGGAACGAACCTTTGTGGCGAGTCGTGACCAAAAGGGGAAAACTATATACCAGCGCCGCTGTTATCAATTAACAGGGGAGACTGTTGCCCAGTCTCTCCGCCCAATGGAATGCAACAATAACGACAAGCTGCAAGAAGAAGTGCCAGATGCTCCACGGCAGTTGCAGGGTGGCACCGACTCCACGACTGATGAACTCAAAATCGTCAACATCGGGGATGAAGACTCTCCAACGCCTATCTCCATCAGTTCGGCTCTATGTGCAGACGAACGCACAAAACTTGTGAATCTTCTTAAGGAGTATCAAGACATATTCGCATGGACATATGAGAAAATGCCCGGTTTAGACAAAAAATTGGTCACTCATCATCTACATATAATACTTGGATCCAGGCCAGTCAAACAATCTCCAAGGCAGTTCAGACACGATGTGGAGGAAAAATCATGATTGAGATTTATAAGCTACTGGCCGCAGGTTTCATCAAGCCCATTCACCATCCTACCTGGTTAGCCAACGTGGTTCCCGTAAAGAAGAAGAACGGTCAAATTAGGTGCTGCGTTGATTTTAGAGATCTGAACAAATGCTGCCCCAAAGACGGTTTTCCCCTTCCCAACATCGACATGCTAGTAGACGCTACCAGCGGACATGGTATGTTCTCCTTCATGGATGGATACAGCGGCTACAACCAGATAAAGATGCATGAGCATGACGCAAGTAAGACAACTTTTCGAACCCCTCTCGGAAACTTTTATTATACTGTGATGCCCTTTGGTTTGAAAAATGCTGGTGCTACCTATCAACGCGCCATGACCGCGATCTTCATGACATGATGCACAAGCAAGTTGAAGATTATGTAGATGACATAGTAGTCAAATCAAAAACTCGAGCGGCTCACACATACGTTTTGCGACAAGTGTTCGAAAGGTGCCGTGAATACAAACTGAAGATGAACCCTTAAAAATGTGCTTTTGGGGTCTCTTCTGGCAAATTTCTGGGATTTCAAGTAACTGCTGAAGGAATTAAGGTAGATCTGGCCAAGACTCAAGCCATCCTCACGATGCCTCCTCCGCAAACTGTGAAAGAACTCCAGAGCTTCATGGGCAAGGTAAACTACATTCGGCATTTTATACCTGGATTAGCCCAGCTTATCGCTTCAATCACCCCCTTGCTGAAAAAGGGAGCAAGCTTTGTTTGGGCCACGCAGCAACAAGAAGCCTTTCGGAAGATTCAGCAAATATTGTCATCACCGGCCATTATGAAATCTCCCATACAAGGGAGACCGTTGTGCCTCTACACTGCTTCCAACAGTGCTGCTGTTGGTTCCCTCCTTGCTCAAGAAGATGATGAAGGGATTGAACACCCTATATACTATTTCAGTCATACTTTTAGAGATGTTGAACTAGGTATCCTAAGACAGAAAAGGCGTGTCTAGCTCTAATTCATGCTATTCAGAAATTCAGACACTATTTGCTGTCAAACAAAGTAGTGCTGATAGCTAAAGCTGATCCCATCAAGTTCTTGCTCTCAAAACCGGCCTTGATAGGCAGGCCAGCCAAATGGTTACTCCAAATGCCGGAGCTCGATATAACATGCACCCCTCCGCGGACTATTAAAGGACAAGCAGTAGCAGATCTACTAGCGGCATTCCCGGGAGAAGGTACTACTACACTGCACGAAGATCTCTCTGGGGAGTTTCCAAAAATCTCTTTTGTCAAAGAGGAAGCGTGGCAACTGTATTTCGATGGATCTGCTACCCCTAGCAGTAATATTGGAAGAGCAGGTGTAGTTCTAGTGTCTCCAACTGGTGAGGTCTTTTCGCACTCTTTCAAGCTGGACTTTCAGTGTACCAACAATTCAGCAGAATACGAAGCTTTCCTCATAGGATTGTTGCTATCCGAACAAGCAGGAGCCACACATCTAGAAGTAAGAGGTGACTCTAAACTACTGGTCAATCAGATGAATGGAGTATACTCGCTCAAAGAGGTAACACTGGCCCCTTATAGATCTGAGGCGCAAAAGCTATTAAACTACTCTGCTGATGCAACTATAACTCATATCGGCCGTAATAATAACAAACACGCCGATTGCTTAGCTACATTACCCTCAAAACTGCAATTTAAAGGCCTGGAAGAAACATTGACAGTGAGGAGGCAGACCGTGGCGTCGACGTGGCTTTTACAGTCCAAAGATACTGAAGCTAGTGATTGGAGAACTCCGATTATTCAAGAACTTAATAGTTCGCTTTCCCAGGGAAAGGTTAGTCTCAAAATCCTATAAAACTTTTTCATGCTCCACGGAGTGCTATACCACCGAAACCCAGATGGATCCCTGTCAAGATGTCTCGGAGATGAAGAAGCAGAGCTAAAGCTTAATCGTATTCACGACGAGATCTATGGACAAACACTGGTGGTGACTCTTTACCGACGTCTTCAACGCCTTGGCTACTACTGGTCGGTTATGGAGACCCAATCTCGATCACTCCAAGGTTCTTGCTCCAGCTGTCAAGTACCACCACACCAATCAGAAGTCTTTAACGTTGGCTATGCTGGGGACTGGTGAGAACCATACATCAACTATCTTCATGATGGTGTGCTACCTGCCAACAAGAAGTATGCGGCCAAGACGACGCAAAAGGCCAAAAGATTCATATTCCACGAAGGAATCCTATACCACAAGAGTTTTGGAGGCAATCTGCTACAATGTTTGGAAATATCTGAAATCACGACTATGTTAAGAGAGACGCATGAAGGCGAACACCAAGGAAAGAAGAAGTTGTTCCTCCAAGTACACGAAAAGTATTACTGGCCAACTATGGAGGATGACGCAGAAGCGTTCATTCAGAAATACCATGAATGTCAGACCCACGGGAATCTCATCCATGTGCCTTGCACCCCGCTTTATTCAGTGAGTAGTCCATGGCCTTTCTACAGTTGGGGACTTGATATTGTTGGGAAAATCAATCCACCATCATCAAAACAACATGAGTATATCATAACCGCGACGGAATACTTTACCAAGTAGGTTAAAGCTATTCCTCTCCGGGGAACCACTGGGGCGACAATCACAGCATTTATTAAGTAATACATCATCCGTCGGTTTGGTGTTCATAAACACATCATTACTGATAACGGTACTCCCTTTGCTAACAAGCAAGTACAAGAATTGCTCGAAGAATACATAATTAAGCAAGTCTTCTCCACTCCTTATTACCCTCAAGGGAATGGGCAAGCCGAAAGCAACAACAAAACTCTGATTCGAATTCTCAGTCGAACAGTGCACGATAATCCCAGGACGTGGCACGAACAACTGCCAATGTCACTGTGGGCATATCGGGCGGCGCCTAGGAGCTCTACTGGCGTTTCTCCTTATTCGCTTGTCTATGGCGCAAACGCAATTCTCCCAGCAGAGATTAAAATCCCATCAGCTAGTATTGCAGCAGCAAGTGGATTTCAATGGAATGAGGCCGAAGCATCGAGTTCCAGAATTGCGGAGTTAGATACTCTGGACTCCAGGAGAGTTAAGGCGGAAGAACATGCTCAATCGTACAGAGATAGGATCTCCAGAGCGTACGATAAAGCTATAAAACCACGAGTTTTTAAAATGGGAGATCTGGTATTAAAGACTGCTAAACACATTCAACAAGACATGTCCGCACCAAAGTTTTCTCTAAAATGGGAAGGTCCCCACGTGATCACTAAGGCTTATAACAGTGGCTACTACAAGATCGTCAAAGAGGATGGAGGTAAATTGGAAGCAATCATCAATGGAAAGTGGCTCAATGCATACTACGCCTGACCATTATTCCACCCCTCGCTGCCTCACGACACGGTAATCAGGAATTTTTAGTTCTTCTCATATCCGAGTTATCAAGTTCTTCATTAGTTAAAGCCTATTAATGTAAACTCCATTTGTTTACCAAAACCCAATGCAATTCATTTTCCAAAAACAATGTTCAAGACCTAAAACAAAAGGAGAACGATCAAACGTTCTCATGCCTACTTATTCAAAAAAAAAACATAAGTATGGCTCAGAAAAGGCCATCCAACAAGTTGTAGTTCCTTGAAAGCATCATTTTCAGCCTATCCTGATACCTTTCAGTCATACTCTTCAAATTTTGGATCACCTGTTCCACCTTCTCAAATTCCGCAGCCAAGGCCTTTTCCTCTTCCAAGATAGCTTTCACAGCAGAAACAACATTGGAGATGATGCCAGCTCGATCAACTTTGATAATATCAATGCGCCGCTGCAACCAGCTCACGTTGAACTCCATGTGGCGATGTGGCCGTACTTCTTCCATATTTTCGTATACAAGGGCACAAAATCCTTCTGTACCAGGAATTCACCAACATTCCGGTAACTAGAAGATAAACACTTCATTTGAATATCAAACGGCAAATCTGCATTGGGGTACTCATAGGAGAAGACACCCAAGTCAGCGTTTTCCAGGTCTGCACCAGTAGGCGTGTTTGAACTTGAAGGAAGAGGAGTGGTAAGATCATCATCGTCAACTACTGTTACACATGTTCCAACCGGGTACCTCTACAAAAAAAATAAAAAATTATTACTTACGGGCCATGGCAAATGAATACCTGTTCATCAGTGAAAAAGTATACCGGTATGATCTTCTTGACTCGGAGGATCCGGACAAGGGAATATTCACGAGGCTCAGGGATTCGTCCACTCTAAAAAAAACGATGATTAGACGTCAAAAGAAAAGGAAGAATTACCACTTCAAAATCAGGAGATATTTAAAGTCATACTCTAGATACAAGCCGCCTGCGTTTGGTAGAAAGATCTGACCGAGACGACGAAGATTACCCACTTCTGTCTGACATGATGAAAAGGATGGGGATTCAGCAAGAGAGTCTTATTCCAAATCGAGAAGGATGGTCTGATTTCACCTGCATATGTATATACGCTGCATAAACCCTAAGAAGAGGCGGACGCTGAACAATCTCAACAGGGCTTATCCGATAGACAAGGATTCAACGCCAACCAAGTCGTGCTTCTTGTTGAAACCCTAGTTAAAGCCGGGAGAAGACTGTTAGACTCGAAATCCTAACAGAATATGCTCGCTAGTGTTGCTGCGACCGTAATCAACATACCCGAGAGGTACAATCGTGGTCTAGCGTCCTGAGTTACTGTTTCGAGACAGCTGCCACTTCCCTGGTAACATTTATTCATTTTGATTTGATCATTTATCTCCTGAATGTCACCATCTAGTGTTTACCCCGCAACAATGTCACTGCTACGTGCTAAGCAGGGGACTTAATGTTGATGGTGGTTTTTAATTCAGGGATAAAATTGTAAAACCCTGTATTTAATGCGTCGTTATTCTGCAAAGAGACTGAGCCATACAAAAGTAATGAGTGTCCAGACCTCTTTACTTACATATGTATTGAGCAATTCAACATATTTATGAAATTTATCCAGAATGTTGCATGTAGCAACAATCCCAGATATTCTGTAAATTTCAACCTACTGCATTATTCACTAATGCATAGCCTGCCTAGTATTTTCCTACGCTATGTTCCCAGCCGAACTCTCAATATTGGCATGACATGACGATTAATGTTCACTCGCAGCGGAGTAGCATGAATCTCCCGAAGTGTCAGTATTAAGACCTGCATGAAAACACTCACATAGGCTACACCACTCTCTGATAAAGTAAAAACTTAAATACACAACACCCATATTATTTTATAAGTAAAGGGAAGAAGTGCCAGAATGAGTTTGTCAGAAATACCCAATAGCACATATGAGACAAACACTCAATCATTTCATATTCAAAAAGTAATTTGATAACTTAATCATACATACAACATCTAATATGAACCAATACATAAATTATTCTTCAATTGTACATCTAAACCTACCAAACCAAAAATGAAAAATAAAATTCAGACACACTCAACCCAATTATGTTCCAATAAGGTTTTTTCTTAAAAAAAGATTGCATATAAAATAATTAAAGTAAAACAATACCGAGCTAAACAAGGAAATTTAAATTCAAGTTTCAAGATTATGAACAAAAAGGATCAATATAGGATAAAAACAACATTCATAATGGGTGCTTAAGAAAAAGAAACAGTTTCATTAATAATGAAATAACACTAAAGTTAGTAATCATTCACCTGTTGTTCATGACTCTCGTTCATATGTGGAAGGTCTTCAGGTTCATTGTTCTCTGGTAAATTATTAATGTCGTCATAAATGATGATTGTATATTAATAATATCTATGATTTTATTTCAACCACACAAGAGCTTGACTCACATATTCTCGGCATACTACAAACTCTTTTGTTAATCTGCTATCAGTCCTCTTTATGGTCAAAATTGCAGACAAATTTTTTTGGTTTACATGGTAGCACAATAGTAATTACATTCACATCTTGTAAAAAAAATTGATTATGTTTCCTATATTTGTACTACTGCCCTTTTCACTCTATACACAGACATAACTTGGTGCACGCGAACTATCAGTAGTTTCCCTAGCCCAGTGAAACGAGATAACTTTTCTAGCACTACACCAAATTTCCAAAATAGTAACTAAAATTTGTAACGGATTTATGGCCGTTACGAAATTTACGTTACAAATTGCCATTACGAAAATTTTGTAACAGGCTCCATACGTTACTAAATTTTTAAAAATTCGTAACACGGAAGAGCCGTTACGAGTTTTTTATAGGCGTGCCAGTCACACGCTTGGTGACAATTGGGTCGAGTAACACCAGAAGTATATGCTTGTGCCATTCACATGCGTGATATTATGTTTCCACCCATGATGAATAATACTAGAGGATATTTCCTCACATGCGTGATATACTCGAGGATAAACTAGATGGATTGGTTTTCTCATTTCTCATTTTCATTCTCTTTTCTGCTCTGCGTCGCTTCTCTCCAAACCCTAAAATGAAATCACAGAAACCCTAGTGAAACCATTAGCAGAGAAAAGCTTAGATTTGTATTACGAGTGAACTGAAATCACGATTCTCATGATTATTCTCAAGAAATCTCTTGTTTTCGGAGGGAGTCATTTCAGCCTTGTTCATCATTTTTTAGATCTGTATTAAGGTTTCAAAATAAGTTCATCTGAAAGAGAAAAGACAAACCCAGTAAACCAAATCTGTAATCGGATAGTTCAGGTTTGTAATCGGATTGATCTAGTGAAAAAGATTCATTTCTCACTAAATTTAATTCTTCTGATTTCAGTTTGTTCAATTTTTCAGTTTTCGATGAGAACGATGTTGATATAATTACTTCTAAGGTATTCAAACATTATTGCTTCCTCTAATTTCAATTTCTTAATTTAGGGTTTTTTTTTTTAAAAAACATTCTTCTGCTGATTTGGGGTTTAGATATGTGGATCTGGGTACTTAATTACTGATTTGTTTTTGTGTTTTTGCTTTTCTATGTTTTAGAATTGTTGGTGGTATTGTTGGTATTTGAGGCTTGGTGTTCTCTGGTGGAGTTGCTGCAGCTTCAGGGGGAGGTGGTTCTTTAGGGGGTTGAATAGATTCTGAAGCAGAGGTTAACACAATGTCTGGCATCGGTGGACTTACCAATCAAAACCCTAACAAATCATATGAGGTAATTTTTCTGATAATCCTTTATATTGTTGTTGTTTTGGTTGTATGTATGGAGGATGGTGAAGTTTCTGATACTGTGTGTTTGATATTTTGATTTTGTAGGTTGTTCGACCACCTACATATTTTATATACAGTCTATGTTTCAGTCCTAAAGGAAACTATCTTGTTGCTACTTCATGGGATAATCAGGTTCGTTTTCATTTTTCAATTTAAATTACCTTTAAACTTTTAATTTTCTGTGTGGTTTTGTTGAATAATGAATGAATGCTCAAATTTTGGTTGTGTTGATGGAAATTACAGGTTAGATGTTGGGAAATACAAAGATCAGGAACTAATACAGCAAGTGTTGCAAAAGAAGCAATAGCTCACGACCAACCAATAGTGACATTTTGACTCTTTTGTGATTGATTTCTGAAAACGCTGGTTGCTTGTTTTCTTGGTTCAAATGTTGCTTTAATGTGTTGAATGTTGGTATATTTATCTGGTGTAGGTTTTGCGTTCGGCTTGGAAAGATGATGGAATGACTGTTTTCTCGATAGAGTGTTTATACACTGCCAAGTAAATCATGTTAAGTAAAATAGCGAATAGAGTTAGTGATTCATCAGCGTAAGCTAAGTAAAATTAGGATTACTTGACAACTGTGATCAATTAGTTTGTGCACTCCATTCCATGTACTTGTGGTACTGTTTCCTAGAATCTTGTCGACTAGCTATCTCTTCTTGATATGAATAATGTGTGTCTTAATTATTATTTTTTGGCTAATTGATTGATTCGGGTACTGGGACCTTAAAACGCCGATCCATACACAGCAGCTCCTAGAACGCTGTTACTCACTCTCTGTCAAATATCCTCTGATGGTTGTTGGAACCACAAATAGAAATCTGACTGTTTATAACCTGAACAAGCCTCAGGTAAAGTTATCAACTAAAATAGCACAATGTTATGTTTCTTTATTTAGATGTTCCGCTAATCAAATTCTTAGTGTAATAATAGTTTTGGATATTAACAGGAGGAGTTTAAGAGAATTTAGTCGCCCTTGAAGTATCAAACCAGATCTGTTGCTGCATTCCCGGATTAGCAAGGTTTTCTGGTAAGTATCAAGCATTTATTTTCTTATGTAATTATGTTTCATTTTGTATAGTTGGTTAAGGTTTTCATGGTTCTTGTTAGTTTTCTTCAGTGTGGTTGGTTCTTCTAAATGTAATCATTATTCAAACATTAGGTTCGATATACGACTTTGGGTTGATATTTTAACTTCATGAGTCCTTCGTTCCAATTCCAATTATCTATAGGATGAGTGATTGTAGGTATATGGAGTTCTGTGAATGCCTGTTCAAGTTTTCTAAAGCAAGCAGATCTGAAGTCAAGAAGAAAGCTGAAGAAGCCTATAGACATGCCTGAAACAGTAGCACTTCGGGAGACAAGGAAGTACCAGAAAAGCATTGATCTTTTGTTGCCTAGAGCCCCGTTTATCAGACTTGTAAGTATAATGATTTTAATGTATTGCTGTCGAAGTGTTTGTTTAAATGCTTGAACGAAAGATTTTTTCAATTTTGACTAGAATCTGACATTTGAGTATGCGCTTTACTTGTTGGGTTTACTGGGTTAGTGCTTCGTGTTTTGGATTGATGTGAAATCTACAATTATATTTGCTGTCTTACGTTAAAGAGATTGTTGATAATTTTAGTAAAGAGGTTACGCGTTGGTATTGCTATTTAATGATTCAGAACTTCAGATTATATTTTTATTTTTTGTGTTGTTGCTATTTAATGATTGTCCATATCTTGTTGTTTAACTGGATTTTCTTGCTTGGGTCAATGCAGGCAAAAGACTCTTAGTCAGCTTAACATTGGTCATATTGATGACACTGGTACCTATACTGGACATTTCTCCACTTTTGCCCTTAGTGGTTTCGTTCGTGCCCAGGTAATTGCTGTCATTGCCCTGTTAATCCTAATTGAGTTACTCTTTATTAGGCTTTGAGCTTGTGTAGGAAATGACAGCCTCTACCATGCATAACCACGGGCTGTTGACTTTGGGAGAAATATATATCCTATGTTTTTACTTGTTTTTTTTGTTGTTGCTGCTGTTAATTGTTGGTTTGGCTAACAAAATGTTTGTGGACTGTTTTACATTGAGCTTCTTAACTGATATAATTTGCAATCCCTGGCACCAGTTGGACGTAACTTTATTCTCTTTTTTGAATTGGCTTAGGTACCAACTCACTTCTTCTAGGTGCTGAGATGTATTGTTGGAGAAGGCGAAGTGCTCCAGATTTGCTAGAGAAACATTACGCAGGAGAAGGCAGAGACTGTTATGTGAGTTATATTTTTGTTAGTTTTATCTTATATGATCTTAAGTTGTAAACAAATGTTGTATGAGCTTTAAGCCGCACATGACTTGGGCAATATTTTAAGTTTCTAAGCAGATGTTGTATTCCCTCAAAACTTAGGAATTCTCTCAAGTTGTTGAAAGAACAGAACAAGCTATTATTGTTTGTTAAATGTATAATAGAATTTGTATGGATTGAATGACAGACTTGTACAGGTAATTATTTTGGAATTCCGACAAATTTCCAGCAGAAAAAGAACTGCCGGTCATATTGACCTGGTCAATGTCGACTGGCAGTAATTTTTTTGCCGTTACAAAAAAATTCGTAACGGATTATAATTGTTTCAACCGGACATGTAGTAACGGCTGGGGCTTGTTGCTAATGAGACGTAGTAACGGCTCTTGTTTGTTACAACACCGTTGTTACGAAAATATTCGTAACGGCTTTTGCCTGATACGACGTGTCAATTCGTAACGGCTCGCCTCTGTTACAAGTCCGTTACAACCCAAAATTCGTAACGGCCCCATTTCCGTTACAGAAAATTTGTAATACGCCCTTTTGAAACAGGCGAGAGCCGTTACAACCCGTTTTTGTACGGGATATTTCTGTTGCGAATCAAGATATTTGGTGTAGTGTAGTACCTTTCTTGGATCCATTTTATTAATTGCACTATATAATGATCCTTTTGGGAGTATTTGGTTGTACTTCTTACATGAGCCACAAAGTCCTTTGGATAGAATTTTAGGAAACTTTGTGTTACATTCCTCACATCAACCCCACGAAAGCTCTTGAATAGCTTTTCTGAACCTTTGTGCATTTAAAGTTGTAGTGGGGTTAAATTCTAAGCTACTCTAGAACGTGAACTTCTATGTTGCAAAGCATTAGTAGCGCGTGCAAGAATCCTTTGTTGCAGTGTACGAGATGCACGTTGTCATAGAGCATCGATCACTTGTAGTGAGGTGTGGAACTTGTTATGTTGAATGATTTTGATTTTGAATAGCCCTGATACGTGTAACACTAAAAGATATTCTTAGGCATTATAGTAATTATAACTGAACGTAAGGGTATGTAAGTTTTTTCAACCAAACAACATTGACGTTTTTCCTTCCATGAATATTTATCCATATCTAATAGTTTTTTTTATATTTTAAGATATTCTTTTTTGAATGGTTAATTTTTTCTATGTTTTCCGTGTACCGTGTTTTTAAGAACAGATAAGACACATTTTGACCATTAATTAAGTTAGTATTAGTATACAAATAAGATATTAAGAATGCATTATCAGATTTTTCCATGATTATATTTAAAATTATTTTTGTAATACTTGATAACACATATATTGCGTAAAGAAGACAAACTATTCGCAATTTCGTTTGTGAACACCGTGAAATTAGTCATTTTCATTTTAATAAGCCTTAAGAAGAAAAAAACTCACACAGAGAGCATCATTAAGGTCGAACCAAATACTATCTTTATGTTTTCTAAACCCATAACTAGTCAACCCCTACTCCTGATTTTGCAACGTGGTTTCTCGGATGCCTTTTGGATCTTCATTTATGCTCTCTTCTAAACTTAGTGTTATGAATCATCAAGTCTTCAAAGAAATCCCACAAATTATCTTGCCTCGTCCACTTTCAAACTTGAGTGATGAAACCAATGGAAGAATTAAACTAGGGTTTGACGCATCTTTTATTAAGTAAATGAATTAACAGAATGAACTCACGATCTTAGATGCATCAGAGGAGCTTTGAAAATATATGAAGAAATCAGACTACTACAGTCTACAGACATCTTATTCACCGCTGAAGTGATTGAGGTGTTCACGAGAGAAGGATATATAACTATGATGTTTTAATCTCTATTCTCGTATAGTGGTGCAGATTTGAGATAGTCGAGGGTTCGAAAGGTTAGTGAATGCCAATATTTTTACGCCTAATGATGTATGATGATGGATGCTTCGCCGGAGACTTTAGATTTCGTTACTTTTCATTGAACTCATTAACTAGGTGGCTCACCTTGTCACTAGGGTCAATTAATATAAAAAAATCATTCATTTGAGGGAAAAAAATCGATAGAAGCTATTTGAGACATGGTTTGATTTGGGGACAACCGGTTAGTAGTCAGGTGTCTCTTATGGTGCAATGCATACAAGGGGTACTCGAGCTTATTAACACACTAGATTGAAGGAGCTCGTAGCTATGGTCAATCAATTGGGGCCGCCTACTATCTTCTTTACCTTAAGTGCGTCAGTGTTGCAGTGGCATGAACTAAACACATTGGAAACTCTAAAGCCGATCGAACGAAGACGTGAAAAGGGAAGGCTGCTAAAACAGAATCCACTTGTTCTGTCTTGGTTTTTCCAGAAAAGGGTACTTATATTTTTAGTGTAATTGAAGAACCAATTTTTATGTGGTTGATCAATTCAGATTTTTGTTGTCTTTCCCTAGTTATCAGTTCAAACGCATAAATACACCAACAGATGGGCAAAGCACGTACTGTAGGCAGAAGAAGGTATTACACAATTAGGGCAAAAAAAAAAAAAAAACGGAATCAAAAAATTACCAATTCTAAAAAAGAAAAGAAGAGAATTAGAGATAGAATATACCCAATTCGTACCTGATATTTGTGATCGGAGGATTCAGGAAGAAGAACGAAAAACCAATCTCGATTTTGAATTACAAGTATAGGATTGAGTGGCAAAACCGAGGGAGCGGCCATGTCCACGGTTTCTTATGGTTATGAGGATGGGCCAGAGGTTTCTCATATTGCAATAGATGATCAAGTACGTCGTTCAATATGAGAATACTTTGACAATATGGTATGCACAATGAATCCAGATTCTATATTCTTATCCGACATGCAGAATCATCCTTGTGCGAAGAAAATTTCTTTGGATTCTAATTTAGATGAGGATGAAGCTGATTATATATCTCTTGGGACTTGTATTATGTGACACACCCGATGTAGATACTATTGTTTGCGAAAAAACAAGGCGATGGGGGTGTGCATCAATTTCTTATTATCGAGGATAAGGATGATTAAGTAATAACCAGTTAGGTGAAAGTTCGGTCAATTATACGCAATTCGAAGAAAAAAATGCAAGATTGTAAATTTATGTTTAATGTGTTTCGCATATCTCAATTCAGCATAAAAAATTCGACACTAATAATTAACACTCTACGAAAATTTATAAATGAATATTTGTAAGGGCTATCAAAATATCCCATAACTTGATATTATTTTCATCTCAATTAAAAAGCATAACCCTAAGAATGTGGTTTGAAGAAAATTATAATACAGTGGAATAATTTAAGGATTTTGTGTATAAAAAAGAAAAATTGATTTAGTATGGTAGTTTAACTTATAAGAGAAAGATATAAAATTATAACTCATGAAGTATTCCTTAAGAAACAATATTATAGACAACAATTAAGCCAAATATATTTAGAAATCACGACTAAATCTTCTGGTCTAAAAATATCACGTGTTACACCCGCCATTCAATAATAGGTAAGAATTGATAGGTTACCATTTTTATTCATTATAATAAACTGCCTCTATTTTCCGTTAATAATCTCAAATAAAGTTACATATATAGTGATCAAGTATATCAAGAAATAAAAAATAACAAGAACAACGTACTTGACGTGGTACATATTCGAATAATCCGACAACAAAAAAACAAAAAAAAACTAAAAGAATTACCTAAAACAAGCATGATATACCCGATTAATTCGGAAAAGGGATGGTCTTTCAAGGGGTAACCTGACCATTTGATAGATTATTTTTTCCCCCGCTTAAACACAAGTAATATGATGAAATTTTTGACTGCAATTGAAAAATTTCAATGTGTCAAAATTATCGTCGTAATTGAAAAATAATTCAACCCGGAATAATTGTAATACGATCGATTATGTCATTTTTTTTCTTTCCTTTTTTGCTAAATAAAAAACATTGTATTATGAGAAAGGCTTACAAATGTTGTGGGAGGAAATCAGGCAAGATTTTCCACCGCTCATTACAAGTATTAAATCTTCTATAACGCTTAGCTGCTTTATCAGCGTGTGAATTAAAATCTCTACTGAGATGACTAGTTTCTAATAAACGTAAAGGAGTCTAACAACACATAACAATCATTTATGATGGAACTACTGAACCAACATTTCAAAGTAATCCATAATTTTTTTGGTATCACTGTAAAGCCTAATGGAGTTAAGATTTCTACTTGTTTCCCATTTGATGGCTTCCATCATAGCTAAACTCTATGTCTCTTTTGATTTCTTCGCTATTCCTGCGACTGTTTTGCATCCCTTATAGGTACCTGCGATTGGAGACATAAAAATACCAATACCTGTTCTGTTAGTATTTTTATCAAATGACGCATCACAATAAATTAAGGTCCATATGCACAGTATTAAAGGCTATAGGATTGTGATTACTACTACTATTATTAGAAGAAGTAACTAGTTGTGCACTCTCAGTGGAACAAGAAGCTATGATATCATGAGTTAATTTGATGGCTAGTCTATCCGTATAAGAAGGATGAATAGATTTGTTTTGAAAGATTTTGAAGCATCTTTTTCTCCGAATACTCCACGCAGTAGTGAGGATTTCTATCTGAATGCTTTCATCATTACTACTACATAGCCATTTCTCTATCCCTTGATTTTTGGATTAGTTCCAGAGTCCTGCAAAGTAATATGTCCATTTGGTATAGCAGACCAAACATATTTAGCAAATTGTCAATGTAATAAGAGATGTTCAGAAGTTTCAGGTTCATTACTACTACACATGCTGCAATTAGTACCATTCTTATTCACATATTGAGATAACCTGACCTAAGTAGGAAAAATATCACTAATGCATTTTCATAGAAAGAGTTACACTTTGGGCAGAAGGTTATCTTTCCATAATGCTTTAAAAATAGGAATATGACTAGAATTCGTAGAACCATTAGAATCATCACTAAAAAGAGTTTTATATGAAGATTTTACTGAGAAATTACCATTATAAGAAGATGTCCAGATCAACCTATCTTTACTTGAATACGGTATTCTGATCTGCCTAATCTTATTTGCATTCTCCGAATTAAAGTATGCATTAATCATGCTTTCATTCCATTGCTTAGTTTTTCGATCTATAAAATCAACAACCACTAAATTAAGGTTAGAATATTAGATGCAAATTGGATGAGTAGCATCAGGAATCCAACTATCATCAAAAGCATCGATATTATTACCTTCTTTAAATTCCCAAAAAAATGTCTTGTTTCATATTATCTAGACCTTTACATATTCCTTTCCAAACCCAAGACGAATACTGATTTTTATTATAGCGTAAAGGACGATTATTGCTAAAGTACTTTTATTTCAAAATCTTAAACCATAACTCATCAGAACCATGAATTAAACTCCAGGCCATTTTGGACAATAAAGCTAGATTAAGCTTTTTTAAATCACCGAATCCTAGACCCCCTGCATGCTTATGTGTACAAACCTTTTTCCTTTGTTTCATATATATTCTTTTATGATTCAGTTTTCCCCACCAAAAATCCCTTTGGGATTTTTTATTTGATAAATGATACGATCAGGGATCAAAAGGAATTCATATGATAAACAAAGGACGACTTTGAGGATATTTTGCACCATGAAAAATCTATCTGCTTGAGAGAAGTGTTCCCTTTCCAGTTTGCTACACTATTATCAAAGTGATCAGCAAGGTAAGCAAAGGATTCAGTTCTAGATTTATTAATGAAAAGAGACATACTTAAATATTTACCATTTGAGTCCTATTTTCTTAACTTAAGAGTCCTTATAAGGGAAACACATTTATCTGGATGAACTTTTTTTGCTGAAAAAACATCCAGATTTCTCAAAGTCAATCATTTGTCCGGAGACAGAACTAAACAAATTTATAGCCTCTACAAGGTTATTTGCTTCATAGTGAGTTGCCTTAGTGAATAACAAACAATCATCAACAAATAAAAGATAAGACACACTAGGTGCCTCATTAGTAACTCTAGCTCCATGGATCCAATGTTTACTCTCACGATGCATTAAGTATCTTGAGAATGACTCCATACATAAAATAAAAAGGTATGGAGACAAGGGATCACCTTGTCTCAGATCCCTAGTTGGTTTATACACATTGCAAGAAGATTCATTCAGTAGAATGGATATGCTAGTAATACTCACACATTATAAAATCGAATAACACCAATGGTTATAAAATCCAAAACACTTAAGAACATCAACCATAAAGGACCATTTCGCCTTATCAAAGGCCTTAGACATGTCGAGTTTAAGGCCCATGATACCATTTTTAGCTTTAGTCCTTTTCATAGTATGGACTATTTCATGAGCAATTATGACATTGTCATGAATATTCCTATTAGGCATAGAAGCAGACTGAAAAGAATAAATAATTTTTTATAAGTAATGGTTTCATTATGGACTATAAGTGTAAATATAATCTTGTAATTTGTGTTACATAAAGAGATAGGTCTAAAGCCAACAGGTGATAAAGGGTTATTTTTCTTAGGGATGATAAACATAAAGTGTGATTCATTTCTTTTAAAAGATGTTTGTGCTCAAAGAAATCTTTAGTTGTTTTCCAAACATCTTGTTCAAGAAGTTCAAGATTTTCTTTGTAAAAACTCGGAAGGAAACCATCCGGACCAGGTGCAGTCTAGGATTTCATTTGTTTAATGGTTTCCTTAATTTCATCTAGAGATATAGGTCTTAACACCATAACATTATCCTCATCAGTGAAACAAGGAGTTATACAGTTAAAGAATTCTCTCTTCTGTATAGGATTGGTAGTAATACTAATACCACTAAAGTGATTAACCAATAGGTCCTCTAGCTGTTGTCTGTCATTAGACCATTGGCCATCACTAATTTATAGGGATTCTATGTGATTGAAATGTCTTTTTATGTTTATAGAAGTATGGTAAAAACTAGTATTTTCTATCATATCATTTTATATAATCAGTTCGAGACTTTTGCGCATAAAAATCTTCATGCATTTTTTGCAAGTGCTCAAGACCAAGTTCAACTTGTTTGATTGCATCCACATTCTGAATATATTGAGGTTGATTATTCAAATTATGGAGTTGTTCATTTAGTTGTCGAACCTTGTGATCTATATTTCCAAAACGCAAAATATTCCACAATTTAAGCTATTGTTTCACATTTCTAAGTTTGTTAGTCATTTGGTAAGCATTGGAACCTCTTACATTCTTAGCATAAGCACTTTGAATTAAATCTTTATAAGTTGGATTTCTACCCTAATATTTAAAGTATTTATATGGTGTTAGAGCATATCTCGGTTGAACCCATCAAGCATTGGTATGTCAAGTTTGGTTGTCATATTTTAGTGAATCAAAACTCAATTAAAGAGTCGCTTGATTATATACTAGAGACAACTTCGTATAGGTTAGGCTAGAAAGATTAGGATTATGAGACATACAAGTATTACTCGAAGACTTGAAGAATGTGAAGAAGTAACAAGCTACATCGACGACATCATCCTTCCTCTTGAGGTTAGTAATATTGTGACTTGAATTGTTTCATTCCTAATGTATCTTTCAAGTCGTGCTATATTGAAAACATAACTGCGAAGCTGTGAATGATTATACTCTAGTATACATAGTGTTAAGGAATTAGAATATGAAGTATAACGCTTATCTTTTGAACTTCGTATATACGACATCGACATAATCGTATGAATGCTATTGTGGTTATGTGTATGGGTAAAGGTGAAGGTGAAGATTTCATCCTAGGAAACAATGTTTACATTCGTTTAAAGGAAGTACATTCATGAACTTGTTTTATGAATCGAAAGGGAAATCGCTAGGCTTATTGGTATTGTTATTCATTGCATATCCTTGGATTACCAATATGTGTGAGTTAGTAGAACCGATCATAACTTGTTATGTATCTTGGTAAAACTAGTCACAGTGCCTGACTTATGTATTGGTATGACTTTTATTAGTATAACCGATCCTAAGTAATCACCTTAGATGGTATGATCGATATTTGTAATTGGTGTAACCGATCCTGGTAATTGGTATGACCGATCACAAAAGAGTTGTAATCGATCCTGGTAATTGGTGTAACCGATCCTAGTGACTAGTGTAACCGATCACAAGTAATACCATGAGAATATGGTAACCGGTCCTGGTAAATGACGTAACCGATCCTGATAACTGATGTAACCGGTCCCAGTAACCATATTAAGGTAGAACCGATCCTTGTGTTTGGTATAACCGTAAACCCATGATCAGTGTCATATGAACCAATTCTAAACTTGGTTGGAAGTGTGGTATAATCGGTTCCAAGATTGTAAATATGAAAGAGGATTTACAAAGTAATAAGATGTCGACATACTTTGAACATGCTCAATAACTCTTATCTTTTATTGTTCAAAGATATTCCTTAATAACTCAAGGAGATCCCGGACCGAAATAAGTTGAGAATCTTTTAATTAAGGTTGTTAATTTTATATGCTTTTAATTACCAGCAATTAAAATGCATATCTATGGAAAATAAAAATTGGTAATGTGCATTTACTAATTTGAGATTTCGGTTAATTTTGGACAAAGCATTTCCAGGAATTATGAAAACCGATTTTGGAAATATTGCATATCTTAAGAATATTTCGGTTTTGGAAATTCCTTGGTGTCCAAACTTCCTTGGTCTATAAATACCCAAGTTTGCATTTCGAGCAAACTATCTTAAGAGCCAGCAAAACTATCTTGTTGTGTTGTTACTGGTGGAGCCGTCTATTCGGAGAGGAAAGTACCCTAATTAGGCGAAATCTCTTACGACCGCAGCAAAACGTTGTTATTGCTCGGTCCCGACCAATCCTTCATCAGTGTCAAGCTCGAGTTCTAACTTCGAAACCCCGTTCTCTCCGTTTCATCGCAGCATCGAACCACTAATGTTCTGCCATGATCATCACGATCAAACCATGATCCCTGTTTTGTAATCTCCAACGCCTTCTGCCTGCCTGCTCGAATTCTCTCAGTCACGGCAAAGCCTGAGAATCACTGCCTTTCATCAGCTCGAACTCTTTCTTCTCCATCTTTAATCATGGAAGCAAACATTTATCGATCATCACAACCACCTTCACTGGCAGCAAACTCCATCCCATGACTAATCTTCTTTATTTCCTGTTATGGCTCATTCACAAAGCCGTGTTCTTCCTTGCATCGAATTAGGTATAATGCAGCAACACGAGAATGGCCGGAACTGGTCGTGAAAACTCGACCAAGTTCTGTTATGTTGAGTTTAGATGGTAGAAGACGGTGGCCCTGAGTAAATAGAACGGATGCCTTAAAAGCTTTTGAATTCGGGCTTCCCCCCAAGTAGAAGATCTGACTGCCTTTAACAGTTCCTTTGAAAATGACAGCCCCTTGACAGAATGACTGCCCCTTAACATACAAGGGGTGCCGATATCACTTGTCCAATGAATGACCGTTTTGCCCTTCTAGTATTCCAAGTCTTTGTTTTGCTCATAACTTCTTCGTACGAACTCGGAATGACTTCGTTTTTTTCGCCATTAACTTCATCTTCTTGTCCTCTAAAAAATGATGACTATAAATCCTCCATTGGAACGAGTTTCACTTGGTCTTTGGCCCTTCTCCACTTGTAGCTTCACTTTTATAGCTATTTCCACTTCTTTTCGAATGATTCACCTAATATAAAACAGATACAAGAAAGCAAACGTAATATACAATAATTCAATGGAAAGATAACAAATGCCAGTATTGAAATGACACTAAATATATGTAAAATATGCACTTATCAGATCCCCCACACTCTTATTTTCACACTACATCTCACACTTTGGACACTAATTTTTTCTTTTTTCAAAAAATCAAACTATAGAATATTTGCAGATAATATTTTGGGAATACGTTTTGTTGTAGCAAAATTGTTCCTACAACACTCCTCGAGATTCGTACCGAATGATATAACCTTAACCGTTGGATGAGTCAAGATTAATACCTTATGGATGAATTACAGACCGTTGCTACCTGCAAGGACACTCTGATGCCTCAATGAGTAAGGAGCTCTAAACAGGTTTTAGTGGAGAGAAAAGGATTAGAAAATGTGTACCTTTCTGGTTGAAATCCCTCCTCTATTTATAGGTTTTAGAGGGTATGTATCTAGTCAATTATCTGTCTGCATTCATTTTGAGGATGTACCAAGACCAAATGCTTTCTAGCTTCACCTTTATTTAAAGTTAGAATTATGTATCTAGACATTAAAAATGTACTTAGCCCAACAATTAATGTTTATTCATTCCGTCCTTCCAGGATGACCAGATTAATAATGTATTTGGACTAAATACATATCTAGATTAATTCTAATTTCTTTGCTTGAACAAATTCATCCCCTTCCAAGATACAATGAATGTAGTCACCTTTAATAAAGGCTAACAGATTTGGTTCTCAACCCTTTATGGGCTTAGGATTCAACCCATGACCCAAGATTTTTGTTTAAGGTTAATGGGCTGAAGATCCTATTGAGCCCATTCCAAATATATATGGTCCAAATATCGCCCCCTCTTAATTCCCAATTTGTTGGTGGATTAAGAAGAGTGTGTGGATCAGTTGCTTCATAATTGTTCTCTGACGCCCCAAAGCTACTTGTTGAAGTGACATGGTAGTCTGCTTGCGAACAAGGTTGCACTTAGTGTTGGTGTTGCAGGCTGAGTTTTCTGAGTTTAATATGAACGAGTCTTGATGATCGTACTTGCTGCTGTAACTAGTATTTTTGTTGCATTATGACAAGGTATTTTCTTTGTAACGTGGCAAGGCTACTGCATCGAATTCTATAACATGTTGGCACTTTTCTTGGATAATGTATGGATCTTTTTGATCAACATTTGTTGTTGGTCTTATCTTCGAGACCAGAGTTCCTGGTTGCACTGGCGCAAAACTTGGTGATTTTTTTTTTTACTTGCTAAGAGTAAGACTTAAGTCTCCACTTGTGAGGTAGAGTTGTAGATGCCTTCATATGGAAGACTTTCTGCCCATACTGTGGTTGCAGTATAACTTCACTCTTCGGAAAAAGCTAGCATATTTCTTATGTGAAATATAGATCTTTGTGCATAGATCAGTAAATACTATATGAATATACTCTAATTGATGTTCCAACGATGATGGTGATGCCAAGACGTGATCTGCAACTTTTAGATGGTTGTAAAATATCACAACTACTTATGCATTGAGAGCTTGATAAGTGATGTTCTTCTGATGCTTTTTCGAGTGATGCTTCAATATATCTTTTTTTTTTTATTTTTTTTTTCCTCCATGTCCAACAAAGCCTCTTCATGCAAATATTTTTTTTTCTCCTCGTTTCAGTTCCACTAAAGCCTCTTCACCTTTCACTCCTGCTCCAGTAAAGCTTCTTTTTGAAAATATACATAATATATATATTTTTTTCCATTTTCGAACCTGCTCCAACAAAGTTTCAGCATTTTTTTTTACTCTTTAGCTCTAGCTCCAGATCGGCCAGCAAAACGTTATTATAAAATATATTTATTTTCCTTGTACAATGAACTCTCATTGACCTGATAATGGAGTTCCAATGCCCATGGAACAAGGTCCTTGCTATTCTTGAGCCTGCACTAACCGGTTTAGGTTTAACTTGCTCGCAAATTTGCGCAAGTATTGACTAAGACCGTGCAAGGAATATTTTTTGAAATATTTCCTATAATCAAAGCCAAGTTGGTTTGGTTCTCATTGCCCTGAGATGGGGTTCCATTTCCCATGGAACGGGGTCCTTGCTATTTTTGAGCCTGCGCTAAACCGGTTTAGCTTGCTCGCAAATTTGCACAAGTTTTGACTAAGACCGTGCAAGGAAAATATATCCTCTAATCAAAGTCAGGTTGGAATCGGTGCTGGCTATGCGAGAGACATTGCCTGACATCTCTGGCCAGTATGCCTGGAGTTTATGTCCGATCTTAGCTATGCGAGTGTTATTGTTAAACGACTCTGGCTAGTATCGAAGTGTGTGCATCATGCATTTGTTTATGAATTGTGCACTTGTATGTGAATTATGCATTAAAATGTTGTAGGACTATGAAATACGAATATTGCAAACAAATTAAGCAATCGTTTAGGTTTACCTTATGAGGCGTGAATGGATCCAACATCGCAAATATGCATCCCGCAGTCAATTGTGAACTATTTCCAAGTTGCCGAAGTTCCAAGTTTTGGGATCCATTTTGCTGCTCTTCACTCAATATAACGTCCTCTTGCTAGCTTATCTATCAGGTATGGTCTTCCCCAGACGCCCCTAGTTGTTCGACTATCGTGAGTAAAACTCGCAACGGTGTGTAGGTCCATTTGTTTTAAACTCATGCAAGTTTTAACTTGTATCCATCTGATGGACCAAGGGCGAATATGCAAGCAAGTAACTCTGGAATTGGAGTAGAGACATAATGAAGATGTTTTCCTCTGATTTGTTGTGAGTATACAACTTGAGATTGCTGATATTTGTGAGGCTAGGGTAAGAGAATGCATGCGAATTGAATATGCTGATTGTGCTGCAAATGAGGTCGTCAATTGATGTTCATGTCACATACTGTTGATGGCAACCATTTTCATACGTGTCAGTACATATGTGTCATTATTTATCTGGCATAGGACTATTGCCATAAACAACATCCATGGAAATTTTCTCTTATTTGAAGGCGAAACTTTCCTCTCTTTTTTTCTTCGTAACACTCTTTCTGCTTATCGAGGTATTCCTTTTCGACTCTGGTCGTCAAGGTATTTCTATCGCTCGCACCTGTTGTTCAGGAAATGGGTAGATACCTATTTCCGTTCAGATTCTACGATGGCGTGATGCCTTTTGTAGTGATCATTTTTCTTGGATACATTACTTGCTTCAGGAGATTTCCTTTCCGATGATTCAGGTGTCATATCGTGATCACTTCGTACCCGTCGCGCTCTCCAACCCTCATGTGAAGATCGTGCACGTTGGTGTAGAATAATAATTTTATTACTTGTTTGCGTCTCTTATCCAGTGAGACCTTCCGAAACCTCACGATTTTTCTTCTTGGAGTCGTCATCCGGATGATGTCTCACTTTGGATGGACTTTCTGCTGTCCCCTTCGTCAGTGACAACTTTGCTCTTTATTCCTTTTCCGCCCTTGCATAGCTATCTGTCCTTGCATATAGTTCTTTGAGGTTTCCTACCGGTTGTACGGTTAAGGAATTAAATACCCAAAATTCATCATAAGGAAAGGTGTTCTTGTATGCTTTAATATGAGTCCAGCATCAACCGCGCCGACTTCTCCAACTTGTTGACGAAATCGCTGGTTAAAAGCTGCCAGACTTTCATTTATTTCTTGACGCAATCCAAATAAGTGACTGCTCCCCTTTTTGCTTCCCAGATTGATCTTATATTGCTCGAAAAATGCATCTGACAGCATCCCAAAGTTCGCAATTGAATTTGACTCCAACTGGGATAACCAAGTCAAAGCTTTACATGTCAGTGTTACATGAAAAGTTCTGCACAACAACTCATCGATATATCCCCACAGACTCATTGAAGATTGGAAATGCTGAACATGTTCCATAGGATCGCCGCTCTTCCCGTCAAATAGCTCATTGAACTGGGGATCCACAAAGTTTAATGGTGGGCGGAACCGCCTTATTTCTTCAACGAAAGGTGAGTCCATTGACCTTTTCATTGCTAAAACTTATAGCATTTATTCTCTGGATTGTTTTTGAGCTAGCACCTTCTCGATCATTTCACTTAGCTTTCTTTTATTGAGTTCCTCAATCTGTGATGAATCTTCTTCAGTCTCTCGACGAATTCGTTCATCTCTGACTAACTCCTTGTTCTGCCTAGATTTTGCTTTCTCATGTTTATGTTTCTTCGAGCGTCGGTTTTCGTCATATTTCTCCCTTCGAGGTACTCATTTCTTCTTCGATCGTTGAGGTATTGCTCCTTTTCGAGCATGTTGTTCTGCCAATTGCTAGGTACAGATTATCGCTCCGCATCTTCGTTGAAGTGATTACTTTCGTAGTGGTGATTCGGCCTTCGATCCTCAGTAGCTTGCCTTTAGGATGATCTATGTCTCCTGTCATGATCATTCCGCCCCCGTCGTGCCCGCCAACCCTCATGTGAAGGTCGTGCATGCCGGTGCAGAGTGACACTTTCCGAATGTTGGGTACTACCAGTTAGTGGTCTCTTTTCTATAGACGCTTTCAGTAGTCTGTTTTCGCTTTCTAACTCTTGCAATCTTTCTCACAGAGTCAAATCCATGGGTGTTACCCATGTCCAATCCACTTGCACAAAACGCGAGGCCAAACGAAGGCCCCTATTGGCGAGGGAGTTCGGACGTGAGTTTAGCAT